>CM030008.1:105752760-105850260 GCA_017639485.1 Pluvialis apricaria | reverse complement strand
GGTGGTGGGGGGGGGGGGGAGCAGCCTGGCGGAAGGATAAGGCTGCGCTGAGTCCGGCGGGCGGCGGCGGGGTGAGGGCGGAGGCAGCCGCAGCACAGCGGCGGCACCGAGCGGCGGCCGTTCGCTGCCGGCAGAGGGCGGCCGCGGGCCGGGATGGGCGGGCGCCAGCGCCCCCCCAGCGCCCCCCCAGCGCCCCCCCAGCGCCCCCCCCAGCCCGGGCACCGCCACCCTCCCGCCCCCCCCCGGCCCTGCCGGGTCCGGGGCTCACCGCAAGCGGGGACCGAGAACCCCCCCCTTGCGCTTTTCGGAAAGCGGCCGGGGAGCGCCGGGCTGTTATTTTTAGCGCTGCGCTCTTCAGTCATAAATTATTTTTTTTTCTTTTTTTTTTTTTTTTTTCTTTTTTTTTTTTTTTTCCTCGTGGTGTAACTAATCGGTTCTTTACTTATAGAATATGATAGGTGTTCATTACTGATAATTAGAGTGTTTGGAATCAATTTGTGCTTGTTTTCCAAATCAGTCCTCCAAGCGCTGGAGTGAAAATAATTGCTGAAAACAAAAGTAGTTAGCTCGAAGCATCGGGAGTGATTTGGATGAAGAAACAAAAAATTTACAGGACTTTTTTTTTGGGGGGGGTGGGGGAAATTAAAATAATGCAACTAACCTACTTTTTGAAGTAACAGATGTAGCTGATGCTGCAGAGGACCAGATTTTATTGGGCTTCATTTGTTGAGAAACACGGAGCCACAGTTGTATAAAAGATGAATAGACCCGCGTACAGCCGACCTGGCTGCCGTGGCTCAGCACATTATTGTTCCAGCTTGTTGAGCCCTATAGAGCGGGAAGGGGATAGAGGAAGGGATTTGAATAACATTGCGGTTCAGAAAGAGATTCATAATTTTAGTATAATCAGCGTGTTGGTCTGCCTCGTAGTGACAGGTTGAGTTTATTTCCCAGAGACTGTTCGGTGAAATAGGCCGTTAAAACTAGAAGGCCCTATATAGGGAATGGCTGTGTAGTTTCCTTAAGATTCGTGGTCCTGTATCTTTCTATCCTCCTCTTCTTTTTGGACAGTGTCTGGGTTCTGTGGGTGCAATTATTGTCACGTGTTAATCCAGTGTCATTTAATGAAATCATCATAATGAAAAAAACCCGGTTTTAAGCGTTCCGGTATTACACATAAAAATAACAGTTGATTATCTTTAAGCAGTTGTAGCACAGTACAAACTTGTCTCTTAGAGTTATGTAGAAAAAGCAGATGTTTTTAAAATGCCAGTAAAGCTGCAGAATGCTTTGGCTGTATTTTGGTTTCATCAAAGGACATGGTGCAATTGACTTGGGTAGTACCAAGTTTTCACCCTCTGAATTTATGATGGTCTGTAAAAGATAAAGGCAATTTTAAACGTTATAGCTGTCTATACACAGTTATTTTCTTCAGCAGGTTTTGAAAATTTGTGAGAAATGGTCAATTGTTTGACATTCAATGTTGTTTGTTCAGCAGCCTTTTGTATTTCAAGCATATCTTTTAATACTGAACCTTAACAAGAAAGGCACTACTTCCCATGTAGTGCTACACGGACTGGATGAACTGTCGTATCATTTATTGATTCCATAACCAGTTATCTCACTGAGATGTCTTTTATAAAAACTGCTGATAGTGATTGGGGAGAAGGGAGGGGGGGGGAAAGAAAAAGAAAAAGCTGTTCTATCTAGTAGTGTAGTATCTGAAATACTGGGAAATCATCATGTCTGTGTAGAGCTGCAGTTATTTACCGTTCCTCTATCTTAAACGTATACCTTACATTGATCTGATTTGGGGATTTTGTTTGGTGCTTTTAACAGTTTTTGGGGGTTGGGATTTTTTTTACTTTTTTTTTAACCATTCATTGAATAGTAGTATATATGACAAGAGATTTTGAATTTATATCACCAACTGATTCAGAATAGGCTTCATCAACATGGGGTTGAATCCAGCAATCAATGCATTTGATTTTACTGTAGTAATTACTGTAACACATTCAAATCATGATATACCAGCTATTTCAGGAGAGCTGTAAGAAGGGTTGTATTGAGCAGTAACTGAGTAAACTTCCCTAACAGCAGGGTGTGGGGGCCTAGATTTTACTGGTTTGTTTGTTGTTCCCCCCCACCCCCAGCTCCTGGTGATAATACATGGTTGGTTTATGCTTTGAAACATAAGTATATTTATCCTTTTTGAGACTCAGTGGGGCTGGTTCAAGATGTTATTACCCCATCTGCTCACTACCAGCTCTGCCTGGTGGGATAGTTCCTACAAATTCCTCCCCATTTGCTGTAGAAAAAATGGTTTCATCAATGAGAGGCCATCAATGTAAAGAGTTTAATCTGGCTGAATTTGCTGAGTAGAAGTTTTACTGTTTATACCTTAACTAATTAATTTCATAAATGGACTTTTGTAAGTGACTTGCCAAGATGTTGTTCCCCATTGGAAATTGTTTAGTTACATTTTGCTCTATTAGACAGTGATTTGTGATTTTTGGAATTATTGAGTGGTGTTGTTCTTCTAAGGTCATAAAGCTTAGATAAGGGATTTTTTGAGAAGAATAGTTGATTTCCACATGTAGCATTGCTGGTCTCACAATAAATACATTGGAGCAGATCTTCAAATGTACTCATGAAATTACAGACACAGTTGAGGGGACCTTACCATCCCTCTGACTGCAAATCTCTGCTGACTTGTTCTGTGTGATAATTTTTGCTTAATACTGTGCTGGCTTCCTCTGAGCCAAAGAGGCTGACTTATGTAGGGGTTAATCATGGCATAAAGATTTTCTAGTCACTCTCCTGTTTTGTAGGGTGTACTCTGTGTGTGTATATGTTTCAGTGATTTGCTGTTGGTCTTTGAGTGCTAGCAGTATCTTCCACTTCCCTTACCAGCTGTATTTATCCCTTTTTTTCAGGAAACAGTTCCAGAAGGAGCTCATAAGGTTAAACATTTAGACGATCATGCTTCCCATCTTCTTGGATTGCCCTTCTTCTGTGGCGATTAAACATAGTACCTTATTTCGATAGGCTAATTTTTCTCAAGGCAGACATTAAATCTTGAGAAATCTCCGGTGTCTGTTTTAGGGCCCAAATGCAACAGAAAACAAGTTTCTGCTGTATTTATGAATAATGTGAATGGAGTGCCTTAGGACACCTGAAATGCTTGGAAGAGACTCTGATATTGCTTGTATAGGGCCAAAATGCCTAGAGGACAGAGGAGAATGTGTGCTGATAGTATAGCCTGTTAGTCCCCTCGTAACGGGAATTAAATTGCCCCAAAACTACATTAAGGGTAGAACAACAGGATCTTGCTGTGACTGTTTTCCCCTTTCCCCATTCAACAATTTTATTAGCGTCTCTACATCTGACAACATATCTTAATACCCGCAGCTTGGGACTGAATTATTGTCCTTCGGCACTGCGCTACTGGTGGTGTGTCTTCTCTGAGAACAGAGTATTAGTAGTCACGTTATTGCAACCACAATGGTGGGTCTTGGAGATACAAGGAAGTGATGCTTGTGGATGAAACTGTACCTCTGGAAGGAGCAGGCATACTTACCAGCTCAGTCCCTTCCCTTCAGCCTGAGAGGAGAGCTTGCTCACCCTTCCAATAGTATCCTCCAGTCTAATAAAAGGCATCATCTCTCTCTGCAGGTTTTCCCCCCCCCCATAATGGTTTGGATTTTTCAGGAGGTCCCTCCTATCCCTTCAACATTCACTCCTTTCTCGGTAGAATTCAAGCTGTCTTAGAAGATGTACTTAAAAGATGAACGTACGTTGAATTAATTCCTCTAGGAATATTAATACATGCCTCCTTACCTCATGACAGTAGGCTGCAACCAGAATTGCCGTACTCAGAATGTTGCCCTAAGTATTGGGATAAGCTCTTATGTTTCAGAACAGCAGCACACTTTGGCATGGGTTGATCTTTTCTTTCTTTGTTTTTAAAATAAAGGAAAGTTAAGTGTATTAGTACTATGTTACATGTCAATGGTGATTAATGAAATACACTGTCCTGATTTCACGAAGTGCTGAAATTAGTTAACTTGCTTTGCTTTAAAAATAAATATTCAATAAGTAGTATTTTGTTTCACTTGAAACACTTGCTACTGTATGCTTTTGAAAATGTAAATAAATACAGGGATCGTAAGATAAAATTTCACCATTTATAGCGAACAGTCTATGCATCGCTATTGTAAAAAGTATGGCATTTTTTTAAAAAATGCACTTGCCAAATGAATGAGTATAGTTTTGACATTGTTTAGCCTGCGCTGGCTCCGAGAGATGCTCTTTTTCCAGCATTAATAGGATCTAACACCGTTCATTTTTCTGGCGTATACCAGAGAGCATGCAAAGCAAGCTGGATTCCTGGGGAAGAACATTGTCTTAAACATTTGCTTTATCTGTTCATTCCAGTAGATGGCTACAGTTCACTACCAAATTGGGGCTATAATAGATTTTTTACAGTAAGTAAATCAGAAGATGAAGGTTGAATTACTATAAATGAGTTGACCTGTACATTTTTCTTATTTCATGTGCTTAGTCATGCACTATTCACTATTTTTCTATGTACACCTTTTTCAAACTACAGAAAAATGTTATAATACTTCTTTTTTTTTTTCTGTTAGTCAAGTTTTTATAACATAAGTGACTCTTATCTCTGTTGCAGTTTTCTAGTATTTCTAATTGTGCATGATTAGAAGACTGCTTATACTATCCAAACACTGAAGGAACTGAATCGCTGAAAAGCCCTATGTTAGTTTTATAAAAGTGGACACTTCCAGAGTCTCAACATTCTTTTTGTTTTGTTCCTGGGTTTAGGCATTTTAAATGGAAACTGGCCGTTTATCATTTGCTTTTGCCAAGTTGACTTCAGCTTTTCTAGAAGCAGAGGTTTTCTAGGAAGCCTTTTCAGTGTTAAGCATGAAGCGGTGACTTTAGCACGTACAAAAGTATGTTTACCCTTGCATTTCATTTGTGTTGTACTTTCCAAGGTTTCCTTAGTCTGAATTCCTATCCAGGTCTTTCTTTTTTTAAACCTAATTTGCATACAACTAAAGTTGATACAAAGGAATTTCTTTTAAGCCCCTGGAAAAGCAGCTTGCTTCTGAAAAGCTACTCATTAGCAGTTTGCAGAGTGGAATTCTTTCAAAGGTACATTACTCGTTTGTACTGTATGAAGTAGCTCACAGTACAACATTGAAATATTAGGTATGCCTTTTGACTTTCTCAGATCGAGTGATTCTGAATTCATCATGTAAACTAGTGAATATTTTGCTTTAATTTTCAATGAGAAGGAAGTGTTGAAACTGACTTTTATTTGTACTCATATTTGCTGGTAAATGCTGCTACCATATCGCTTTAATTTTATCATATTACTTTCATTTTTGCCTTACAACAGCTACAAGCTGAGCACAGCAATTTAAGGTGCAGATTTTTGTTATTTTACAAATGAAAGGGCCATTTTTTGCATTAACTGCTATGCTGTGCTATTGCAATTTTAGGTCCCTTTGCAATCAACTGCCAATTTATATAGCTGGCTACAACTGCTTAATCTATTATTAATAAGCAGTGCTACTGAGCTCTACAAATGATAAAAATGGTACCAGTTTTATACAGGAATTTCATTTTCATATCTAAACTACATACAATAACTTTATTCTCTACCATGAAGATAAATGTCTTAATTATTTATAAATTCTGTATATTTTATGTTATCGATTTAAGGATTCATTCATTATCCCTGAAATATATTGAGAGGCCTTAGCTGTAACTAAAATATTTTTCATTTACCCATTTAGTTACAATGTCATAGTCTTAGGGGCCAAAATTTAATTTGTTTACAAAATAGTTTTACAGTTTAATACTGGGTTGAGTATTCTAGAAAATAAATGAATGCTGTGTTAGTCTTAAGTACTAAAATTGAGTATTTTGGATTATGTGTGTAAAATCTCAGCTTTCTTGTATGTTTAGATTTTTATTATAGCCACATGATTCATTAAAGGAGTTCGTCCTCTGAGAGGAAAATGTATTTGACCCCATCTTGAGAGGATATACAACAAGTTCACAGATTTTAATAAGGTAAACAACGTTAGTTCTGTCCCCTCCAGTGTTCGTGGAACCGGGACGTGCCCAGTACTTGGTCCTTACACTGTGGAAATATGTTGGCTGCCCTGGAGAGCACCTGGCTGTGTTTAGGACATTTTAGCCATGAGAAAGATTGTGTCTGGAGGGCAATTATGGTCAGGACAAGGGATGCGCAATAATAAGTCCCTGGAGCACTTTAATGGGCTATAGAAAGGAAAGAGGGGCGAAAAAAAAAAAAGGATAGAAATTTCTAAGGTAACAATTTTGCCTCTAAGAATGGACTGTGAGATGCTAAACAGTATTTGCTTAGGATGTATTTCTAGTCGTGTAAACTTGTGTCTAATCACGTATTTAAATTTTTTGGAAACCCCTTCAGAATTTGTTTACCTAATTATTTAGGAAGAATTTAGAGATTTATTAAGCGTGTTTGTTGTTGTTTTTGTGTAGTATGCTTCCTAAATTAAGCATTTCCACAAATGATTCGCTAGTCACAGTGAATTGGACGTTATTATTTTTTTTTCCCCCTTTCTGGGTTTTAATTTGAGCTGAATTGTTATGTCTCTCTTTTCCATAGCCTTAGATTATTTAATCACATACACACACACACACACACACACATGTGCACAGATGTGAAAAGTTCAGCATAAATGGAAGAATGCAGAGACACAGAGAGTCGGAACCGAAAAATCCTGTTTGTATTTCTTTCGGAGTGACTCGGTCCGGGGGGCAGGGGACCGTTAGCACACCGGGATGCCGTGCTGTCGCTCTCTTTCCCTGCCCGGTACGCAATCCACGCGCTGCCTCGCTCACCTCCCAGCTCTTGGCAGTGGCGCGCGTGGCCATGGTCCTCGCGCCTCTGCGGGACAGCGACCAAGCGTTACACTGCTGGGATTTTTATTTTTTATTTTAAATTATTTTTTTTTGTTTGGTTGGTTTTTTTTTTTTTGTTTGTTTGTTTTTGTTTTTTGTTTTTTTTTCTTCCCTAATCTGTAAGGTCTGGCATTCGGGGCTTGCCTCTCCTTGTACCTTGCCCAAAGGGTTTCCCCGGCGCGGGCAGCCGCTGCCTGCGCCTCTGCCTGCGCCATGGCCTGGAGGTCGGGCAGGGGGCCGGGGTCGGCGGAGCCCCTGCGTGCTTAGCCGCTAGGGAGAGTCGGAGGGAGAGGCTCAAATTAATTTTCCACTTTCCCTGTGAAAACGCTGGTTTAACTTCACCTCCAGCAGCAGCACTTGTGTGTTATAAATAGATTCAAACGTTGCAAAGGCATTTGTCTTTATGATCTTTAGAAGGATTTAAAGGTAAAACGTGGAACCTGTTATAAGTAAAAATGAATTCTTTCTGGCCAGATTGTGTCTTTACTTGTAATGTTGCTAAGACAGCTAGTTAATGGTAAACTTATTTGCATAATTTTGATAGTAAGTGCATCATACCTGTCTGGTAAAGAGGTAAACATTTTTAATCTGATAGGGTCTGAGAAACAGCAGCTTGTCTTTATCTAATTATTTCCTTAAAGGTTGTTCAGCAAATGTCATGTATTTTACTAACAGTATACTTGCTCGGAAGAAGACAAGATATTTACATTACAGCGAATCAAGAATCACAGTAAAAGTACAATTGTCTTTAAAATGCATTTTGATAGTTAAGTGAGTTTAGGTTCTGTATGGTGCTGTGCCATAATATTTAACAAAATAGCAAATGTCTCTTTAAAGGATGACACAAACAAAATTACACCGTTTCCTTTTATTTACTGATCTGAGGAGCTTTATTTAAATGAGATAAGTAGTAGATATAACAAACTTGCGAATTCTTTCCTTCCACCTGGGGAGTTAAAAAAAAAAATGTAACAAGTATATTAGGGTGGCTGACATCAGGTCTACATTATACGTTTGTTTGCCTGGGGTGCTCTCATAAAAAAATAAAGCAGAGCTTTATACAGTTATAGTGTGCACTAAATTTGTGTTCAACATCCATGAATAAAATATTCAAGTCTTTCTGAAGAAAAACTATTGTTTTGAGATATTTGCAGGCCAAAAAATATGACACTATTGTGAAGGGTAGAGGGTTTCTTTTGTTTTTGCTTTGCTTTTTTAACAGTCATCATAGTTGCTACATACCTTCATTGTTGCTTTTGCTTCTCTGGCAGTATAGAATATAGAAAGGAGGTTCTTTTTACAAAACATATTTTAAAAAAAATCAGAGAGAAAACCACCCATTTATGCAGCAGTATGTTTTGGTTCTGAGTAAGCAAACTGTATGCCTAATGATTTCATAAGAATTTAATATTGTGTGTTTTACAGATGGAAAAATGTTGATAAATTTAGGTTAATTTCAACTCTATTTATGGAACTACTTATGCATTTTTTAAAAGAAACAGAGTCTTCTTAAATTATATATAACTTGAAAAAGGGTCTGTTGTTTATTTTATTTTAAATATTAGATTGTCCCTGAACGAGGCAGAAAGAGTATTATGTAGAACACTACTTATGGAAACAGCAAACTAGTAAATCTATGCTGGGCTAAAGTAAAATGTTATATTATTCTGATAATATTTGACTTTTGCACAATATTTAAATGAACATTAGTATAAATAGGAATGCTTAACTAAAACACAAGTTCATCGTGTAGGCTAATGCATTACTCTTGTATATTTGTACATGAGTGAACAATTATTCTAAAAAGTTTATACATGTGTTCCAGTGACAAAAGTTGTATTAAAACAAACTGTTCCGATAGTGGTGACAGAAGACATGGTTGATGGTTGTGTTTGAGAAGTAAATGGGCAAAATATTTGTGGATCTTTTAATGATTACAGTTCTTGATAGCTTTCATAAGAGTGCACATAATTTGTGACAACTCCAATAAAAAAACGTGGCAGCAAAACTTTCTGAGTTAGCGGCAAAGTAAATGGGGCAGGTTTTGCATTTTGAACAGAAATCTTATGAACTGTGATTGAATTTGTCGTGAAAGTGTGTCAGAATTAATAAAGTATTTACGTGCAAGGTTGCTGGGCTTTGCAGACTGGTTAGGGCTGAGGATTGGTTAACATGAAAAGTCATTTCTGTGCATTCCGTACTAGACAGCAAAGGACAAATGTACTTCTGTGCATTTCAGATCATAATGCCATTTCTCATTTCAAACCATTTTTGTCAGGACACCAGGCAAAACAATGATGCTTTGAGGACGTAATTAAAGATATTGTTCAAAGAACAACTTTCTGCATATTTGAATTATTACTGTCATCAAAATCATACAAATATGGAAATATGATTGCCAGAAGCACATAAATCAATGATCAGCATGGCCTCAAAATCCAATAAATATGTAGAGTTAAATACTTTAAAATGCAAATTGCATCTGATAATTTGCATATGGTAGAATTTAAAGGAAATTTTGTTGCTTAACAACCTCTAAGGTAGCAGTTAGGGCTATGGGTAAACATAGATTTTTTTATTCATCATTGGTCAAGTTGCAAGATTTGATAAATGATAGGAGACTGCTTTCCTTGGTTAAAATGACTGCATTCTTTACTGAATCCTGAAACTGCCTTGAAGTCATCTGAATAATTAAGAGTTAATTATTCTTCATCCATCTAAATCAGAAAAGGACAGATTTAGGGAAGGAATTTATAATTTTTGCCTCACGTCCTGTCATGTCGTAATGTGATAAACTAAACTGACTCCAAATAATATCTAGTGACCTTATAGTAATTACGCCTCACAAAACATTTTGGTTGAAATTTTTTAATTGCTTGCATCGATTCCAGAAACTACATGTTAACAGACTCTGAAGTTTAATTGTGTTCAAAAGAAAGCAATATAAAATTCGTGTTCCATTACTATCCTATTTTAGTTTTATCAGGGTAGATACTGTACGAGATCTTTTACTTTTTTCCCCGTGATAGTGCCTCTCTCTTTTTTCTCTGTGTTGCTCTTTTTGTACGCAAGCCATTATTTTCAAAGGAGAATGAATATGTACAGCAAGAATATAACTTTTTGAAGAAAAACTTTCTAAGTTGAGCAAAACCAGTGATTTGTCAGTGGCATCCATCCAGTTTGCTTGCTTTTTTTGCAACTTGAAAAAATGTACCCCTAAAATCCGAGCAAAGAAAATCAGAATAGTCTGGCATCTATCCCCCCTGTGAAAAGAAAGACAGTTTCAGAATTCAGAATTCAAGCCTGTTTATATTTGCTAATTTCAAAGTAGAAAAATATTTTTTTCCAAGAAGAAGGGTTTACGAATGTTTACTGATCACAAGAGGAATTGTAATAAAGAAATCAATATGCATGATCCCTTTTCATGTAGTACAACAAGGTTACACTGTTAGGTTAAGTACAGGCTGCATTCCTTTTCAGAAAATCAATTTGCTGTATAGTGTGCAACAGCAAGTCTCTTCTGAAAGAGTCATTTTATGTTGTGCACACAGTAAATTCTATATTGACGCCTTCAAATAGTATCGACTGATTAAAAAAAGAAGAAACACTAAGCACAGTAACCTTAGAAGAGTATTATTATTTTCAAGTAATTGCTTTCTTGCTAATTATTTAATTTCTTTCTAAGAGACAAACTGATGAAACATGTTCTTACATATCCTTTAAATTATTAATACTATAAAACTGCTTTGTGACATTGTTTTCAAAATCTTTTAAAATATTATTTTCATAATAGCAACAGAATACCATATGTGATTTCAAATACTGTGGATTTAACGTGGGCTTATTTGCTGAATTCAGAGGGTGGATTTTGGGGGCTTGGGTTTTTTTTTTGTTTGTTTGCTTATTTATGGGTTGGTTTGGTTTTGGTTTTACATTTATTTTAAAGTCTGGTTGTTGTTTGCAAAAAAAAAAAAAGAGTAAGTAATTCTTTTCAGTTGTTGTGGTTGTATACATTTAAACTGTGATGGAGCTTGCAAAGCAACACTGGGTTTTTGTAAAGATTATCTGCTACCTGCCTGGATTCCCAACAAAACAAGCAGTGCATAGAGAGGGAGGGGAAAAGTTAGTAACTATAGTCAACCTCCTTAGACATAACATGGCTTAAAAGCCAGTTTTTGTAAGGGAAATATATGGAAAAGTGGTTTATTTTCAGTTCTTGTTTTCTCAGAACGTAAAATTATGTCTTTTAAAATGCTTTGACCATTTTTGATGCAACTGTTCAATTGTAAAGACAATCTTTTGCTTTTTGTGTGTTTTTTACTGAACAGTTCTTGATGGACTCTGACTTTTCCTTTTATTTCTGTCAACCCAATTACACTACATTAGAGTGCACCCTGATCCTACTTGTTTGCCTGTTATGCAGTGTATATGTTTAACTCATAAGCATGTTCATTTAGATATTTCAGTCTGATCATGCTGAATGTCTTGCAGCAACACATATTGATGTCTACAGAACATTAGATACTTCCAACCTTAGTTATTCATTCTAGAAATTGTAAAATGCAAATATACATGGTTTTGATTACTTATGAGCTGTCGTATCCGAAAAATCTAATTTCCCAATTTGTTGTTTCTCTGTCAAATTCAGTTGTTCATTGTTATGCCCTAAATAAATTCAGATTTTAATTGGAGAGAATTTTGCTCAATAAAATTTGAATTACTTAGAAAAAAATCTGGAATTTGAATTAGAAAACTGGCCAAACTGTGCATAGATTTAGACCCAAAGTTCAAATACTGTTTGTTACAATTTCATTTTCCTAAAAAAAAAATCCCCAAACTTGTTCACCTTTTAAAGGCAGGCTGGCATTTAACATTTACTAGTATTAGAAAGACACTTATCTAATGACGTAGCTATTTCCCATGCATTTTTTTGTAAGTTTAAAAGATTTGCTTCCTTGCTAGCCTGGAGATTCAAAAGGCTGGCTGCGTTTGTTTCTTCTGGTCACCAAAATGCACATAGTAAGACCACTTTAGGTATATCTCATTGTTTAGAAACCCTGGGCTGCTGTTTGTTTGCAGCATTCTTGTTAAGGATCTGAATTGCCCAAACAACAATGTAAACCAATCCAGGCATAGCAGCAGACAGAAAAAATACATTCAACTAGTGGGATCATGGATTTGTTTGATTCAGGTAATTGAAAGTGTTTCATACTATTATTGCAACTTGAAGGCTTGTTTAAGTGTCTAGCTGTCAGTCAGTTTGGAAGGTGAAAAGTATTCGATTGTCACTCTGTCAGTCAATAGAGATGAGAACTGTCTGCCTAATGGATTTCTTTACGTAGATGTCTGCATGGAGGTAGAAGTAAAATCAATGTGTTGTCATGTGCAAGTACGCTGCATCAAACTGCCGGGTGAAATGCAACTGTATTTCTGTAACGTCTACATCCTTGTATTGTTTGTGGAAGACAGACAGATGCTCTCTGTATTTACAGGTAACAAACTCTGTGTGGTCACACATGAAGGTTTATTTTTGAACATTTTATAAATAGTTTGATCTATTTCCACTTGTTCCAGAGTTGTTGTTTTTTTTTTCTCTTTTGCTTGATCATATCAAAGATCAATACGCAAAAAACAAGATTCAACTTAGTAGGAAAAAATGTAGGTTGTTATTCCATGAGACTCAGAGCCCTAAGACTGTTTTCTTTTAAACCTGGGTTTCTGCATGTTTTCTGCTTGTCAGTGATGACTTATATTGAGCTAACTATGTTTCCTGCACGAGTTTTGTCTGTTAGGTTAACTACATTTATTAGAGCATGTGTTGACTTCCTATAGCAAAAGACAAAGAGATGATTTCTGGAATAACAGAAGACATGCAACCACACAGGCTTTCAAGACCTTTGATGAAACGGGCATCAGTCTGCGACCCCCCTTTCATTCTCTGGGAGCTGCTTACCATACAAACTTCCACTGAACAGGATCTGATAGCAAAGTGGCATCTGGAAAATTATTATGACATCTCAGAATGATAGTACCGATTCTCACAGTTCCCACTAATTCCGGGCCTAATCCTATATAAAATAGGTGCGTTATGACAGTTGCCAAAGATCTTATTCAAAATTGTTTTCCTGTTAACTGATACAAAAACACATATAAAGACATGGTTCTTAGCCCCACTGAAGGCAGCAGGCTAAAATGAGAGATACCAACTTCACAAAAATGCCAATATAATTACATATTTCCTTTTGTGGTATTTGTATGTGTGTGCTATTTTTGATAATTAAAATATATAGCTCTTAGGTGCTGCTGTAGGGGAAAAAGAAAACGGAGTAAGGACTAATTCTCAACTGAAGAATTCGACTGTGAGTAATGAAGACCGTAAGTAGCAGAGACTGGTGGTAAAACAGAAGATAGAACTTCAGAAGAAAGACCAGGATTTTGGTTTTGGTTATAATAATTTCAAGATGAAAAAAAGATGATGTTGGGTGGAAGATGGCTCCTGAGATGTAGAGGCAGGGCTGTGAATTATCAGCAACATTTTTTTATATTTCTTTTTTAATTTGAACAAGTAATTCCAGTTTTTGAAGTAAATGACGCAGGAATTCCACTGATGGCAGTCTTGTGTGTTCCCAGATCGCTGTGTCTCCTGTTTAGGGATGATGGGGGAAAATAATGTGTGATACTTGTAACTGAAGATTGCAGTGTGTTTATGGAAATAGGCAGAATTAGGCACAAATTCATAGACTCAAGGCTGAAGGAAATACTATGATCATCTAACCTGCTATCCATCATAGAACTGGTTGTGTAATTTCACCCAAAGAGTATTGGTTTTGGCACTTTCTAATTTGTATACTTTATTGCCCACATGCTATTTAATACTCAGCTCCTGTTAGTTCTTACAGAGGTTTTGGGTCTGGCATTGTTTTACAGAGGAAACAGAAGATCCTGTAGTGTATGCAACACACATCATCATTAGGATTTGAATGGTACCACGATTGTCTACCACTCTTGAGCTAAAGGTTCAGGTAGAAGAGCTGGTAGCAGGCAGGGGTGATCTTCTGTGGACAGTTGTCTAGACAAAGGTATTTTACTGTGGCCGTAGTCAATGTGTCAGAATACATAGATATTTTCTGGCAGAGTCTATTGTTATGTGGAAAACAATTATTTTGTTGAACTGAAGATGCGTCCAATTTGCGCAGTTAGTTTGTTGGTAAGTGGTCTAATGAAAAAAGAATAGCGGTGGAGGTTGTAGAATCAGTGAGTTAGTCAGCAGAAGTAGCTGTGAGATGCTGAATGCACAACCAAAAGTGTACCTGTGTCCGTGGCTCCTAGCAGGAGGAAAAGAGTATCCATTTTGTCTGTTTCCCATGAAGGTGTGCTCTTTGTGCGGTACAATGAAGTCAGGGAAAAATACAGAAAATGGTGATTTTTAGAAAGCCTTCAGTCAATTTAAATGGATTTATGAGTGATCTGGAAAGGTACCACAAAGGAACTCCTAATCTCCTTGCCTTAGCAGATATGAGAGTGTGATCTCTGATTCAGATACAGTTGAGAATTAAATTAGCAGCAAGAAAATACACAAATAGGGTAATATCAGATACTGAAACTGTTTGTCTGAGCATCAGTTACAGAGCTAGCATTTACAGCTTCAGTCTATTTTTATGACAGCACTGGATATCTCAAAGAATTAAATGCTTTGGTTTCTTTTCCTCTCAAGTACATTTGTGTTTCTTGTGCAGCTTTCTAAATTTCACTCTTAAATGTTTTGTGTTTGCTAATCACGAAAATATTGCATGTGACAGAAAATGGCGGTTTTATGGATGATTTTGATTTTCGTTATAACCTCCCCCCTGTAATCTCTAAAGCCACAAAACGTAAATTGTAACTTTTTAATTTGGTGGATTTCTTGGGACTTTTTTTTAACTTCTCTTTCCCCTGTTTTTTCCCCCCTGTATTAGCACAGTGGTCTGCTTAGTTCAGTTTTACATGTCTTGGTTTTTCTTCCCGGCCGCCTCCCCAGACTAGAAGCTCAATGTAGCATTCAAGAAGTTTTACCGTGAATCATTATATAATAAATGGCTAATAGGAAAATTTATCTCTGAAAGTCATTTAAGGTTGTATGAGATCTGTGAATTTATACAAGCATGATTGCACAGAAAAGCTGGCAGTAGTCAGTAGGAGCAATAGTGTGATGTCAAATATGTGATCAAACATACGAGTATCTGTTGAGCTCCCAGCAGCAAGAGAAGGATCCATTTTGTATGTTTCCTGTGTAGAGAGGTGCTTTGTGTTCTCTAATAGTACTTCATTCCTGATATTAAAAGATAATGTATCTGTTCTTAGCGTTGCTCAGACAGTTTAATTACCACCTAAGTTCAGATATTATTCCTTGTCAGATCTTTAAAACTACAGTCTTCCAGATGCTGAGATATCTGCCTGTTATGGGTTGCTGATAGCTTAGTCTGAGACGTGTTTGTGCTTTATAGGAACAGAAACTGTATTCATTACAGGCAGCAGAAGACGTTTAGCCAGAAATTAGGAAAGGGAGGTGCATGTAGAATGTGGGCAGAAGGAATATAAGCCTTTCCGTGACTCACCACCGCTCTGAGTTGGAAGGACTGCTGGCTCGACTCTGGGTCCAGTCAGGGTTTTGTTTTTTTTTTAATGATGTAACTTGCATTTGGTGATCCTTTTGTCGGTCATATTGCTGGAAAGATCTGCTGCATCTCTTCATCCTATTGTCTTTCCCTCCCGCCCCCCTGCCAGGTGCCCGATATATAGATTCCTGCAGAAGCAACAAAGAGAAAAGTATTCATGGCTGTTATTTTTAGGCTCCCAACCAAAGTATTTCAATTACGCACGAAAGGCGTAATATGAAGTCAATGGAGAGATGCAGATCCCTCCCAAAGGTGGGATAGACCAAGAGCTTGTCTTAGGCCCGGGCAGAGAATGGGTGGGTGAAGCCGGTCCTTGCCGTTGACTGTGGGGATCCCAGACAAACCAACCTTCAAAGCCAGAGACAGCTATTGTGTGCTGAAAGGCAGGCAAGCAGGGTACCGTGGCCTTCACCCTTCCTCTCTCCCCGCAGTGACTGATTACAGATGTGTAACTAGGCTGTTCTTTCCCTCCCTGGGGAACCTGAGGCCGCGGGCTGTCCTGCCTTGCCTTCCCTCTCTCCTTGTCAATCAAACAGGGAATTTGCAAGCAGTATTGATTGGAGGCTTGAAGGTTTTTCTTGAGTGAATCTCTAGCTACTAAGCTTGATAGCTCATCTTTGGCCTGTTAAAAAACGCCCCTCTCTGCTATTCCTGTTGACTGTCACCTGTCGTAGTGCCATAGTCTGGATTTGTTTCTCTGTGGAGAAAGTGAAATGCTTTGTAGGAGATCTTTTGTAGGAAAAATCTTGTGGGTAGAAATTGGCTTTTTTACTTTCCTTTTGTTTCCTCTGTTGGAATAATTCTAAAGAAAATGCATTGGTCATGCAAGTGTCTTTGCATCGCTCTTGGTGAGATTGATTTGGCATTAAAATCTATTTTGTGTAGCTCACTGATGTTTCTTGTCTCTGTATGAACAAAGAGTTCTTGGAGGCATAACATCTTTAAAGCTTTCCACTTGTTCTTAAGGCCATATCATGCCCTAAGAGAGAAATTCAGGATTCAGATTCAGTTCAGTTTCTATTAAAGGCAAAACCACCTTGTTATTATCTTATTGAGATAAATCAAAAGTCAGATAGTCAAAGGTGGTTAGGATCTGCAAGAAATTGTTACAAAATCTGTTGAATTTTAACAGCTCTGCATTTTGTCACATGGATATTCACTTTGAAAGATGTTTCTTGCAGGAACAGCTTGTTGATGATTTTTTTCTTGAGGTATTGGCAGATGAGCTCTGGCAATTTTAAGAGGTTTGCAGCCCCTATCAGTAAATTGGTACAAGCAAACTTATGCCAGCTTCTAAACTGCCATTGTTTACAATCCATCATATTAACTTAAACCCTCACTGACTTCAGTTTAAGTGAATATGTAGGACTGTAGTAAGTCCTTCTGTCAAGTTTGGTATATGGACAGGAGGCTCCTTTATGGGGATGCAGCAAATACTTGGGACTGCTGGCTCTTATTCTCACCAAAAAACCACCATAAATCAGTAGCCAGTTTTCTTGGGCTCCTGTTCCATCTGTGTGTTCCTTCCTCTGCCATGGCACGGAGATGGCCATTCCAGATTATCGTGCTTATTAGATTTCTCTGTTTCATTCTTAATTTAGCAGACTTGCCCACTTAGCAAGTCTGTAGATGATAGCAACTTTGGGGGAGCGGTCATTGCACAGGAGGGGAGGGCTGCTATTGAGTGGGACTTACTCAGGGTGGACAAGTGAGCTGACAGGAACCTCACGAGGTTCAAACAAAGGCAAATGCAAAGTCCTGTGTTTAGGATGGAATAAACCACACAGCAGTCCTGTCTGGGCGCTGACTTGCTAGAAAGCAGCTTTGCAGAAACAGGCCCTGTCCTTCTGGTTGAGGACAGGTTGAATGTGAATCAGCAGTATGCTCTTGCAACAAAGAAGGCCACTTGCGTGCTGGGCTGTTTCAGCCAAAGTGTAACCAGCGGGCTGTGGGAAGTGATTATTCGCCTCTAGCTGGCATTTAAGATCACATCTGGAATACTGTGTCCAGTTTCGGGCTCCCCAGTACAAGGAAGACTTTAATAAACCATAGTGAGTCTGGCAGAGGGCCACCAAGGTGGTCCCAAGCTGGCTTCACAGTTCTTGAGTGCTGTGCAAGAGCTGAGGGAGCTGGACTTGTTCAGCCTTAAGAAGAGAGGGAAGACAGAGCTGAACTCTTCTTGGAGGTGCAGAGATGAGCCCCGGGAAGCAGGACTGCAGGTGCACTTGTTCATTGCACTGAGGCTACAGAGAGATTTCCTAGCTACCTGTCTCTCCACTTCCCTTTTCCATGTGTCATAACCATGCCTGCTAGTGCTGAGAGTGGTAAGGCTGGAACTGCATCATCATCTGTCCACTAGAAGATGGAAGGACCAGTCCATTCCCGTTTCTGCTCTCCTTGGTTCTCCTAGTGTTGTAGTTTTAACTTGCTTTGTAGTATTTTTCTTAGAAGATAAGATGTTATCTAAACTCCTTGCTAATGCTTGGTAGAAAAAACATTCTCCTTTCGTATGTCTCTCTGTCCCAACCTGACTGGGAAAAGTCCAACTGTTTTAAAATCCTTCAGAATGAGAAATGAACAACCGCTGCATCTATCCATGTGAATGAGGAACAGCTGGCAACTGGTAGGAGGAGAGATATTCTGGGCAGATTGTGAAGCAGATGAAGAGCCCCATGGACAATTGTTCAAGGGGAGAAAAAAGTAAGAGGTGGTAAGGAATGTCCTCGTAAACAAAAGTGCTTGCTATCTTCTACGCTTCTACACTTACCAGTGTAAGGGTCTATAGCTCCTTCTCCAGTAATATCCTAGCTGTCTTGGACATACAGAGAAGTGCCCTTTTCTGGAAAAGTGAATCAGCCTGAAAATAACTTCTGGATTTATAGGTCGTGTTTTTGATTGTTTCTTTTTTTTTTTTTAAGGTTTGGATAAAAACTTTATTCCTGCGCTGGAGTTTGCTCATAGCAGCAATACTCCTTCATTCCTCGTAAAATCTGGTACCGTGGATCAGTTTATGTTTATTCTTTCTTGAAATATCAATTCGGGTTTTAACCATGTTATTTAATACTTGATTACTGGATCTCTACAGGATTGTGGCTAGTAGTATTTTCTTGAATATAGTTCTTTGTTATTAATAACGATACAAATGTTACTGAGTAGCAAGTTCTTAATGAGGCTTTCCATTGAAATCCATTGAAAGATAGTGTCCCACTTTCAGAAAAGTTAGTAATGAGCTTCATTTTTAGGGCAAACCTTTGTTCTACATTTCTTTTGTATATCTTTTGTGTTTCTCTTAGGAGGTCTCTTTGTCCATGCTCAAGATGAAGAGACTTCTTCGTTACCTAGAAGTAACTAAGCTCTTCAATAAGTTGTGACAGTTATTTGTAGCGTATAGTCCCTACTGTAAAGGTGGATATGTCTAAATTGAGGCTGTCAAAAGGGATTGTGAATTGCATTTCACAGTGCTATAAGAACATGTAGACAAGTCTCTCTGAAGACCTCAATACTGGTATTACATGGAACTGCTGAGCTGCTTGCTGAGGCTCCCTACACCTACATCATTTATTAAAACATTACTACTTATTTATGTTCTGATGCTAAAGTAAATGCCCATTTTGTTTTGTAGATTTTACAGGCTTTTTCTTTGGTACTTAGCTCTTTCATATCACTCTGCTTCATTCTCCAATGACTGATGTATCTGTGAATGTCGAAAGGATGGCAGAAGGTAGTAAAGACTCGGTTTGCTTTGTGTTAACTATAGCTGTCTGACTGCAGGGGAATATTCTGTGGCTATACATACTTATTCAGCTCACCTACTTGTTCCCTTGGGATTTTCCTAAATTGGATGAGCTGGAGCTGAATGTATGTGTGTTGCTCACATGTACAGAATGTGGTAAATATACCATGCTGCTCAACATACTGTTGAGATTTTGAATTCTTGCAGTTGTTCAGCAAATCTGTGTAGTGGGAAGGTCTTATTTCTACCAAAATAGTCAGTTCCTATGTCAAGATTTTTCATGTACAGATTCTGAAGCGTTTTACCAAATTAGTAAATGCTACCTTCATTGTGTAGATATGGAAACTACAGGAAGAAGTGATTTGCCTAGTCTCTTGGAAGCTGACAATGGAACCTGAATTTCTTCTTCTTTTTGTTCCTTATTCACTGAATGATACTATTTTCCTTAAATAGTAATTTTTTCCCCAAAGTTTTATAAATAATTTGGATAGCCTACTAAATATGCATGCTCTAAAGTACTCAAACAGTTCCTTTTCATCTGGCACAGCATGGAGCTAGCAGTTTTATCCTTAATCTACCCACAAAATATGTGACTACTGTGTTCAATTTATACAGGGGCCTATTCTTAGACTGCATTATAGTTTATGAAAAATTGTTGGTGTTATTTCATGGAATTAATCACTTGTAGGGAAAAAAAAAAAAGGGCAAGTGAGAAGGTTCTGAATGTTACTTACACTGTACCAGTTCATTCAAGGACTTTTGACTTTTCTACTTTATCAAGAAAATCAAATTCAGTTACCCAAAAATGTGAAAAAGCTTTTTTTTTTTTTTTTAAATAGTGCCTTCAGTGGCTTATCTGAGTTTTAGGTTTTTTTCTGTTTTCTCAAAATAAATAAAATATTTTCATAGATATGGATAGGTCCATTAAATACTTTTTCTTTAGTTTCAGATAAATTTTCTTTGCCCTCATGATTGTGAAGTTGATTTCTTGATTCTGTGCATAGCGGTTATATTATAAAATTAGATTTTGTTGGTTAAGGAAACAGACTGGGCAAAACGAGTCCATGCTCTAAATTCCAGTTGTACTCTGGGGTCAGCGTGCAGCATTTCTTCTGTGTGTCTGCGGACCTTGTTCTGTAAGAGTTGCGTGCATGTAATTCCTTGTGTCTGTAGGGTGCAGGCGAAGGATGGGCTGATGCGCACCAACAGGGATCTTTGCAGAGAGCAGTTATTGTGAGCTGGGACTTGTCAACAGAACATCTGTATATTGTTTGTGGATAAGGTGGTCTCTTTCCTGGTGGGGTCCAAAGATTGCTGCCTGCCTCAAACCTCAGGAGCATACTGTGTATGTAGCCTTAGACAAGTAGCTACCAAGGATGGTTTCAGTCCTCCTATAAATTTACGAATAGCCACGGTTGGTGACATACTGTATCTGACCTGCTGGATTAGTCTGAGCTCTCAGTGTAGAGGAGGGTGAGTTAAGTAATAAAATTCTTGATTTGAACACTTCAGTGCAAGTCGCCAGATTTGCCTTTCTGCTTTTTTGGGGAAAAAAAGGAAAAAAAAAAAAAAAGTCTTCAAGGACTGGAGGGAGGTGCAGTGTTTCTCTTTGCCGCCAAATTGCAGGTTGTATCTTTTGATACGTTGCCTCTGTGACAGGATTACAAAAGGAAACATAAAGAAACTGATCCAATCTGTTCTGAGTCCTTGGAAAGCTCTTGGATATTTATTATCCACCACACTCTAAAGAAAAACAAAACACCAAAGGGCTGTTTCTTGTTTTGATCTTAATTTAAATATCACTGCATTTTGCGTTCACCTTTGTACCTATGATCCATAACTATTTACTTAATATTTAATAATTGGATGCAGGGGCTGAAATGTTACTTACAGTATGTAGTTCAAATATTTACACAGGAAGTCAATCTTTTGACCCGTGTTTTATAGGAACTATCAATGTGGTGTTTTTTTCATTTGGTAGAACCTTATCTCATATTTTACAGATATGCTTATTAACACACAGAGATTAGTGTGTATGGATTTGGAATGCGTATTTTTAATTGCACTTCTTTTCAAACCTTTCAACCTGGTGTTTTTAAGAGTGGGCTGATGCTCTATGTTATCTGAACTGTGGCTAGATTCTCTCTTTGTCTTTTTTTTCCACTCCACTTCTACTGTTGAGTTTTGCCTTCTGCAGCCAACAGGTACCTGGTTGTTCTGTGCGGTGTCAGCCTAGATGTGGCCCCTCACAGCCTGTCTCTTGTGGAGCTGGTGAGGGAGGTGAGAAATGCAAAGGCCACATGATTTAGAGAATTAGAATAGCCTCTGGGACACGGAGAAGCGAGGACAGGTTACGTTGTGGAAAGAGGAACAGATATGACGGGGCTGCCTACAGAGAAGGAAAGAGGAGAGAAGTGGTGGCAGAAAAAACTTTGACTTAAACAGTCTTCTCAGTTCTGAAGTCAATTGTATTTTACCCTTGTTTGACTATTAATGAGTTTGGTTTTGTTTTTTTTTAAATACGTTTATAACACAACAGCCAAAAAACCTCTTTTTTTCTCCTTTTTTTCTTTCTATTGAGCAAAGATTCTTGTGGCTTGGTTCTTAATGTAGTGTGGACACCTAAACTTGTCATTGCAGTCCATTTTATATATCTTTTGCTGTCATGAGAAGCTGCTTCCCATTCCCCTCAGTTCCCAGATTCTTGTGTCAGCACACACCGTGACCATTACCCACTTGGAGCTGAAGCCTGTGGATCAACTTGATTGTTTTGTTTAAAACTGAAAATGAATTGCCACAACAGACTGGGCTTGTTAACCTATGCTGCTTCAGTATCCAGTGATAACAGTGGAGGTTTCAGAGGAAGATGCGAAAAGCCACGTATTCTTTGGCTGCTTAGAGTTTGGGTGAAAATCTGGCACACGATATTTAGTAGATCTTGGAAAATTATTAGAGCTCAGGATATTTTTTGTTACCCCATATAAATGTCTAATCCTTTTTCCAGCCTTGCTAAGTCCTCAGCCTTAATGACATTTTGTAGCAGTTAGTTCCACTGTCTAATTATGAATTGTATGATAGAGTATTGCCTATTTATAATGTTTAAATTTCACTGGAAGTCCCTCGTGTTAAGACTTGGAGAGAACAGAAGCTTTCCTTACTTTTCTGCCTTAAGGGCCTTGTGACTAATCTGTTCGTTTCAGGGATTTGCCTCATAGAAGAGAAACCCAACTGCACAATATTCAACTTAGAGTTTCTGAGAGGTTTTTGCAGGCTAATTACAAAGCCATTGTAATGAGCCTTGAGATTCCAATGTCATTGATCTTTTACATTTGAGAGAATTTGGTTCTAACAGTTTGGTCAACAGCAGATCCAGTTTTATTTTCAGAATAATGTTCAGTGCTAAAAGTGGCTGCACTCGGGTAGAGCACTGCACTTGCATAGATCCCTGTGATAGAAACAGTGACAAATCAATGGAGGGTTTCTTCTTAACATGGATGTCAGAGGTTGCTCAAGTGCAGTGAATATGCAGTGTAACAGCTTAAGTCGATGAAGTGTATGTGAGTCTGGGCATATGCATCTTGCTGAAACCATGGTCACAGAAATGCTAATTAGCTTGTCTCGAATCTACTTTTTTTTCCAGATTTTTCTAAAATATGACCCCAGTTTAGAAAGACCTAATTTGACTGTAAAAAAATATTATTACAGTTCTCCTAAACTTTTTATATAATTTTGTGGTTGTCTGTATCTTGATGTATTTCTTCCACTTTATCGGGGTTCATTTCAGGATATTTTGTTCCTATTGACTTTGCTACTGCTGCTAGTCACAAGTTACTTAAAGACACTGCACTTTGAACAAAGAACATCTAGATTAGAGTACTATTGATATACTGACAACTCAGAACATACCACCGTCTCCCTAGAAGATACTGAGACGTTTCCACAGAGTAGGTCCCTCCATGTGCTCCGTGTGACATTCAGACAGTTAGAAGAATACCCGTCCCAAGATGCTGGAGAACAGTGAGTATATCATCACAAATCTCATCATCTCATGTGTAAGTCAACAAAATGCCAACAAAATTGAGATGGATAATTTATTCATGTCTGCTTCTCAGTGAAGATAAAAGCACGTAAAACCACTTCTTAAACTAGGTCAGTAGAAGGCACAGATCATTGTAAAATCAAAGCACATTTAAAGTTTCTGCATCACTCACATCCCTGCCCAGTGTGTGGATGGTTGGAGTTGCTAAAATAAGTTCCTTTAATGAACGACTGTACTTCTTTCTTACAAATTACAGATATCCTTTCATCCTCTCTGGAGATACATACGGTGCTCTGTTGGGCCCTAGACTGCCTTATGTGTCTTTACTTGCTATGTGACAAGGTTGGATTTCATGTCTACTGGGTTGCTGTGTCTAAAACCTTACTAGGGAAGATAGTGCATTTATAAACGTCTGAACAAATAGTGCTCCTATAACGTGGAGTGAATCAGGTTGGAGCCAGTAATTTTTTACTGTGAAAAAGATACCGTGACAGCTCTTCAGACTAAGTAATAGACTAGAATTACCTCTTATGTGTTTGTATTCTAAATATTCCTTAATGTAGATAAAATAATGCAGTTGTCAAGATGAATTTCAATGACTTTATTGTCTCCAGCAGACTGGCTGTGGTATTTAGTTTGTGATCTGAACTTCATATATGGACTGAAGGTTTGTAATGTTTATGTTTTAGTGGTGGGAAGGTGTAAGAGGGGGCCTTTGAGGCACTCTATAACCTGCAGATCAAATGTTAACTTGCCTCGTGGCTTGCTATGGCTCACAACCCACTCCTGTTACCCTCATCTTTGCAGACCTCTCAGCCGTCCTCTGATCCACTGCCTGTCCTCAGGGTCATGTGGTGGATGGTGGTCCTTGTGTGCTGGATAAGTATTTGGCATATTTAAAAACATCATGTATTTATCTCTAATATTAATAATTTCTCTTTATTTGCTTATAATTAATTTAGAATAATTTTAGTTTTTTATGTAGGCCAAATGCCTCCTGTTTTGTTACTTGCACTTTCAGTTCACATTGACTGGATCTTGCTAGATGAGGTAACCCAAGGGTGTTCGGACATACTCTTGGCTGCTAGACACTGGAAAAAATAGTACACATTTCAAAATCTACTTCAAGTTTTAATTGCTTCAGCTGCCTGGGAAGAAGCAAACGTTAATAAAAATAAATACTGTCTGGTAGTGGAAATAAGGTAGTAAAAAAAAAATAATCCCTTTTGCTTAGAATTTTTTCCATGTTATTGTTGAGTATTATAAAAAAAAGGCCCAACATAGTCTGGAGTCTACTACTTTGCTAGTACAGTCTCGGAACTACTTTAACCTTCAGCCAAACATTGTCCTGCTGTTTTAACCTTTGAAGACAGGCAAGGATATGTAACTCCTATAATGTGTAACTCCTATAATGCAGTGCCCTATTTGATATTGTGAAACAGGTGAGAAACATGGGGGAAAAAAACCCCATACTTGGCCTGTGCAAATATAAAATGAGCTTTGTTGTCTGCTGTTTTGGAGGATGACATTAAAAGATGTACATACTAATAAAACACTATGGAATTATATAATACTCTATAATATGACTAAGTCCTGCCTAACTTTCAGTGACATAGTTACCTGAGGGAGTAGGAGGGCTGTAGATGTGAATTTTCTGCTGCTACTGTGCCTGCCTTTTTGCTGGGTAGTGTGCTTTATCCCTCCATATATCTGCTGTTGGTCAAACTGCTGTGTCCCTACACCAGCCCAAAGGCTGGGATAGCATTAAAAGCCTTTAATGAATGTCTGAAATTTCAAATTTTCTCATTTTGTTGTTGTCTATCAACAAAAAAATATTTTTTATCAGTGTTGTTAGCTGACACTTTTTTTAGTAGTCTTTGAAGATTTGCTTTACTTCCAGAAGACTGACCACAAGAGAAACCTGAGTTTGTTGAATATGTCAGTGCTCAATCTACTGATTCTCTTTGTGAAAACTTAATAGTAACCAGGTGCTTTGATACGTTGCAGAAATAGTTTTTGATTTTATATTGGTCACTTTATAACACAGTACACACTGTTAACCAGTTTATAGCATTAGGCAAAAAAGAACATATGTTTTATTATGGAAAAGAGTAAAACATAATAATACTATTGCCACTTTTAATGGTACAAAAATGCCCCAGGGCTTTATTTTTTTTTAATAGTATAATCATTGTTAGTATTTTTTATATCAGTTTCTGCTTATGCTGTGGCAATAGTGTGCCCTGTGTCTTGCACACATGTAAGGTTCCATGTTTTTGAAGGGTAACAGTGTAAATAGGTAACCTCAAACAAAGCAGGGGAAGGTAGGAACGCTGGAAATCAGAGCCCAGCTGGCAAGCGTGCTTCCCCGGCCTTGGACTGGAGTTTAAGAACTGTTGTGTTAAGATTCTTCTGCCTCCAGATTAGACTATGCTTCTCTGCTTAAAAGGCTAAGGTTTGCTTCTCTTTGATAAATGCATTTAAATGATACTTGCTACAGTACACGTTAACTTTTCCTCTTGCTACTGGATATGTGTGTTATATCAAGTTTGATTATAACTTGGAGGTGGTGTGCAAACCTCTGTCCTTAAAAACTAAAGGTGTAGAGGTTTACTCCAGCACTTAGTATTTCCTAGGTGGTCTTGTGCGTACCTAAAGTCTAGCTTCAAATACAAGTTAGTGTGGGTATAATTCTTTTCAAATGTATCTGTTACTTTAGGAGTTTTTTCTCTTACAACAGGTCTTTTGCAAAGTGCATTGAATTTTATGGTAATGAACTGTGCTGCACTGAGTTGGAGCTTGTTGAGCTTTAGATTTTGTGTGAAAGGTTTTAGGAGCTTTACTGAAATGGAATCTCTAATTTAGTGAATATAGTTTCTTTTCCCAGAGAATAAGAAAAAATGGTAATTCTTGGGGGGAGAGGAAGCAAGTGGACTTGGGAACAAGATACTTAAAATAATATTTAGTTTTAATTTAATGCTATAAGGTCCTAGTTTGCTTTTATTATCTAATGAGAATATAGCAAAGCTTGTATTCATGCACTCTATTTCTCCAAATTATACTTTAAAACTAGATCTAACAGTAGTGATTATGCCATACGTTTTCTTTTTCTTCTTTCAAATCTTACCCATTTTGTATTTGAAAGCCAAAACTGTCAGTGGTCTGTTTACTTTATCTCACTCATGTGCAATGGAAATAAGTGGCATTTGTAGAACACACAAACTATTTTTGCCTGAATGCTCCATTTATGATTTATAGCCAACTTGTATCCCTGATTTTCTTTTGAGAATGATCTTTATTGTCTTTGTATACTAACTCATTGCAGAAGCACTTGTCTATTTTGAGCTAAACCAGACCTCTTGTAAAAAGAATCAAATTATTTCATCATGTTGAAAATGAAAAGCTATAATTACTTGTAATTGGGCTTCAGAATTTTTGAAAATTGGGAAATTCTTTTCCAGAGCTTTAAGATCACTCCAAATCATAACCTGTGGAAAATAGGAAATAATTTTCTGTTCAATTTAAAAGTGATTTAATTTACACTTTTGACAGCTATTTTCCTTTGATATTTGGGTAGGGGAAATCATTCAGCTATGGTGGTTATTACTAAAATCTTTTCCGAGATCCTTTATTCTATATGGTTCACAACTTTATTTCTATTTCTTTAAGCGCAAGCAGAATCTGCTGCAGTTTAAAGAAGCATGTAGAGTCATTTTGGACTGCTTGAATTTATTAAACAAGTGCTTACATTTTATTTGTTTGTTTGCTTGTTTGTTTGTTTTCTGGTCTTTGTAGTTTTTTCATACTGTTTTAACAAAAAACCACAATGCTTTTCTATGCTTTAGTCTTCAAAAGTTTAAGTGCAAGCTGGAAAAAACTGACGTACATTGCAGTTCTGGGTATTTTTCTAGAGACTTGTGAGGACCCTGTTGTTTATAAACAACCACTTCAAATTGCTAAACTAACTCAGTAATATAATAATAAGTGCTGCAAAGAACATGCTGCCTATTTACCTTTTTGTTTGTCTTTTTTAACAGAGCTGAGTAGGTAGGATAACTGGTGCCATATTGCATTGTGTTCAGTTCAGCAAGCAGCCAAGACAGATCTTCCAAAACCCTAATGCACTGGCAAAGGAGGTAACATCTAGAGTCAGCAGAGGGCTGAGCGGTTTATGGCCAAGCAGAAACTGAGTATAAACTAAAGTAGCAGGCGGGATCCAGCAGCATGGGACTGGCAGCCAGAGGCAGGCCAGCTAATTGGTACCTTCAGGCTTGAGATTAAAATTGGGTTCTGAGTATGGAGAAGCCCTGAATTTTCAGCACTAACTGTGGGGTGGGGAGCAGGGAGAAGAGTGGGTACACAACTAGTTTGTACGCAGGAGGATATAAGGACAATTACATGTGATGAAAGATGATAGTGGAAAGTATACCTTACTGTAAGCCTTGGCTTTTCCTTCTTAATTTGGGACAATCACTTAGGTCAAGGCACATAACTGCTTGAGTTAAGCTTTTTGTAAGCATATTTAAAGTAATTGTGGGTCTTTTTAATATTTATCAGCTGTGGTAAGGGCCAGTCTATACAGGGCATATGGGAAAGGTCAGTTATCTATAGTTACCAGCTTCTAGCAGTCATGTCTAATGTGAAGGCGAGACGTGTAGAAGAGAGAGGTATAAACACAGAAAGGAGCATCTTGCAGAGGACAGACTACTAACATAACACTTACATACTAATTTTCATCAGTTGACAATCTAAGAAAGTATTTCTATATCCCAATGAAAAATTGAGGTGTGGAAAAGTGAGGAGATTTGGCCCTAGACATGTAGCAAGCCAGTGGTGGAGCCAAGAATAGAAACCAGCTTTCTGTGTTCCTACCCAGCAGTCAGGATTATGAGACTCGAGGCAAGCCAGTGTTCTCTTTCAGCACTAGTGCAATGCCAGAGGCATACTTTCTAGTAGTTGCTGAGACCTAATCTTATAAGAACCTCTGACTTTCTCTCTAACGGAATCCATCTAATTTCAGTGTGATGCTTTCTTTTATAATCCAACTCCTCAACTGGTTAAAAATACCACTTAAAAATAACCACAGATTCTTATAGGGGAAGCAGGTGGAATCTGCTAGAGCTAACAGAAAGTTGGACATCATATATTGGCATTATGCAGCCACCTGCATCATTCATTGACTGCCTGGCACCATGCAGCCAGTTCATCATTCATTGACAGTTTGGTTTGTGTGGTCAGACCTTTTGCATATCAAACAATTCTCCCAAACCAGTATAGTTTCAGATTTAAATTGAACCAGAAGCCAAGTAAACATCTGCATTTTTATTATTTTTGAATTTGGATAGTCCATTGAAGAATTGTGTCTCTTGATGGTAAGATACATTAATTTTCTTGTGAGATAGTTTTATTATGCACGGAGTTCTTTTTTTTTTTCTTTTTGAAAGAACAGGATACCATGTTTTCCCAAGATTAACAGTATTCTTAAAATTATTTTAGAGCTGTTACGACTATAAGAATTTTTCTAGATCTTTTTTGTTTGGCTTCTTGCCAATGGCTGCTGTGGAAAGTAAATCTTCATGCGAAGAAGTGTGTGTTCTTTTTGAAGGTTAACAAGGGCCTGCAGAGCACAGCCTAAGCATCTGGCTCATGAGATTAAAAACCTTAAAAGGAAAGAGCTGTAGACCTCAGAGGATGAGTAACCACCTTAAAAAGAAGGTTAGGTGTGAAAAGACAGCCTAAAAACAGGGAAAAAAATTGATCAGCAGGAAAAGTTGTCTTTTTAGTGAACAAGAAGTGGAAGGTTCTAATGAGAACTGATAAAAATCAGGCTCTCAGATTTGGCAAAGGGTATTAAAAAAAGTAATGAGAGGTCTAGCAGGTGATTACTCTGAAGGTTATACTAGGATAGATCTTATTAAATATTTTCATTATTGACCTTGTTGCACACACACACACACACAACAAAATTGTAGTTATGAAAGTGTGCTGATGGCATAGCACTGGGAGACGTTGGTATCATGGAGGGTTGGAATGCCACACGAATTACATTATATTGAGGTCTAGAGTAGTAGAAATTGGATGGCATGTAATCAGAATGTGAGGTTGGTCACTTAGAGATGAGCAAGGTTTTCAGATAACATTTGGGAGCTTGCTGGGTGGAGAGACTCCAGCAGGTTGTTGCTTCTTCAACAGCGTCTCCATTGCAGACCTGAATTTAATGAGTTTACTCTTTTCAGTTTTGAGTTATTTCCTGATGAAGGCAGTCCCCTAGATGCCTGAGTCCTTACAGTTTATTAAAAATTAAACTGCCAGTCAGAAAATTTACTAGATCTATGTAACAGTTTATTTTTATGTTTGGGATGAATACCCGTAACATGATTTTATCCTTATAATTAGAAAAGTTCTGAGGAAGGAAATACATGGGAATTTATATAGGTTTGTTTGGAGTTGTTTGTTTTCTTCTTTTTTTTCCCCTTTTTTCTATATTTTTTTATTTGATCATACCAGAGAACATCAAAAAACTATCCCATCAGTTAGTTAAACAGATATGTGACACTATGTGACACAAATGGTCTTTTGGACCATGTGGTGTTTTCTGTCCATGTAAAAAGGATATCCTGAAATAATTTTCTTGACAGTACTTCAGGGTTTGTTTGGAGGAGGTTTCTGTCTTCATACATACATATAAAAAACATAAGAAATTATCCAATATTGTTTCTGAAGTTCGAAGTTAATATCAACCTCATAAATGTATTATCTGATACTCCTAATTTCCTATATTTGGAACTGTAGTGGCATGAGTTTCCCAGCACAGAAAAAGGGAGTCTGATACAGCACTGGGGATGTGAATTTGTGCCCAGATTCTGGTAACGATGCGGATGCTGTGCTGGAGTGTGGTTACACAAAAAGGCTATGACTGTCTGCATGATTAATTCTCTTTTTTTTTCTGTTGCGTATCGGAAGCAGCATTCTGCGCTATTGGGACATCTCTGTGTCCATGGAGAAGTTGATACGAAATAGAGAAGTTCTGAGTTGTAATTTTTAGAAAGATTCCTGTATAATCTTATCATCTCCCTATTTCTGGCATGTTTTACTTCCTATACCTACACATGCATGCATGTCCCTTTTCTTAACAGCCAAGCTTTTTCTTTTTCACCAGCCTGCGGGTGAACGTATCGGCCCACACTTTGTTGTCCCCACAAAATCCTGACACTGCAAATTCCAACCGTGTTGACTCTGGCCTTTTCAGCCCCCGTGCTTGACTCATGCTTCAGCTCGTGGGACAGCATCTTACCCCACGAGCTGCCTAACTGTTTTCCCGCACCGCCAATGGGAATTCTTCCCTCCCAGCTCAGGTCCCCACAGCTCATGTGCCATGAGCTCTTTTCTCATGGATCACTGGACCTTCCTCCCTCTCCCCAGTCAGTTGACTGATTTCTCCAGCACATGTTATGTGGGAAACGTGGCATAATGTCTTCCCACCACCTCTTCCTCTTTTCCTCCCTCTGGGTTCCCAGGATGAGAAAATGCAGTCCTTCCCATGGTGCTGGTGCAGCATAACCGTTTGTTTTGGCTCGTTGTTGCAAAGGGGAGAGGAGGGCATGGGCTGGAGGAGCGAGAAATCCCTGGGAGGAGCAAGAAATCCCTGCCTTATCAGCCGGTATCCCCTCTGCTCGGGGAATGGGGAATTTCTTAACTACACTGTGATTCAGACTCCTGTGGTGAGAAGAGGGATGTTTCTGGGAGTTGAAGGACAGCATACAAAACTAGTAGTGGTCAAATCTAACTAGAAAGCTTATTTTTTTGAAAATGTAACAAAAACCATTTAACAAAAGCAGTCTTAAAGTATAGAAGCAAACCCACCACATTTTCTGAAGGACTGAATGTAACAGAATTGCATCCCATGCTTTTCCTCTCTACCTGTGGGTCTTACTGTGGAAGGAAGGTTGCGTTGTATATTTTAATGTTTTCCTATGCAGTTTGGAATAATTTTTAATATCCTTTTATAGTTGGGTAGAGAAAATAGTGATTTTATGTATCTGTAATTCTGTGCTTTATATATGAATTATAGTGCTGTTACTTAAAATCGTTTGCAGTAAGATAATTCAGACTTCTCTTCGAGTCAAACCTAAGAAAATATCTGTAAATTAGTGCTAATGGTCAGTGTGGCTGGAAGAGAAACTCTTTCATGTTTGGAATTGACTGTAAGATTGAACTTACTCCAATTTATTGCAAAGTCAATATTCAGCTTAAAAATTAAAAAGGTTAATAATTATTAGGTTTTCAGAGGAAAGTACTAGTGTTATGACCTGCCTAACATCATACAGCTACAAAAATGCTATAAAATGATTTTTTAAGCTTATATTTATAGTGAGTAGATGGCTTATTCCTTCATCTCACTACTTATGCATCCATGAACTGTTAATTAATACTTTTGCAGTAATTACAGAATATTTTAAATATACATTATTCTTCTGAATTTTAAAAGATCAGGAATTTTTTATTAATTTAAAAGGATAATAGGACTGACCCACACTTTCATCAACTCTTTAATAAAGAGGTGCTTTTTTAGATCATTTAAATTTTTACATTTTGATTGCAGGGAATAATAAAAAGTCTCTTTTTTTCATACTTTTTTCCATTTACTCTTCTAAGCTGGGTCACCATTGTATCAAAAAAGGTCATTGTTCTCCATAAAAAGGTGAGTGATTGCCTGAGAGTATTGATACAAGGGGAACTTGCATCCTAACTCTTTTGACTCCTGGCATGCAATTTTCTTTATACAGAGGGCTGTGGTTTGTAAGATAAATTTTAATTCCATTTAGTTTCTTCTTCTTTTCCACCACTTCGTTACATACCTGGGAATGTTTAACTCAAATAATTAGATACCTCTTTGCAATGGAGCTTCTCTCAGCACTCCTTGTTATGTGGCTGCTGTGGAGCAGAGAAGAAACCAGAGTACAATTTTTAGATGAGCAATATGGTGTAGAAAATTCAAAGGTTGGGTTTGTAAGCAAAGATAATGCCTTAGAATCGACCAGCTGATACAGTTGGAAAAAGACATATAAGCTTTGGGCACTTCTAGCTCTTCCTCAGGTCTGAAGTAGAATTTGCAACCTTCAAGCTTGACAGAGGTAGAGATCAGTTGCCTTGGAGTTTAATCGATTAGGTTTATTAGGAGAATTGAGAGGAAAAGAGGATTGCTACTTTTGCAGCAGGGGAATGGTGTTAACGGGAGAGTCATGGGACAAGAACACAAGAGGAGTAAAAATCAAGGGGCACAGAGAGTTCCTGCAGGACACGCGTAGCAAGCTGTGTGATCTCAGCCTTCCAAAGCAGTGGGTCAGGTCACTGAAGGCAGGCAGTATGCTGCCGAGGAGATGCCTTCATCGGGAGCAGGGACGGGGTGGAAAGGCATAGTGAACAGTAAAATGGGTTAGAAATAGTAAATATTGTTAAAAAGACTAAGTCGTTGGCAGCAAATTTGAAAACCATAGAAAACATCCCGTGTATCAACACAGCAGGCTCTAGATGGTTCTTTTATTCTTTTACTCTTTAAAACACAAGTTAATTTTCATATGATGTAAAACATGTCTTCATATAATCTGCATGTGTATATAAGTAAGTAGTGTGCCTTGGCTCGTGCATGATGTGAAAAAGTATCTTGGGATTTCCTCACGTTCCTATTTTTAATACAGTTTTTAACATTACCCCTCTTAGGGTTTGGGGTTTTTTTTTTGGTTTAAAAGCAAAGAGTAAACAAAGATAGCAGTGCGTTTACTATACTTAAGACATGCAAGTAATGGCAAACTGAGTGGTTAGTTGTGGTGCACATAAAACTGTTTGTGTAAATAGTTTATTTTCCTGTGTCATAGCCAGACTGATTCACCGCAAGTTGTGCATGTTAAGGAATTTTGTTAGACGGCACAAATGTTGAAGCTGGAAGGACAGATGCTTGGTGAAAGGAACTGCTGGTCTGTTCCTGGTTAAATGTGCCTCTAAGACACACGTAGGTGATTTCTAGTAAGCAGTTTGTTTATAAATCTCTATTTGTGGGTTATTCGCTCACATATGATACAAATCATGACCCAGTTCCCAGAACTGAGCAGGTTATGCAAATATTTCCACAGGTTGTTTGCATCTAAGTAACTGTATGGATGTCAGTGGCAGCACTCACCTGCTCACCTGTTCAGCATTAATGTGTTTAAGCGTACCCTTAATTTGGGCTGCCTTGCATTTGCCACAGCTGTTTGACCTTTTCTTTCCGTTGGCCCAGTAGCGAGAGGTGCTGAGCAGGATGTTCTTCCTGACGGCAGTGAGAAGGGAAGGTGAGCTGTGTTTGCTTGGAGCAGCTCTTCTGCTTTTATGCTATATTATTGGCTACCTCATGTTTTTGCATAATGTTGTTTCTGCTCTTTGAGCTGCTTCTGGAGCACCTGGTAAAACACAACAAATAAGTGCAGCAAATCATTGGAAGGAAGTGGAATAGTCTACCACGGGCTGCGTTTAATTTGGTGAGCTGAGAAACACTTTGTGATCCTGATCAACCTTTGCTTTTGATTCTGTATGAAGGTTCAGAGACTTCTGATTCCCCTTTGTACCTCCTTTCTGTAGGAAAGAAAGTCATGTAAAGTTGGGGGGGGGGGGTGTAATATATTTTGACTGTCTTCTTAATGTGTGCAAGTGAGCAATAAAGGACACTAAGATATACCACAATACAGCTCTGCTGCCCAGTCTAGACACCATTTCTTAGGCTGGATGCAACACAATTAAGGACATTAAATCATTTAAGTCTTTTCACAGGGAAGTATATGGAATACAGTTAAGGGATGCACTTGTTTGCGGTATTCCTACAAGTTCAGTTGTATCCAAAGCATTTTTCTTTCTTAAAATTATGTACTTTTTAGTGTTAAGGTTTTGTGATGAGGATTTACTGATTATTTAGGGTCATGAGGTTTTTTTTTTCTGAGGTACTATACAGGTTTTCCAAGCAAATTTGGGATGGGAAAAAGTATGTTGTTTCTTTCCCTTCCAGAATGATATACTAATCATTGTCAACTCTTTGCCTTGATAAACTTTTGGGTGGTAGAGTAGCTGCTGTCATAGGCTACTATCTTACACTTAACAGATTCTTCAGTTTACTACTAGCTGCATTTAAAGAATTTCTGTTTTAAAAACTGCAATTTCTTAATTTTAAGAATTTTATAGCATGGACTGATTGACAACTCTTTCTTTTAAATGGTGTAGTTGGTGGATCGCTTCTCTTAGAGGTTCTTATTTTATGTTTTGCCTGTTTGTTTAGTGCAGTGATTACAAATTCTTTTGAACCTCAGCTGCCAACCACCAGTAATCTGTAAATCCCAGTTTATTGTGAAGACTTACTGTATGGCTGCTGTTGCAAAAGTTGAGACTTGAGAGGGAGCTGAACTGAGTATTTTAAGCAGAATTTGACATGTATGAAATGTAACGTTTCAGCATATCATGCGTTCTTACTCATGTGATCCAAATTTTAAAAAAAAACAAACCCAAAACTCAAAATATGAAAAACTAGAGGAAAAACTAGATATTGATGGGTTTTGAAAATACCCAAATGTAACAGTATTACATTTTATGGGTTGAGGCATATGTCGGGTTATGAAACCCTTTGATAATATCCCAACCTGTGATACTGAGGCACAGCGTCATCCAGATTTTATTCTGGGATGGGTAGGTGCCGCCATTTCTGTATTTCCTGAGTTGCTTCTTTCCCTCCCCATTTTGAAAATTGCTGAGGGAATTTTATTGTGTATTGTTTGTGTTAAGGACAATAGGCACAAGAATCTGGTCTAATAATGGATTTGGTAGCATTATTCAAAAATATTGTGGTGGAGGTATGTGTGCTAATATATATTAGGTGCAAAAATACTTTACTGAAGGAAAGGTAGACTAGCATTAGATGGATGGTAATGTACGCTTGCAGGTAACTAAATACTGATTATTTTTTTTTTATATATTGAGCTCCACTTGTGTCTGAAGTATTTGAAATCAGTACACAACAAAAATTTTACATAGCAAGTATTTTAGCTGGTATGGTTTGATGTTATGTATTATGTGCTACAAGTGAAGTAGCAAGGTGCATTTTCTAAACAGAAGGGAAAAGGGCTTACAGTTTTTTGTGGTCTCTTACAAGTTACAAAGTAAAATCCGTTTCACTGTTCCTAGCACTGTAACTCCTCCCTGGACCTCTGTAGTTCATGTACCTCTCGTAAAAGGTCTGTGGAGTAAAGCAAAGCATTTGTTGAGGCGCACTTCTGCTAGCTCTGATTTAACAAGGGCAGATAGCGGCCACAGCTGTAATCTGGTACTCTGAGCTTCGCTATGGCCTAACGACCAGGGTACCAGCCCGTTACAGGCCTGATGTGAACTTCTGTGGTTTCCTTCATGTAGCACATCACCTCCCGTCACCTGCTCTAGCTACACTTGCGTGTCAGTGCAGACAAGCTGTTTGACGCATAACTGAAGGGAAAAAGACATTGTACTGGAAAATGAATCAGCTCCACCCAGCTGCTAATTCTTCTTTTTTTTTTTTTTCCCTGGTCTTTATTAATGCTCTAGCACTTCTTAGTTTATGAGAGGAGTTCTTGTGAATGCATAACACGCTCTGCCACAGAGGAGGAGCGCTGCTTGCTCGTGTGCTGGGCTGCGATGTCAGCCAGTGCTTCCTCTATCAGGCTCTCTACCTCTGGGCACGGAAATTAAGCATGGTACGGCCGGTGCTCAGCAGACCTGGATGCAATTCGTCTGAGCAGTCGGACACACAGAAATGCCTTATAAGTTTGCTGTGTTCTTCTGATTTCTGTAAATCCGTGTCTGGTTTCCATTATCACGTAATTGCAGTTGGACATAAGATCCCCTTAGAAAACAGTTCTGACCAAACCAGTGTGTTAGAAATGGTCTACTGCTACGTACTTGGGTGTGTTTCAACACTGGCAAACCAGTCGAGAAGGAGATTTGTCTGCACAAATAACTAAGAGCCAAGGACGTTTTTGGTCATGAGCGGTAAGATTTTGTGTAGTCTCTGTGTGCCCCAGGTTCACTTTCCGTGGGCAAATTACTAAAGTCAGCAATTTCAAACTTGGGAGACTGGAGTTAGGTGTTGACAGCCATCTTTAAGTACCTAAATAAGTGGTCTCATTTTAAGAGGTCCTGAGCACACAATTCTTTCTGACTTCAAAAGAAGCTGCAAATGCTGTGTCCACTTTGATTAATTGAAAGGCTGACCATCAAAGTGAAATTATGTTGCCAAGCTAAAGGAAAAGAAATAAAGACTTAGCACACTGTATAAATCAATCGCAGATCAGAGTTTACTGGGTATAAAATGTACAGCATCTTATGTGCCCTTTTGTACTTTCTGAATCTCACTGGGCCCAAAACTACAACAGAAAACCCCTCACGGTTTGTGAAATATGGTAATGCCCAGAAACTTTTGCCCATTTAGCCACTGAGAAATAGGTATGGCTGCTCAAAATTTATACTGTTTGCTAGGTCCTTAGGTGAAAGGAAGACGAAATTTTAAAATGCTTATTTTTTTTCATTCAAAGGTAATGTCTTAAATCCTTGAGAGTTGAACAGCCTACTACCTTCCCCTACTTTGATCGATCTGTCTTTGAGGTGTGATTTATACCTTATTATAGTACTTCAGGTTACGGCCTCTGTTCCTGAAAGTTTTGTGGAGGTAGGTGTTTGGGAGGAAAAAAAAAAAAAAGACCTGATAAGTGCCCTGATGGAAAGAAAGGCTCGTGTGTGTGTGTGTTGGTTGTGTTTGCCCGTTTTCTTTCGGGCTCAGTTTGCCAGCTCTTACATCCTTATCATGTTTTCTGGGTAATCAGCACATTCAGGCAAATCGGAGTGCCAGGTTTAAACATGGCATTTGTGTTACAGCTACGTATTTTGCATAGACAAACTAATGCAGACTGAGGAATCAGCAATGCTCTTACTCAAAATTACCATAAATTTGGCTCAAAATGAATGTTCAGTAATGAGTAGTGGAAGATAACAGTTTCTACCACAAGTGTATCACCTTCCTTGTCTTAGCGGCTCCTTATCACCACCAGCCGAATACTGATCTGCAGCGATGCCCTCTGCTGCATCTTCTAGTGACAGAGGCTGCCACCACTGGTGTCTGTGGGTGGGGAAACAGGAATTGCTTCAGTCCTTTCCTGCCTGGCCTTCAGTGTCGGGAAGGTGTGTGTGAATTTGGAAATCTCTCTCTTTTATCTTCATTCTCTGCAATACTTTTGTATACAGCTGAAGGCTAAGTGATAAATTTTTGTCATGGCTCTTTTATATTGCTGGAGTGCGCTACTGTTATCTGATAAGATTAGTAAGTCAAGCAGCATGAATGATTATTAAAAATAATTGTTTGTTTATATAAATATGACAGCAAAATAGGTTACTCACACAGGCCAAGTGACCCAATTATTCAGGTTTTGAACATGTAGAGAAGATGTGCTATGTTGCTGCACTTCAAGGAGAGAAAATCTTTTATTCTGTGTTGAAGTGCTGAGTAAGTTTATTTCTTTTTGCAGTGCTGGTACCCCGATGATGGGGAACAACTGGAGAGTTCGTTGATACTCTAATTCATATTTTTCCTCTCTAGAAGAGAGCTGTTTTAATGCCCTTAATAAGTGACCGTTTCCTGTGGCGAATGCTGGTCTATCCAAATCTTTCTGTCAGAAAGTTTAATCAGACATTAGTGAAGTGATACCACTAGGTCTCAACCTCAGTCTTCCATTGCTCCTACTAGATACTTTCAGCAGCTTGCTTTAAAGCTGGATCTTGGGTTTCCATTAGGATTGCTACAGCCTTTATCTTAAACCGCATGCAAAAACATCTGTTAAAATAATATGGACATCTTCAAAAGAATCATTAATCCTTCTGAATTTCTCTGAAACGGTTGGTTTAAATAAGAAACTAGCCAAACTGAGATAACTAACATTCCCACAACTCAGTTGAGTGTTTTGGCTGACTGTGGTCTTTGTAGTTTAGCCATTTGGTTAAAAAAATAAAAAACACAAACAAAAACCAAACCACAAACCCACAACCAACCAAAAATCAAAAAACACACCCCAAAACAACAACAACAACCACCCAGAAAAGCAGAAGAACCAGTGTGATTAATCTAAACATCAATATTTCGGTAGTTTCTTGCTCTGCCATGCACATTTAGGTCTAGTTGAACAGACTACTACAACAGTGCAGAGGTCTGCAAAACCAGGGCTTCTTCTCGCTCCTTCCTGCTGAACGGGAGCAAGCGCACACTGTACTCTGCTGTTAAGTTGTGTGTAGCCCATCTTTATGTGTATCTCCCCTGACAGACCTTTACTGTGCACCTGGGGGTCGGCCACTGGATGCTGCTGCTTTTTTCAGATCGAGAAACTGATCCCTGTAGTCAGATTTAAAAGAACAGGCTACTGCCCCGTCCATGTAGAGCAACTCCAGCCCTAAGGGAGGCCAACTTTGAGACCAAGATCTCTGAGCAAGGTTTGATTACTCCTCGTTTCCTCCAGAAATCTAGTTGAACAACAAGTAAGCTGCTAAAAAATATTTTATCAACATTTTCTTTAAAGAATGTAGATTTACCCAAAATAAAACATTCTAAGGAAGTGCAAACTTCTGACTTGTTTCCTGCATTCTTACCTGGCAAATTTTCTGGGATTTCACGGCAGCTTGCTTGATTAAATTTTTGAGTTTGCAGCCTCCAGGGCCTCTGCTTTGCTGTGCCACTGAAACGGGAGCCTGGCAGCAATGGGTGCTGCTGGGAGGTCTCAGCCTCCTGGAAGGAACACCCTCGAAAGTTAACTTCTTCTGGAGCAATGGGGGAACTGGATCTTATATGGTGGATCCTACAAGAGATTCTTCTTTTCTGAGGTTGAGTTTCACTGCAGTTCATCCAGCTAGTAAACACGTGGTTGTAAAATAAGCGGCGCGGTTTAGAGACTTCAAATGTGGGGGTTACTCAACCTTCCCTCAACCATGAAGCCAAAGAATCTGCCAGAACTGGAATAGCCACCTGCTCCTCTTTCACTTAGGAAAGGCGTATGTGTGTGTACGTATATTTTTATGTATCTTGCTCAGTGGGATGGTACTTTTCTGTGTAGGGACACATTCTGGACACTAGAAATGTTACTACTTGGAATTAAATTTAGAGGTCTTAGTGGTAACTGAAGTAGTTCTGGTATAAAAACCTGTATGTAAACCAATATTGGGTTTTTTTCAGGACATTGAAGGGATTTGCAAAGAAAATGATGCTTGGGGTTGTACTGTATTTATGTATTTATTTTTCTGCGTGCAAAAAGCATGTGCGGTGGGTTAGTTTTGGGTTTTGCTGTTAGGTGTCTCGGGTATGTTGATGCTGACCTTCCTTCTCCTTGAAGGCAGGCTGTTGTGGGCCTAGGAAATTCTGGGAGCACTCACAGTATTCAGTTGAATTGACAGATGTGTTCTTAAAACAAGGTATTTTTTTCTCACTGCAATAAATACTAAGAAAATCAAACCAATAGCACTTAAAAATTTCATGTCCATGGATTTTGTAATGTTGTAATTATGTGAGTTTTCCAGTAAGCCACAGGTAGTCTATGATAAGCAAGACTTTATCTTAATTTTTTTTTAATACATGTAGATAAGCATTCAGACTAGTTTCATACTTAATTAGAATTCCTACCAAATTTTATTTTGTTGCTGTTTTAGATAGTTTTTGTTCTTAAATTTTCTCTTTATGTGCAAAAATAAATTTAACCCTTGCTCAGGGCTTAGCCTGTTTCCCCGTATTTGGAATTGCATAGAGTTTGTCATGTTCTGTAGGGAGTTAGTCCTGCAAAATCCAGTGTTCGTGCTCTAGGAAAATTGCAGGATTTGTGGGGGAGACTACCCCTTAAAAAAAAAAAAAAAAACCAACCAAAAAACCAACAAACAAATAAACCCCCTAACCTCAAAACAAAACCAAAGAACCAAACCAAAAAACCCATAGCAAAATCTATAAAAGGTATATAGCTGCTGTTCTTGGTATAATTGCTCCACTAGTTTTTCAGATATTTTCAGAGGGTTTTAATTATTTAAAATTTATATGACATTTTACAATTGCTGTTATTTTATACTCTGAAAAACTGGTTACTTTCATGTCTGAAATCACAGAGAAATCGTATGAACGAAATATTACATTCTTGCTATTGCTTTTATGCATAGCATGTTTAGCATCTAACTAAAATCCGAGCAGAAAGCTCATCTTGAAAGAGACTACTTAATTAAAAATTAAACGATGAATTAAAACTTAAATTATGCAAAACTAATAAGCTACGTTACCAAAACCAACAATTAATATGCTGCAATATATGGAAAGAAAATGCTAACGTTTTTACTTTTGTTTCATGTTTGCATTGCAGTCTGCATACTCTGCTATTTTGGAATTCCTCATCTTGGCATATTTGGCATATCTGAATTAAGATATAAATCAGTGATTTTTAGGTTTGTGAATTTTGCAAAACTCATCAGAGATTAAAACTTTGATAATGTAAAGGAATCTTATAAACTGGGAGGAATCCAATTATTTTTCAATTAATGCAATATCACTTCTGTATATAAGATTCAAATCAGTGCATCGCATCACCTTGTGCAAGTCGATAGAGTAAAAATGGACTCGTTGACAAAAATTACAATTTAACCTATTGCTCTAATTCCATGGTATAAAAGGTTTATTTGTTACTGAAATTGCCTTAAACTAATTGCAAATGCTGAGGTTCTGTGTGCAGTATTTCTGTGTGCATACGTTTATAGAGACTTGACTAAACACACCTTTTAACTCTGTGTTTAGTTTAGCGTTTTAAAGGAGGTATTCCCTAAGTTCCTGTATCAGAGGCACAGAAAAACATTTCCTTAGCAGATGTGGGGATGTGCACCTATACATCTAAAATACTACAATCGCCGAATAGTAGGCACGCTGTAAAATACTGTATGCTTTACTGTAACACAAGCATAGGAAGATGTTTCTGGTAGTATCTGCTGGTGTTTTTCATAATTGTATTCTTCAAGCTGAGTAAAGCTTAGATGGCTGAAGGAAAGGAATTAGGGAATTAAAGAAAACTCCATCTGATTAAGTTAATTATGAAGCTTGAATCTAATACTTTATTATTGCTGTATGCTGGAAGGTGGAACTACCTTTACATTTGCATTTTCTTGCATTTTAGTATTACATAAAATAATATTAGCTTTTAATGTTTCATATCAAATATCTTCAGCACCTACCTGTATTTTTCTCTCAGGTCTTGCAATTTAGCCTTTGTAGCTATATAAGTAGTTGTTTCTCTGGCACTATAATTTAAAAGTTTACATTAAAAATAAAATCAATACTGGGATAAAAGCATGAAGAGTACAGCTAAAATAATTTATAATAGCTCTATTGGTGATGGAAATCTAAGGATGAATATTGTGTATAATAAAGGCAATTAACTGAGCTTCTTATAAGGAAAAATACTGCTCTTGGTGTGGGGGATGGAAGGAGGAGATCATGGAAGCAGTTACAACTCTAATTTTCTGGGTTGAGCTATGTTAGCCCTGGCATAAATTGCAGCAGCCTAGAGGTACATGTGCCATCTGAGGATTGCATTCTGCCCTGACATCCTTGTGACTGCGTCGGAGAGGTGTGGGGGAGAAAGAGAGGAAAGGCCCTGGTGTCTGCTGGGGGTTTGCACTCACTGGGAGGTCTCAAATTTCCTCAATCATATTCTCGCACGTCAAATACAGGCTTTGGTTGATTTGCACAACTTAAAGTCCAGTGGAGCCAGCTATGGTAAGAAAACCGGCCTGGTATTTAACCTAAGTGATTTTTCTCGCTTCTGCATGTATCGGGTAAAAGTTCTCTTTTCAACAAAATGAAGTGTTTAATCTACTATCACAAAGAGTGAAACGTGAATAAAGATTGACTTGGATATAATCTTTCTAACTACTCTTGATGGACATCTTAAGATTCAGCTTAATTTAATTGAAATCTTAAACTCTGTCTTTTTGGGAAGCTCTTTTCTTTTATGTCCATGGTTAAGTGAGCAAGGCAATGACATGCTCCCTTAACAACTGTTCGGGAATCATCGGGCTGATTGACTAATGTTTCTGCCCTTTTTATGCACTTCTGATGTTCCATCATGGCTTTCTCTTTTCTGTGCGTATAAGTGGATTTAGCTGAATGATAATAAGCCAGATGGTTAGGTGGTAGGCCAGGTATTTTGAAGGTAAGCATATTCTTTGTCATAGAGCCATGTTAGCCAGGAGCTCTGCGCCACATTTCAAATCCTTCAGCAGTCTCCCCAGGAGGTGGCAGCTGTAGAAGCCTAATGGATATCATCACCTTCAACTGTCAGCTCCTTTTTTCCTGTCTGTCATGACTGTTTACTTCTGATCATACCAGTTGACATTTATGTGTCACAATAGAAAACGGAACCAGTGCAGGAGTAAAGGCGACACTGGGTTTGCGGTTACTTCTTGTATCACAACAGGCAGCTGGCAACTCATTAACACCATGTGGAGTGTCAAGCATATAGTACATTAAATAAAATTAATGCCTACAGGCGCTGTATATAAGGAGATGGCCATAACAGACAATGAAATCACATGAATGGTTGAAACAGGAATAGTGGAGGCGACAGCTATTACAAAAAAAAAAAAAGGCGGGGGGAGGGATGAGTCTGTAGTCCAAGGTACATGAGCATGTCAAGTCTTTGACTGTCATTCCTTGTCATTTTTGTATTTAGCTGCTAAAGAAAGATATGTGGCGCAGGAAAGTTTTGCCTGGCATTCGGTGACTTACTGGAGTCTATGCGCTTGGTAGCAAAGGCAGTGTTAAGATCCTCAAAGATAACCACCCACTTTCTCTTGAGCCCTTATCCAACAGTGTGCACGAGCGCACAAGAATTAGATCCAGCTGTGGTGATCCAGGGAAGGGATGTTAGCTTGAGTACAGTCCTGAGAGTGATGAATAAAAAAGTGCTTTTCTTCATGAATAGCTAACATGTCCTTGCGTAAAGTAATCTCAGAGTCCTTTACTCAAATTTTCCGGAACAATCAGTTGTCTTTTGTACTAGATGGCCAGCATGGGCCATTGGCTGTATACTTTGCTGTATTTGCAAATGCTTTTCTCTAGCTTCTGTCTGGTGTCAGTGAATGGTTTGGCTAAGCCACAGTCCCAATTTTGGCAGGTAAAGCAGCCTGGGATACATGTATGGTGAAACAATTTGCTATAATATGAGACATTTCATCTCAAATAATCTCAAAATTACAGAAAGTATTGTACACAGATAAAACTTTTTTTGACAGAAACCAGCTATCAATAATTTCAAATTAATTTTCTGTTGCAGAATTTTAAAACATAAACTGCCATTAGGATCTTTTTACTTAACAGAAATTTTAGGTAACATTTGGATTGATCTACTTAAATATTTTGGATATATGGGCTCCAATTGTTCTATAGAATACTAAAATACTACCATGCATTCCAAGCAGCATAGCAAATGGTGTCTAGTGGAAATGGCACATAGATTTTTAGTACACAAAATGTCATTACCATCACAAAATTTTATTGCTCACTGGACATCATAAAACACTGAATTTCCCTTTAAATTAAACAAGCAGATGCTGTAGACTCCAGATAAGATCTCTTCTTTGGACACTGTGGTTGCAGGGCTGTGACTGCTAGTAGTACATGTTAGTTCAGGTAGGTTCAACAGGCAAGAATTGACACAGCACATCAGTCTTCTGGGCCATTAAACTGATGGAAGCATGTTTAAAGAGAAAAAGAAGAAAAGAATATATATATATATTTGTTACTTTAACAAGCTGCTTTACAATTTCCCATAGGAAATGGGAAAAAAAATATTAAAAGCTATTCATTGTCATAATTAAATTGTTACCAAAAATTAATTGTGGACCAGTGTATTGGCTCATTAAAAAAAAAAAAGAAAAAAGTACCTGCTTTGATTTCATCTTTTGGCAGTTTATTTTATGCATTTATTGTTCGTTAATTAGAGTTCCTACATATTTGCCCTTCTTGCCTGATTGCCTTTGCCTTTTATAGCTTACAGTGAGCTTTCCTTGCCTTTGCATTTGAGATGAGCTGAGATAGCCACCTACAGTGATTGCGTCAGTTCCCTTCATAATTTTTATTAATCCTCACTGAGGATTTTTTTCCTCTAAAGAAACAGAGGTCTGCCGTATTTCATTTAATTTTTTGATCTTCTCATGATTGTCTGCCATTCTGGATGGTTTCTTATATCTGTTCTCCACTTCCTTAAGGTGGCTGGGATGCTTTTTCGGGTGTGTGGCCCTGCTAGAGCTGTGCATACTACTAGAATAATGTTCTCTGACTTATATGTGACAAAAAGGTCAGGTTTTCAAAGGCTGCAGGGCAATCATGTTGACCCAACTATTTTCGTGGGCCGGCCACCTTGCTGATAGCGGAGCAGTTGAAGTGATGTGCAGATGGTGTAGGGTCATTGCTGCCTTTCTGGTGTGGCTATTGAATTGGGGGGATCTGATGAGGATGCTGTAACTACTGTTTTGTTTTTCTTGTTATGCTGTCAGAGAACTGAAGAACATCCACCAGTATGTATTGAAGGGAAACGAGTGGATTGTGTAGTTAAAACTTGTTAAAAAGTCCTGACATGTAACTGTTAAACATTTTCTGTATAGCTGGAAGAGGTAAAGCAGCTGTGTTCAAATTTGGTAACCAAACCACTGAGATGTTTTAGTTTTCCAATTAAATGACATAATGAAAGAAATACACGTAAGTGTTTATCTAGGAGAACCATATGAGCATTAAAAGGCACAAAAATCTTTTTTTAATATTAGATCAGATTACATAATGTATTGCTCTATTTACTTTGTTTTCAGATCAAAGGGGATACTTAATGAGTTATGAGCCGTTTGTAAGCATTTGTGTTCAAAATCTTATTGCATTGTACATGGACAATATTCTTTCATTCTGGGATAACGAAGAAAGGAAAAAAAATAACTCGTGCATCAAATAAAAAAAATAATCTGTAGATGTATCTGAAAAGGAGAATATAAGATCATTATGTATTTTTTTCATTTACCTGTACAAAATTGCCAAGGAGCTGGTAGAGGTGGTCTGTCTGTGGCCCTTCTCTTTGCTCTGTACTCAGAGGAACGTGCCATAGTTGTCACCTTCCCCATGGACATGCTGGGCGGCATAGACCCTGCTCTCTTGTGACTTTACCCAGTGACTGGCAGAGGAGACAGCAGCCGACGTTCTAGTTTTAGGGAGCAGCGTGGTACTCGGCTGTTGGTCACCACAGGACCTTATTTTACTCTTCCTTTGCCTTGCCCCATTCCTGGAGGTGGGTGTTATGGGCAGTAGGCACAAGGTGGTGGCCCTCCATCTGAACATGGTCCACAGGGTTGCTGCCTCTGCCATGCCAGCCGGCCCTGGGGCAAGCCAGGCCAGAGCTGGGAGCTGCCCTGCCTGCTGGGGCTCAGCTGGGGCCATCGCTGCCCCTGCCACCCCCCAGCCCTGCCTGGGGCACCCCAGCGGTGGCACCGCCGAGACCCAGGGGCCGGCTGGCAGGAGCCCGAGGGCAGAGGGCGCTGCCTCCTGCAGGCCCGTCACCGTGGTCTCACCCACCATTGCCTTCTGCGTTTGGGTTTGCCGTACCAACAGTCGTCTGCGATTTTTTTAACTGGAAGTGGATATTTAGGTAAGAATCCCAAAAAGGTCGCTTATGGGGATGAGGGGTTATTCGGCCCTCCATGGCCGCGTGCTGAAATTGTCTGACGGGGATCGCGTGAGGGGAGGCGGCGCAGCAGGGCTCGGCTCGAGTGGCCGCCGGGGCGTGCGGGCTTCGTGCAGGGGCTGGCTGCCCTCAGCGACTCTGGAACCGTCCTCCCCAACGCCCTGAGGGCATGATCCCTGGCAGGAGCAATGCTTGATACTTTTTGGCCCTAGAGCACGAGGTCACCTCACAGAATCACAGAATGGTCAGGGTTGGAAGGGACCTCTGGAGATCATCCAGCCCAACCCCCCTGCCACAGCAGGGACACCTACAGCAGTTGCACAGGACGGTGTCCAGGCGGGTTTGGAATGTCTCCAGTGTGGGAGACTCCACCACCTCTCTGGGCAGCCTGTGCCAGTGCTCTGCCACCCTCAAAGGAAAGAAGTTCCTCCTCATGTTGAGATGGAACTTCCTATGTTCAAGTTTGTGCCTGTTACCTCTTGTCCTAAATCCCCTCGGGGTCTGGAAAGGAAGGCTGTGTTCCGTGCGGCCCTGGGTCACCACCACCTCCCCCCCGGGTCCCCTGTGTGTCGGCCATCCCCCCGGGGACAGCACTTGGTGGGCAGGGCAGGGTGCGGGGAGGTGTGAGGGCTCCGGCTGTTCCCTGGCACATGGCTGCCTCCCACGGGCCGCCCTCCCTGACCTCAGGCTTGGCAAAGCCATGAGCATCCAGCGGTCATGCAAACATACAAGTTCAGATTCGATTTGGAAGTAACATTAGAATAGGAGTGTCTAATTTCAGTAGCTAAGTCGCAGATATCCCAGGAGCGGATTCATAAGCCGATAAAACTCCTTATGCTCAAACAGATGGGGATTTCTTGCTAACCTGGGAGGGACCACCCTACCGAACTGCCCATACCTGGGCTGAGAGCTACAACCTGCCTCCTCGCTTGGTGGTAGCTCTGTAGCAAGGGGAGACTAACTGTAGAGGCAGTATTGACATTGAAAGCATCCATCACGTGAGGAAGAAATTTCTCCCTCCCAACCCAATATTTTTTTGCTCATAAAAGCTGAGAAGCTGAGTATTTAGCAAGATACATATGCTTGCTTGGTTGTTTTTTGGTAGGCATCTAGTATTTACTGCATTATTGTCCTGTTTTTATGTTACTATAGGGAAGATAATCTCATTTTATGTTTTTCTTTTGCTTATAAAACTTTGTGAAAAATATGACTCTAACATTAAATTTCTGAGCAGATTTTTCTCATCCTACTGTCTTTGCTCCAGTTTACCTGGAGAAGGATCACCACAGTTTAGTTTCTCTTTCTGTCTCTCTGTTCTGGTTGTCCATATAATCTTAGAAGAGTAATTACATCCAGTGATATTTTATTGAAAAGTTGCTTGAAAAATGAGCCGATGTCAGACTTCTCATAGCTAGTTGCTTCATTAATTTGTATAATATAACAAGTCAATTTATAAACATGTTTACTTAAATGCAGATGAAGATAAATGGTGAGTACAAATACACATAAGTATAAAAAGTTTGAAGATTCATTTAGTGAACGTGTCTTTCCATCCTTCCAGTCCATTGAATAAAAATGTAAATCAATGTAACTAAATCCTACTGCTAAATGCAGTTTTACTTCTTTTTTTTCTTGCAGTAAGCACTGAAAGCATGAAGGTACAAGATTTAAGTAGATTTTTGTTCTAAAAAGACATACTCTCCGTTTTGAGGAATACTTTTGTTAAGCTAACTGTCGTATCCTTGACAATAAGCGTGCCCATTTTAAAACCGATTTGAAATAGAGCATTTTGTAATTTAGTAATGAATAGCACTGTAGGGTGTTACATACTCACTTGATTCAATTTTAAGAAATGGGAGCTAACCATGTTACGTATTTCAAAGCACACAGTATTCTTTGGAGTTGCATAATATAAACCTGTGTCAGTAGTTTTTCTGAATGCCTGAATCTGTCCTTTTGAAGGCATTTGCTATTTATTTCAAAATAAAAGAGTTACTGCAGAGGCACCTGGGCTTGTGAGGAAGAAAAGGGATGCTGACACCTGGCAGATAGTTTCCTGGCGACATAACAGGGTCTAAAATATTGAGGTGGACAGTGCTTCTTTAAGGTACCGTGTACTCCATGCTGTGCTGCGTGCTTTAAAGCTATGCCTGACTTTTGCCCGCGACAGCTATTGCGCTGTAAGCTATCGGAGACGAGTGTCGCTTCAGGTGTGCTCCCAAAGCCTGTAAAGAATCAAAGCATCTTGGCCGGTCGGCAGTCTGCCCGATGACCTTTTTCTCGTGTAGCTCAGTGATGGGTTGTGAAGGGGAGAGCTGGTTACAGTCAGGACTGGGGGGACCTGCCGTGGCGTGACGGCAGGTTCAAATCAAACCCAATAGTTGCTTCTTGTACTTTCTTCCCATGTCCTGCCAGCTTGCTGTATGGCTGCCACAACGGTAACCCTGTGAGTGGCTTGATTGGTGAGGATTTACATGTGTGCTAATTAGAGTGGAATAAATGATTGGCTGTTTGCTGCATCGCCATAAAGGGTGCCCAGATGTACACACTACGTGAACATAATGTGCACGGGCATGGCGCATCAAAGTTTGTCAGCTGCATTACCTCAGCAGGCTTAGGGCCTGTCGGAGAGCATTTGCTGATAATCGTCCCCTATGATTTAGTGTCTGACTTGGTGAAAGTGAAGGACCTCAAAGTACTGCCTTGGCAAGGGAATTTCTGATCGTTTAACAAAAGTAATAAATGAGCTAAAATCTGTTGAACGAGCATGGAAAAAAAAAAAGTTTAGGGCTATAAGCAAGCAGTCTTAACTGAAGAATTCCGTGTGCTTGGAAGTAGTTCGGAACATAACACTAAGCATCAAATTAGCTGCTGCAATTAACAATAGACACTGAACAGAGTGTTTAATTATGCTTAATTTGTTGTGATACAGCACAAGTCTTCAGTTATGAAAATCCCCCAGATGCCCAAGTATCCCCTGTATAGCTAAAATGCACTAAACTTTGCACACTTGGTTAATTTAACAAAGCAAATACAGAACACTGCTTTTCATTTTAAAAATCTGCTTTAGATGAAGGGAAAATAAATTTACATTTAGAAGTGATCATTCTTTTCAATCTCTGTTAAAAAAAATAACCTAGGCTAGATCTTCTTTTGTGAAAATATATAATTAAGACAAAATCCCACACGTATCGTATTTATGCACAAAAATCGGTAATATCTGATTACTTTGACAAGTAATTTTGTACTTACATGTTCACAATATTGATAATGTATTAATGTACAATGATTAAATGGTTAAGCTGCCATATTAAAGTTATGAGCGGGAACATTTATCCAGCATAGCTAAGCAGGAACAAAGACTGTCCATTTACAGATGGCATTATTCAATCTCTGAACTGCTCAAAGATGTTAGCGTTACAGCATTGATTCTGAGCTCTGATACTGTGCCTCACTCCAATGACCCAATAGAGTTAAGTGATAAGGTTAAGTTAATTACTGTATCTGTGCTATACAGCTTCCACATGATTGCTGCTGAGGAAGATAGTGATTCTTCTTGCTTTAATTAAGCAAAAGAGAATGAAAAGATATAATTGGTTTTTATAATAATCCTGTCTTATATCACTATCAACAAGCGTCATGTGTTTTTTCTACAACTTCGTTGCACGAATTCCTAGCAGCAAAATTTAAACAGTAGAATGTAGAAGTAAATTATTTAAATCCCTTTCCTAAAACACAGTGTCAGCTAAAGAATTAAATAGTTAATAGCTGTACTAATACTTTTGCAGCACCAAAGGGCCTGTGACAGTAAATTGTGTACCAGATATGAAAAATCCATATTTGACAGTTAAAGAGCATCTGCTATTTTTTGCATTTATATTACATGATCAAAAGTATATATTTTAACAAATGCTTTAATTTTGCTCCTAATCATAGATTGAACTGCGGTTTGGTGGGTTTAATATTGTTTTGTGAATAAGAGCTTTAACAGCTTTTTTTTTAAATTCGCTCATTAGTTGTCAAAAATTGTTGCTTTTGGTGTGAAGGTGAAAAGGAGTTGGAAAGGGTTCGGAAAAAAACCCAAGCAATCTCTCTTAGGGTAATACTCTTTTTTTTTTTTTTCTTCTAATAATGTATATAATAAAATTTATGTATGTTGTGAGGTATGCAAAAGGAATTTTACATTGAACATAATGAATACAGATGAAAGCTGACAGTGAAAGAGGGGGAGAGAGACTAGGTAGGTTTTAGTCCTTCACGCGTTAAGCCCTGACTCTGTGAACCATTCTGCATAGGTAATCCCGTGTCTCTACTGAGCTCTGCTAACTCTCACAAATCTACCGAGATCTGCCCACATAGACCAGATTATTTTACCATATCCTTGCTTATGTAAGGAACCTCGCAACAACTGCTTCAGGTTCTTACCGTTTTCCTAAATACTGCCTTCCAAGCAGAAAGGGAGCACATGCTGCCTTTCATTGTTGTTGGGTTATATAGGTACTAAGCTGTAGGTTGTTAGTATGTAAATGGATTTGCTGCAGACTTCTGTTTTCCTGTTGTGTTTTATTTTTTAAATACAATTGAAATGTCTCAAGTTGATTGTAACAGGAATTCTGATAAAGATTGTTAGATTAGAAATAGCCGAGTGCCTGTTTTCTAATTTTTTTTCTACTTGTGGGAAAAGAAAGCTTATTATTCCTTGTCCTGTAAATAGGCATGACTTTAAAACACTGTTGAACAAAAAATCTTTGGAAAAAGAAGTTCCATGCTGCATATATAAATTTTCTGCAAAGTAATTGGTAGTCCAGGGCAAGATGTATATTCTTTACTAAGTACTTTGATTATATTTTAGTATTATTTTTTTGTTCACAATAGTAAAGTTTTATCTCCTTAGCAACGATTTGTTTGCAAGTAGGATGCATTGAGGTTAAAATTGTGGCACTGGAGATTTTAAAAGCTGTTTAGTTCCCTGTCTGCCTACGGACAACCTCCTCCTATTTTGTAGCTGCACAGAATTAATTGGATAGTGTTTCATTTCTATAGAGGACTTGCATGTAATGGTATGCAGTTTAAACCCTACATTTTTGCTCTGTAATTCTAATTTCTTCTTTCTGACAAAAACACTTCCTTGAAGCGATAAAGTCTTAGTATCCTAAGTAAGAGGAAAAACCAACTATGTCCAGTGTTTGTGGTATTCTATTTTGATAGCAAGTGTGCTTAGAGGCTCATTGTGTGCTCATGAAAACACCGTGAAACTGCTGTTGCAGAACCTGTAATATCAATAGAGTCTGGTGCATAGGGATCTGCGGCTGCCATGCAAGGAGATCAAATGGAGAATGAGGAAGAGGTGTTCCTAATTATCAAGCTATAGCATTTATAAATAACTTCCAAACAAGAACATTAACTGTTCTGAATGAAAGCACTAGGACTTGGACAGAAGTAGAGTATAAAGTTATATGCAGCCTGTTTTAAGAAATCGGTTTGATTTTAGTCTCTGGTTAGTTCCATGGATTTGAAAATCTCACCAAAGGATTTGTTGGACAGTGTCTTCCATTACCTGTCTAGTGGTCCCTGCTCTGTCATTCTCAGAAAAGAAAACTGAAGTAACTAATCACCCTTAATTTAGGAGATACACTAAAGGGTGTGGTAACAAAAGATATATTTGGCTCACTCAATACAGTTAAGGATTGGATAAGTTGGCAGTGAAGATTCTGAAAAATTGGGACTTTTTTTGGCTTGGGGATCACTGTATTCACTTGTTCAGTGGGTGAACTGAGGTTTTCCAGCTCTTTGGCTGTCAACCTGATGTCTTTTGTCAGCTCTGTAGTCAATTTTTAAAAGGTTCTTGACATTTATTGCAAACAGATGCAATGACACTTGGAACATTTTCCTCTCGTTCTTTTGTCTTAATAAATATATTCTTCATCTGGAAAGTGGAATCTTTTCTTCTCCTCACTTGAGTGTTATAGTTTGTATTGGTGATGGGAAAGTAAAGCAATTGTGCAGAAAATGAAAAGGCATTTTATGAGAAAGAATGCTCTGGAAAGTACTGAGTTTTCCATGTACAGTAAATATTTTGAAATTCAAAGAACCACCCAAAGAACTTTGGAGTTCTTAATAAGCCTTTCTTCAGATGGCATTAGCACAGATACAGAAAACAGACATTACATGTTTCGTAATGATATCTGCTCTCGTGCTGTTTGAGTGCGCAGACAATTTGACAGTGATGGACATTGCTCGTGCTTAATTCTTTTAAAAAACATTTCTAACATTTAACGTCTCATAGGAAGATAAATGAACAGGGAACGATTTCGGTCTGCGTGATGACTGAGCAACCATATCTCTTCAGTACTTTTACATGTAGTGTAATACAGCAGAGAGCTAACAACTGTGAGAAAGCACAGCCCATATAACACTTCTTTCCTGCTAGACGTATGATGGGTTAGCATTGTGTAATAATAACAATATTCTCTAGTTATGTGCCTCTTAATGTATCAAGATGTTTACATATTTCAGCTGAGGTGGTGCTTATTTCATTAAGTCACATTGAGGAAAACCAGCTTGAAAAGTTGCTTTCATATGTCAAAGTAATGATAAAATGAGTTTGAGGCCTTTATGATCAAGAACATTTTCTGCCTCTTTTTAATGATATAGAATAGTAATGACCTGCAGTTTCATTTATTCTTGGAGAAAGTATAATTGCAAAAATTAACTTGTCATACACCACAGCTCAGCAAAGTTACTTTCCTATAAGTCTGTGGTCACAGTATGTTTTTTTGCAATTCAGCATCTGGCTCTGTGGGGTACTGATGGCTTCTATGAAGAAAAGTACCAGGGTGAGCAATTAAATGTAAAATGACAGCATAAAATATGATCATTACGGTTATACAAAAGACACATTTATGAATTTTGCAGATAACTGTCATTTTTTCTACTCATATTTGCTCTTTCTTTGTTAGCTTAATATTTCTTGTGCAATTCATTTTTTTTTCTTCTAAAAAGTGAACAATGCCTTTTTAATTATCCTGACACTTGTTTGTGTCTTTCTTATTTGTCACATTTGAAGGCTAATGATACCTCTTTCACTTTGTTCTGACACTATACTTTCAACTTTATTTCAAAATCAAGGACTATTTTTTAAATTAACACGAAGGTTGCATGATGAGGCTAGAATTTCTTATGGAAATCAGTTTGTGTTGTGTTGATCGGATAATGTGCTGCACCTGAAAGAAAGATTATCTGTGTTCAATTCTCAGGGGCTACCAGGCAATGTTTTGAAGTGTGCTTTTTGAATTTAGCTCGTGTTTTGTCATTGAAGAGAGAAGATTGGTCTTGATAGAAGTTATTTTAGCCATATTAAGTATCAAAAATACCCTATAGATCTTTCCGTGTGTGTGTTCTTTGTAAATGTCTGTTTCCATACTAGAATAATAATCCTGTCTTTTCTGTAGTTGTTTGTCTTCTTGCTGTCTTGGGTGGGAGTATGTATCTTCTTCATACAATATATATATTATATGTATATGTCATTGCATAGGATGCTGAAAACAATTGTATTTCTTGTACCTCTTACCAATATCAGTTGGAGATATTGAAGGAAAAAAGATTAAAAAAAAAAAAGGGGGAAAGGGGATCACAAAACTCTAACATTGCAGAGAATCCTAGTAATGCAAATAAACCCATGATGTTCCTATTCTGACGGTCTCACTTTTTATTCAAAAATGCTTCTCGGTTTCTATTGCTGCCACAAAGGAGATTATGTCAATTCACCGCTTTATATGCAATTTCCAAAACTTTGTACCCAGCGAGGGACAGGGGTAGGTAAGCTCTCTCCTCCTCTCTCCCAGAGAAGTCCTAACCTGCTTCCAGGACTACATTGAGCACGGTAGTCATCAGGATTGCCGCACCTTTGGAAAGATGTCTGCTTACCATGTTTTTTTAAATAACAAAAAAACCCACTCCTAATGACTAATTATTCACATTTGCTGTCTCTAGAAAGCTAGATGCTTTTTCCTTCCTTTTCTCCCATAGTAGCTTTTCTTAAATGCATGTTATGCCCTGGAGAGCATGTGCCTGGTAAAACTACCAAAAGCTATTTAAACGTCTGCACGGGGGAGGCAATGTTTGTCTTGGAAGCCCCTCTGTCTCCCTAGCTGCCTTTGACAGGGAGGATTAACAGAGACCCCTGGTGTTTGGGAGTGTGGGGTGGCGGGGTTTGGGGTGGGGGCGGCTGGGCTGCAGTTCAAGCCGTCACCTGGGGAAGGTCCCTCCACCACCACAGGTCAGGAGGAGGCAGAATCCCATTATGTTCGATGGGAAATGTGAGACGCTTTAAGCAGCCCTCCCCTCAATTAAATTGATGGCACAGTAACCTGGCATTGATTCCCTGGTGATAAGGGAGATGACCCCACTTAAGACTGTGGAGAAAAAAAATGATAGAAGCAGAGAGTATAGTTCTCAGTCAGCATTATGCGTATATATGGATGGTACACGGAATTTAAAGGGCTAGGTAACTCAAACTGGAAATACTTGCTTCACCAAGACCTTCCCTTTTATAAAAAACTCTTCAAAGTTGACTGGCTTTTAACTAGCAATTTGAGATGGAGATGGAGATTTAAGAATCTTGGAGCATTTCTATTTAGAGCACCTATTGTGTAATCTCCACAGTCCCGTAGCGTAGAGAAAGGTTTGTGATAAAAAGAATTGGAAATTAAAAGGGATAATATCTGTGGCAGACAGTCTCAAGGGGATTCAGTATCTCTCAAGCAAATATGACTCCAATATAAGCTCCTCAACTGAGAATGTTATTAGGTACAAATAAGAGCTAATTTTTTACAGTATATGTCTCTGGGAATATGAAATGGAAAACAGGTGAAGAGTCAGAATTAATTAAGAGAGAGAGAGAGGAAGAAGAGCTAGCTATCCTAGCACAGTTTAAAATCTAAAATGCCACGGAAACCTACAGGTGTTGTGGTACAGACAGTGCCGTCAGGAGGAAGAGATGGGATTGCTATAGCCAGGTAATCCTCACAGGTTTCCAAAACTTGTCTGTAATGTGCAAACCTGCTTTCTTTACAGGATGGGTTTAGGTATTCAGTTTGAGGTAGATTAAAAGTCCTTAGGAAAACTTGTTGCCCCCAAAGGAACAAAAAAGGTGGCTGAAAAGGTCTTTTGATTTAAATTACACAGGTTCCGCACTATACGCCTTGTTCATTCATGTCTTTTAGGTTGTGTTCATATTATGCAATATAGTGCTGTGTGAAGAAACCTCAGCTAGCTCTGTTCATTGATGGTCCACCCTGCCTAATATGCCTTGCTCCTCTGTATAGCTGATTTCCCTAACAGAATACTTTTATAATGTACTTTGCTTCCAGCAACAGACCTTGCTCTGGATTTGCAAATTGACTGACTGCAAAACATTGCATTATGCCATGCAGACCTACTCAGAATTGCTTACGTGTTTGTCTTCTGATGACTACAACATTTACTGCCATCAAATGTATATGCTGTCTCTAATTATTAAGTTGAGGATATATTTAAAAGGTGGAGTTGTACGGTGCTTACCTAACAATCATGTGATAGCTGCTTGAATGTTTGGGTGTGAGGTCTGATAAACCGATGGAGGAAGCAGGTGCTAGAAGAAAATTGTTCCACGGCTTCCAAATTATTTCTTAGCTGTTGTAAAAAGTGCTGCTTAGAGTGGTTACTATTTAAAAAGTAACTGTCCATAGTCATCTACAGCAACAACTGAAAGACACCCCAGAGAAAAACTGATAAAAAGGGACAAAAAAGTTTTTCTGTGGCGGAAGGACCAGATTTTGTGCTAATTTGAACTTGAATAATATTGGTATGTAATACTACAGTATACTTTCTCAACTGCTTTCTTGTTCTTCACTGTCTTAGCTTTTATTAAGAAAAAAATAAATTGTTAGCTTTTATGGTGCCTCAGAAGTATTAACCAAGTGTAACTGATATGGGGATGTCTACAGAAGTGCCTTTAGCACAGTAGATTTGAAAGGTGTGAACTTGTCTGTTCGTCTCTGTGAGGTGTTAATTCAGATGCCCAGTGACGATGGTTTAAATGTCAATATTGTTAACTACTCTGTTATTCATGGGCAGAAAGGAGAGGGAAGAAAGACTCTTCTGCACAATTAACTGAACTGACATCTCTTTGGTTCTACAAAAATCAGCAGTAGGGAGCTAGTGCTGTCTCCTATACTTTCCACATTTCAGGAAGAGTGAAGCATAAGCAGCTTTGCAAGGTCCATCAATGTGTGTGATTTTTCTGACAGGCATCATCTGTTGACAGCAACGTTATCTACTCAGAGCAATGCTTTACGTAGACAGAGCTCATTTTGAGAAATGGCTTTAAGCTGGAAGAGGGCAGGTTTAGGTTAAACATTAGGAAGAAGTTTTTCACTTTGAGGGTGGTGAGGCACTGGAACAGGTTGCCCAGAGAGGTTGTTGAAGCCCCGTCCCTGGAGGTGTTCAAGGCCAGGCTGGAGGTGGCCTTGGGCAACCTGGTCTAGTGGGAGGTGTCCCTGCCTGTGGCAGGGGGGTTGGAACTCAATGATCTCTTCCAACCTAAACCATTCTATGATTTTGCAAGTCACCTATACCTAGTGGGTTTGCAAAGAGGCTTTTGAGAAATTAACTTCGCTGTCCTCCCTTTTCAACATGGGTGCCAATTCCTAAAAAGAGGAAACCACAAAAGAACACATTTAGAGTACACATTTTATTTCATTCTGACTTTAGTTTATTCATGTCCATTATGTCAAGTATGGTTCTGGCTAAACACATAGAGGCTCACTTCATTGTCTTGCCTAGGAACTTACCTCCTTGAGAAGGTGTGGTGTTGAGTAGGTGTAATAGGCCTCATCATTTAACTTTCAAAAGACAAGAATATTGCGAGTATTGCCTTTTTATATCATTATAGAGAAGTTAAATGATTACTAAAAGTCTTTCACTTTTCATTTGCTGTTTTCAAAAACTTCCACCGTCCAAGAGAAAATATACATTAAAGACAGTGGCTCCCTCTGCATCTCTTACACAAATGAAAATGGCATAATTCCAAGGTTTTCAGTGTTGTACATACAAGGAGAATTACTGTACTGCATACAGAATATATCAGCTTAGGAGAATGAGACCATAATGAGGAAAGAAAATCAAAGAAGTCACGAAGAGTGAGAAACCATGTGCTAAATAGTGCTGTAAGATGTCTTGCATTTTTTCATCTGCCATGTCACCTACCAGATACCTGAAGTGTGGGGCTCTGAAAGAATGTTAATATTTGAAATGTTTAGTTTTGTTAGTATTGATATAGGTAAATAGGGGAAAGGAAGATGTTTTGTTGTTTTTAAAACTTTTGAGGAAGTTAACAAACATGCCATGAAATTTAATACCCCAGTATAGAGCCCTGCCTTTGGACGAAGATGTCCCGGTCTTGAATTTAGTTGCCAGCATGGCAGTGGCCCTGTTCACTGTGGTGATTTGAGGCTTTCCTCCTCTTTTTCGAATATTCACTATGGGTGGAAAGGAGTGAAAGACTAAAATGTTTTATTTTCCATTTGGTTAATGAATGAAAAATAAATACTGCTTATGGGTATGGAACATACCTTGTCTTTAAGAGCTGTTTAGTGTTAAACCAGCTTTTTAAAGGAATTTTCAACTTTCAGGATTACCTACGTAGGTTAAAAATTGTTGGTAACACACTGTCTTCTGGCCTTAATAAGCAAACGTACTTCTATCTCCAATATGTCTGCAGTTGTGCTTATTATGAACACTTCTCTGTCACTGACTAAAGCTATCTAAGTGAATGGATTAATGGTAATAACATATGTTTTGGTCATGAAAAATGTAGGTATGAATAAGGGAAGACTTTGTATAAGTTTATTAAACTAGTTCAACTTTAACAAAGGTGACTTGGAAGGTGTAAGCTCCTAATAGCTGTATTGGCTGAACTGACGATCTCTTTGTATCTCCGTGCTTTAGATTATCAGTTTTGTTTGCTGTGGTTGCACCTGTGTTAGAGAAACTATTCTCAAAGGCAGAAGGCAGAGCCTCTGCCACAAGGACCTTGCATTTAACGGACGCACAAATTAGGTTCCAAGATTAACCTATGCCCCTATAACAGGTTAAAACCCTTTACAAATTAGTGTCCTGGACCACTGCCAAAGCATACTAGTGATTGGCTCTTGTGTACCTAAGCTCCAATAGCTAAGAATGCTGGACCACTCCTCTTTTATTGGAGATGTTAATTTAACGTACTGATCACAGGTAGCTAATTCCAGTTATTGCCAAAGAAGATGATGGCCTTGCAAACGTAGCCTAGCTGTTCAACCATACCACTTTTTAATCAAGACAGTTTGTAAATAAACGATGATAATAGAGGATAGTGCAAAATGCCAAATGTCTTGTCCGTTTTGCACATGATAATGGTGTCTGGTACAGCAGTGTTTCATTAAGAAAGCCGTGTGGTCTGATACCACTTTTAGCGTGCAGGCTAAGGGCGTCCACTCATTAATGAAGTACTAAGAGCAACTTCATCTTCTTAACATTCACTGCAGCAGGGATGTGAAGGTTTACAGGGCTACATGTGACATTGAGAACTAATTCTGGGTATTTTCATTTCTTTGCCTCACAAATGAAAAAAATGAAGATATTAAACTAGAATGACATTGTATTTTAATGCTATGGAATATATGTATGAGAAAACTGTTTGGAGGCCTCAAAATCAAAGATTATAGTTCTGGTTGCTTTTACAAATGTATAGCTGGACAAGTACCTACCTCACAGAATTTATGTTCTGAGAAAGACTGGAATATAGTAGACCCTGAATTTTTAGATTGCAGCCCTGTAGCTGTAGAAATTGTTCCTTTCTTTTTGATAGATGTCACCACTATTCTTTATCAGCTAGTGTGTATATATAATGCGATAAAGTGTGTGTTATAGTTATACCTGGCCTGCCTCTTTCTAAGTGCCTTGGCACTTCCTATTAAAAGATTCTTTTTTCGTTTTATTTAATTTGGAATTAAATTATCTGGTTTTTGATACCTGCCTTAAATTGAAATGTGGGTATCTGTTTTACACAGACTTGCTTTTGAATATTTTTAAGCTGAAATAATTGGATTCCTCATTAAAACTGAAAATAAGTCTGAAACATACTGGAAGTTTTGTAGCTATAGAGTAAGATGCATACAGGCATTGTAAGGGGTTGTCATTTCAAAGGCAATCTTACTTTTGGAGTTTCCTAAGTACTAGATGCTTGACTTTACAACCTTAATAATATCACTTAATGCCCTTTTTGGTTTGTAATTGTACAGTATGTATGTAATCTGTTGCTACAGAATAATAGGTTCTAATGGCAAAAGGTCAATTTTTGTGAGTATTCTTTGTAGCAGTTTTTGTTGGTCCGGTCAATACTTCTGTTGTTGCAATAGTGGATGTATAAGGAATCATATGTTAAAAAGGTCCAGCTGAAGGCCTTGCGGAGACAGTGGATGCCTTCAGGCTTAGTAAGAGAGTCCACTTGGGGTGATGGAGTTGCAGCAGTACAGTGCTGCTGTATCTTAGGGATGGAAGTATAAGCTGCTGCTGGTGTGGTAAGGAATGGTTGGTGACACTGTAAAGACCAGACAGGCAGTGGTCCAGTACAGAAAATCTAGGGATTTTTTCTTCCATAGGTTATGTCATAATCCTCAGATGTGCTTTGTATCTCAAATTTGTGTTCTTAATTCAGGATTTCATGTCTTAGCGAGATGCTTAGTTGTGTGCACTGTAATAGTAAGCGATCTTATGGGCAGGAGGGATTTAGATTCAACAGTGGGTTTAGCTTCAGGCCAGCCAGGTAAAACCCATGCTAAAAGGAAGGAGGGAGCTTGTTAGGCACACAGGAACGGGAACAACAACAGAGTTACAATTAAACTGCTGTTGGCTTGTTTAAGGATGGAGGCATCTGTCAACCAGTCTTCTGTTTGAAAGCCCTGAGAAATCATACAAAATAAACTGTCCCTCGTTAACTTGATTTATGCTTTTTCTGTGAAAGATGGTTTTTTCCTTGTTTGCATGAGGCAGAATTATCTGATTTCCTCTATGCATAACTGCAATATTGTAAGAGTACATATCTTATTTAGGATAAAATAAACCTTTTCCAATTAATAAACCTGAGAATAGGTCAACTCCACAGACAGCAACATAAAACACCCACAAGTGGCCATTAAATATTTATGGACCGAGCATTTGTTAGAATTATCAATGGATATGAGAGATTTGAAAGGCTGTGTGCTCATGAATAAACGATAATATTAAGCATTTGTAACCACTTTGTAATTAAGGATGCTTTTAAACTAGACTTCTGATACTTTCTGTATAGTGTTTCTTGAAAATGGCAGGAGTTAGAGTATCGGAGCTGTACAGTGTGGTATGGCCGATAGGATGGTGCCAATGTAGGAGTATCATCAAAAGAAGGAAAAACAGGCTAATGTGTTTTTGACAACAGAAAAGAAATGAGTAGCGGGAATGAACACTCGTGGGAGGTAACAGCCCAGTTCCAACTAAAACATGAGGCATTTCTATCATTTTTTTTGATTGTTTGGACTTCAGATCTTTGGATTTCAGTTTGAAGACGGGTTCTGGGCATTGTCTTCCTTTTAAGGCTATTATTTGTAGTGTAACTAATGACCTAGAACCTCATAAAAATTGGATGTGGGATGAAAATAGTATAAAATAAAACCTGCTTCTTCTAAAGCAGGGATTTATGCCTGCAGTCTTTAGAAGGCTGTGAAACTAAAGCTGATCTGAGCTTGTGTGGTTGCTAAAATTTGGTGCTATCCTGGCCACACGGTCACATCCCTGGCCTTTTCTTGTCGAGCATGGCTCAGAAAGCTGCGAGGTAAGCTGGGGAGTTCGGCATTAGTTTTTAGGCTAAAAGGAAATTAGTCTTCAGTTAGATCAGCGAGCTAATCCTGGTGACTGGCTGGCCAAGTGATCAGCTTTGGGGATGCAGGGAAGGCGGAGAGCGTGTGGGGTAGGGGCAGCCCGGCACCGAATACCCCGTGAAACGCCAGGCTTACTGCGGGTGCTGCCTCTGGGAGCTCAGGTTCCTGATTTGAGAATAAGGTTATATTAGCAGCGGTGCTGAGAAACAGTTGGGTTGGCTTCAGGCTTGTGCCAATAACAAGAGTAAGACTCATGTTTGCTTTGTAGTGTTCTGTCTTTAAAATCCTGTACCTGGTGAACAGGAACCGTATACTTGTCCTCCCTGGTATAAAGCACCATTCTGTCACTGTTAATGAGGCGTATCTGGGTTTTAGGAAGCAGGGCATGTTATGTGCTTCTAAATGTTTTCACCATTGTTTCTATCTAATGGCTCCACTAGTTTGAATGTTGTGCGGTGCCTGTATATGTGTGTGTATATATATGTGTATGTATTTGAATTATAAATTAGTATTAAAATGGTCACATTTCCTATCTCTTTTATAAACTAAGCAGTTTAACGAATTAATTACCCCCAACCTATTCTGACATTTAGAAACACCCATTTTTTTCTCTATTTAAAAAGGAGAAATAGTTGCTGCATTGTCTACGTCTCCTGAAAAGAGCAGAAGCTTTAGAAAGGGGTGACTTCGTTTTTATATTCTTTCCATCTCATTTCTGATTTCCGAGATGCAACAAGCTTAGCACCTTCATTTTAGTTGGTGGTGTGTGCTCACTCTTTTTCATGATCACACTCTGTTATTGATGTCCCACTTAGGGCTCCTTTTCTTTTTTTCCCCTCTCCTTTTTTTCTTCTTGAATGTATATTCTTGTAAACCGTTTCTTTGCGTTGTCTGCTAATGGTGTATAAACCCAGCACTGATTGCAGGTAGACCTTTTTAACTTGTAGCAGAAGTGCCAAACAGGTTGTATTTCTTTTATTACTTCTTGTACAAAGTGTTCTTTGGAAACAATGGTGTATGCTATCAAATATTTTATCAGTTCTGGAAAAAAATGCAAAGCTAAATGAATGCTGAAGAATGTTGTTAATAGGGGGGAAAAAATAGGAAAAGGTATTTAAGTCTTTATGTGTCCCTGTAGAATATTTTATGTTTAGTCTAGTAAGGTTGTGTAGTAAAAAGTTGTTTCTATTTTAAACAGTGTGTCAAGGATTTTGCATTTCGAGAAGAATAATTGTTGTTTGAAGTTGAGCAGCTTTGTAAAAATCAAAAATGTATTAAAATGGTTGTAGTAGAGCTCTTTGGCCTTTTTAGCCACAGGTATAGAAATATAGAATACTGAAATAGTTTTATATAAGTTACTAAATTTTTAGTAATGCTACAGTTAAAATGCTGTAATACCAGCATACCAAGTTCAGTTAAAACCTTTGCATTGGGTGCTATGCAAATGACATGGTAGCCTTACATCATAACACGCTAGACTTACACACTTCAAAAACAAAACAAAACAAAACCTTAAATGTATGGGACAATATGAAACTTAATTTTTCCTTTCGAAGAGGAATGTGGATAAATATAAACACTATTTGCATCTAGCCTTCTCTTATAATGTAGTAACCCTACTGTGTCTAAATGACATGTCATCTGCTATCCTAAATAAATAACCCGAATGACCCTCTTTGTCCTGCCTACTGATCCACCCAGATGTGTGTTTAACGTTGATGCTTAAGGCTTATGGGGGATGTCTTATCTGAGGGTGTGAGTGTGTGTCTTTGTGTTTGTTTTAAAGAGGGAGGTATTTAAGAAATATCCAGATTGGAGAAATTTGAGGGGAGGGGCAAGTAACCCACTGGATGATATAGTGCTAGTTTATACTCTTGTGCTATCTCTGAAAATAAGCCATTCAATTTGGTTTCCTCTGCTGAACGTTCTAATGGTCCTTTATTGTCTTGTGTATTTTATTGGTCCTATCATCTCTTTAAAACTTCATTAGCTTATTGTGCATTATTCCTTTTCTTTTAAAAATAAAAGAAAACAAATGAAAAAAACCCAACCCCTCCCACTTATTGAGCTTATCCATACGTGTGTTTATGGTATTCTAGGTTGCATTTCTATTTTTTTATCATTGTAGTTTAACATTTTCAATCTGCTCAATATTTAAAATGAGTAATTTTGAAATATTTGAATAATTAAACTGGTTCAATTTTTAATCAATTTAATTTTAAACTTTGTATTTAAGTCAATCTAAACATTGAACCATTTCAAAAGTTAAACAAAATTAACTGCTTATCTGATCCAAAATGATGGTTATCAAATAGGATTCAGGACTGATTTTTGTTCCTTGCGCTTCATTCGCTTCTCAGACTTTCCAAAGTTGAACTGCTAAAATAATCAATTAAAATACTGAGTTTGGGCTACACTATTTTTAATAAGATATAATAAGAAAGGTCATTTAATATCACAAAATGTAATTTTAAATTGCAGTGGTAGAAAGGTGTCTCATGTACATTATTAGCTTATAAAAAAAACCCCTGATTTGCTGGAGTAATAGTAAATTACAAAATGTAATAAAGCTGAAGCTTTCCTTTCCAACTCAGCATTCAAAAATCTGAAACATCACAGCAATAGTAAATCACCCTATGTTGCTAATGACTAAAAATTTAGAGTTTTCTTTTCTTTCAATGTAATTTTCATACTTAAAAAAGTAGGTCTTTGGTCCTTCTCAAATGCATAACCTTATCTTTACTGTTGCTTTCCTTACTTTTTATTTTATAATCCTTTTATCTTCTAAAATATACTTGAAGCAAATGTTCGCAGCAGAGAGTAAGAGTACAAATGCTTCCCGCTTGCCTTGACACACTTCCAGCATTTCTGCGAGGGGTTTACACCAGAAAGTTGCAAGTCCTGGCACTTGCTGAGTTAAAACAAAATGGGGAGAAAACTGTTCAGCTGAATCAAAATCAGGAAATATCTTGAAATTTAAGGAGGAACGTCGCTTTGGCTGAGAAAACGTGATCTTCCATCATTAACCGTGTGGGATTTATGCTTGGTTAAAGACGTAATAATAACGAGAACGGCACGGAGGAAGAAGAGATCCATCCATGCTTTTCGAGGCCGTGCAAAGCTTACTCTAGTTTGGAAAGATGCTCTTAAAAATGCCACCCCTGCGGTCCTTTCTGTCTTCCTGACAAAGAGCCAGGAGTCTAGGGTTTCCGCTGCTTTTTTACAGTGTGCAAAGTCACGTCAGCCGTTCTCGGAGATTTTTGATGCGTGGATGTCTCCTGTCATCCCCAATCACATTCGTACTCTTGAGCCAGGCCTATCGAAACTGAACTCTGCTGCTTTGCTGCAGGTCAGCTTTCATGGACAATTAGTGTTGTAACAGCACTTTGGTCGCAAGTTGTCGCGAGTGTTTATCATAAAGGCATCATCCCGGGGTGGATCAGCAGTGATCGGCGAGTCTTCTGCTTTCTGAAGCATCTCCTGCTTGCCTTTTCGTGGGTGCTGGTCAGGTGACGGCTCCGCAAGGCTTTCCCTGCTGCTGCCGTGCAGCCCCGGGCTCTCCGGGCGCCCTGCTTGCTTTCCCCTGCTCTCTGCTCCTCGTCTTCCCCGTCGTCGTCCCTCTCAGTAGCTGTCAGATGCCCCCGTCGCGGCGTGCTCTGACAAGAATGAAAAGAGCGATCTTCCCGCTGCTGGGCGCCGTGTCAGGATCGACACCTCAGACGTGCTTGACGCTGCGTGAGGTGCCTGGCTCCAGCAGTATGCAGGAGTAAACCAATGAATCTTCGATGTCGCTCTACTTATTGTGACTTGATTGCTCTTTTTCCCCCCCAAAAAAATCACCAAGGAAGCAAATACTTTACTTCTGTTATTTTTAGGTTTTTGCTTTCTTTTTTAGTTCAAAAGTCCACATTCTTTAGGGGTCTTCCAAATGTGTTCCTGAACCACCTTCGTTACTTAGGGGGACACAAGCTTAGCTATAACTAATGCTGCTTTCTTGTTTAACAGATTTTTTTTTTTAATCTTTTTTTCCTTGGAATATTTCTAAGCATTTTTACAAACAAGGCCAAATAAAAGTTTTCTAATGCTGCAGATAAGTACTATTCTCATTTTATGGTTGAATAAACCAGAAGAGCGCACTGAAGCCTTGCTCTTAGTGAAACTGGAGGGAATATAACTATTTTCAGTGTGCTCGGAATTGGATCCCGAATGATTTACCCGCAAGCAGGCAGCAAATGAGGGGAAGAGATGGGAAAGACTGAGTGGGGTAGCCAGCCCCTGTCTGCCCCACACTGTGGCCCTGGCACCAGCACCCGTCAGTGAAAATGTTCCTGCTTGACCGTACGGAGCCCGGCAGGAGCAGGCTACCCCGGGAGAACAGGAGGAGGCACCACGAGGGGTTGTACCGTTCTCCTCTTACCTGTGCTGGGTGCGAGACGCGCCGGGTGTCATACGCCTCCCAGCACAGGCTCTGCCCCTCCGCCTGCCTGCCTTTGCCCGAAACGTGATCGTGACAGCTTCCAGTGACGTTCGTGAGACCTTGTGAGGGGAAGAAGCTTTAAAAAAAAAAGTATTATTTTTACCTTTACAGTTGAAACGCACTAATTTTCTGTTTAAACAAAATTCTTATAATCTGAATGAAGAAAAAGGAAAGTTTCAGCTTTCACCTCTTATTTTTGACTTCAGTTGTATCAGTTCAGTTACCTTTGTGTTAATGTGCCATCCACAAATACCTTTATTCCTATGTCTTAATACACATGAGTAATTTTTTGACGTTTTCCTTTAATCTTACTTGTTATTAATTTTAGAACTTGATAGTCAAAATTCTTTTTTATAAATGGTTCTCTATATCTGATGCTTTACTTAGCCAAATGTTGCATGCGTTGCAACTGCTTTGCTGCAGAGTATTTTGTAAAATAGAAATGCTCGCAACATTGCTTGTGTGATATGGGCATGCAAAGAACCAAACCCCATCTTCACTCCCTCATCAGAAAAAGCAATGTTTTCTTGTCCCTGTAATATATCCATTTGAAACTTACTTGCAGTTCTCTGCTGAGTGAAAAAACAATTGATTATAACATTCATCAAACTGCAAAAAATAGCGAGATGTTAGAAGCTATTTTGCTGCACAGTATACATATATACTATATGTGAAGTGCAAGTGTTTATTTGTACACATAGCAGCATTGCATTAACAGTGTAATTTCTTAGCAAAAAAAAAAAAGTTTACATTTCTCAGCACAGGTGTAAAATCAGGGAATAGAATTATTTTAATGTGCATTGATTTCGTGTGACACAAATCTGGTTTTGTTTTTAATGTACAGTTCTAGTTTTGCAAAGAGTTGATTTTGGTTTCCTAAACCACTCAGATGTGACCATTATAAAGGGGGTGAGTGTAAAAAGAATGCAAAACCGTGATCTGTGTATTCTTAGTTGCCTTAAAGTCCTGTTTTCTTATTAGATGCTATGTAGGTAGTCTATTTCAAATAGTGGCATAACTTTCCTTTATGTCTGCTTGATTTTGATATGAAAAACGGCAAGTGGGCCTTGTTTCAGTTTGGAAGATATTGTAGAATAAAATAGACATGTCCTAAATAAGAAGATAATTCATTTCAGTTGGGGAGAAGTGTAAGGCATGATAAATGATTTTCCTGTACAAAATTCCCCATTTCTGAGACAGTATTAGTTTTTACTTTAATTACCAGCTCCAGTAATGTTTCCTATCCATAACTGTCTACAAAATAGACTGTTGCTGAGCAGAGGGTATGGCCTGTTTACTCATCCATTGAAAAGAGTGCCGAAGTTCTACCAAGTCTTCCTTACTTGGTCTGAACTGCCTCATGGGAGAGTGTCCTTCATTTAAATATTTAAATATTAATGTTTCATTTTACAGGCGGAAAACTTCAATGTCATTTTAAGGATATGTAACTTTACTGGGGAATCTCTAACATCACAGGAGCGGGTCTTATTTTTATTTTTCACCTTAAGAGAAAGCATTTTAGAAAAATGCTACCGTGCTTCCATCTTGAGAAGTTTGACTTGTGCATCTTGTTTTCTTGTTGCAGAATAACAGCAGCAACAAAAACAACAGAAAGGCTGTCAGGGTGGTTTTCTCAAAAATTGTTTAGCTGACATTAGCCACAAATGAGCAGAGCGACACTAACTACTAATTGATTACAGTAATTACGCAGTCTTTGGCTAGTTCGTATTGGCAAACTATATATACTCCTCACATAAATGTGAACTTGCAGAATGCACAGAAAAGGTCACTCTCATTTGCATGATAGGCTTCATTAGAATATGCTAAGGACAAGACCTAGTGTTTTATGACTTCAGGTGATGAATAGCTACCATATTACTCTGCTCGCTGAAAGCATGTTTCAGTCACCTTAATTTACATGCTGTTTTTTAATGCTAAGAAAAATCTGTGGGCTAGTAGGGAACCAGCAACAGATAACAGTTTCATTTTATTATGGTTGTATTCTGGGTTGTGTTTCGTTTTGCTCTTTGTTCTAAAGAGGGGACAAACGTTTTTTCAATACTTTTTTTTTGAGGAGGAAATTCTTTGTGATGTGTGTGTTTCTCACAGCAATGGTTATTTTGACCCCAAACTACAACAAAATGCAGTTTTTGTACAAGGCTTTGTGTTTTTACCCTGCTTTTACCCTATAAATATAGGTATTAAAAAAAAGAAAGTTATTTCCTTTGAATGTAGGGACTAAGGTAGGAAGGCAATTTACTAAATCTGTAAAATTGCAGATTTTTTCTCTAGGTGAAGATTTTTCCAGGGAGGAGAGGAAATGCAGGGTGTTTTACTTCCAGACTGACTTCAGTGTCCCTGTGTAATGAGAAAAAAATAATTCTAAAGTTTGAGACAAGAAGTGTGTTTCTAATACGAAACATAAAGTATGCATTCATAGCAATGGACATCTGATATCCTACCAGATAGTCGTTCTTTCATTTATTGCAGTTCTCCTTACAAATCCCATTGTAAAATGGCCAGTGAGGGGTCTCCTCGTGGTGTTACTTGTATATTGTAGCACATTGGAACATGAGCTTAACGTTTTCAGATATGTAGCTTTTTAAAAGTTTCTTGGGATGCAAAAGGTAATTCTTTGAGTAAAACTGGGTAGAAAATAAAAACGGGGACAGTTTTGTTATGAATTGCAGTTTTGTAATAAAATTGTACAATGAGCTTGCACAAGCTTTTTAAAATATCATTGCTGCCACTGAACAGGTCTGTAATTTATTTATTCAGGAATGTTAGAGGCATTTTTGATTTATTTGTTTTTAGAGAAGTTTTGTTAAGCAAGATAATGAGCAGAGCTGGTGTTAATCATTTACTATGCAACTCTGAAAAATGAAAATTTTGCATATCTTTAGCACAGTTGGGGAAAATAAATTCACTCATAATGCTAATGGTCTATTGGTATAATTTTTAAAAAATGTTATCTGTTACTCTGGAGAAATTCAATACATTCATATGTTATGCTAAAAGCTAAACTAATCAATACATAATTATACATCCATATGTACATATGTATTGAGTAATCAGAAATATTTGTTATCTGTAAAGATGAAAAATGAATTTGATGGTGGTCACTGCCATAGGTGACTACATATTTGTTTATGAACAGCCCTTCAGGTGAATATATTCCTCATGTACGCACAGTACAAAGTTTACTTTTTAGCACAGGCTCTCAAGAATATCCAATGAGTTTGATCTCATTCCAGGTGGTCAGGGGTTTACAAATACGGCACAAGTTGCCATGGCCTTTGAATAATATTTATTTTAAGGATTTACTCTAACAGTTAAATTAGTGTAGGGTTTAGTGTAACTAATTTAGAGAATTTAAAGATTAGATGCCCTTTAACTTGTCTCTGTTTATACAGCTCAGAACTTCAATGTGTTCTGCTTGGCATGCAGTCCACTGATTTTTAGGATTACTATTTTCCATTTTTCAGTTTCCTGCTGAACAACTATACTGGTTTGTATCAGATTGTCTCTGAAGCCTTAGTAGGTGTTCTTCATGGATATCTCTCTGGGTTTGGTGTGACCACTCATCAGACAGATAAAACTGACTTTGGGTACCAGATGCTGATTGAAGGACTGAAAAAAATATTTAAGCCTGTCAGTCTCTGATTACGTCAGGTCATCTCTGTCTCTTTTTTATAATCAAGAGGTTCTCAGGAACAAATATCCATTACTTCCCTAGGAACTAATGGGACTAGTGGCTTTTGGATCATGGGTGCCAAGGTTGGTTTGGGACTTTGTTGCTGTAGAAAAGGACTATGTATTTTTTTACCTGTTAAGCATTCAGCACTGAGTGATGGAAGATGGGGAAAACAACAAGCTGTCAGGAACTTGACTAGTATATAAATTTAATAATCTATTAAAAAAAAATTAGGGAAAGTGTGATCTGATGAAGAGAGTTGAATCTTAGTACATGTGTGTTCTAATTGTGGCCTCTGTTCTTCAGAAATGTTGTAAAGGATGGGAGACTTTCTCTGCACTGTCAATAAACCGAGTCATTTCTGAATGATGCACATGCTCTGTGTCATTTGCCTGTCAAGGAGAGGTGAACTTCCAGTTTAAATGGAAGGGCTTAAACTTAATCATGTGCCAGTGGACCATATACTGTTGTAGGTGATGCTACTGGCTGCTTTTCCCATTACTTTCTTGTAATGCAATGCGTGGCCAAGCAATCTTTTCTTCTCTCTGTGCTGGGGGGTTTGTTGGTTTGTTTGTTTTTTACCAACCACTAAAACAAACTAATCTTTATCACTGATAGCATTTTTAAGGGTTGACTAAAAATTTGTCTTTGCATCTGAGAATCATGGTTTCCCTCTAAATAGGGTTGAGAGATGGATGCAGGCTTGCAAAATCTTTTGAGGTATACAGATATGGAATATCTCTAGTTCAAGGGAGGAGTAACAAAAGGGAGTAATAGAAAAGTGGCCGTGAACAGACCAAGGAGGAAAAAAGGTTACTGCCAAATTAAATCAGAATATTACAAACACGGAATATAGACAAGACTTTGAAAAAGAACGCAGAATTTAGTCACTGATAATGTTTTTCTTTTTTTTTTTTCTTTTCCCCCCCATTCATTTCTATTCCTTTTTCCTTGAAAGAGAGCAAGATGGAGCTTTTCTATATAGAATACTTGAAATATCCTTATGCTTAAATAGCACTGGAATAAGCAGCTGAAATCCAAGGAGGGTGGGTCATGTCCTTTTAGACCTCCTTCTCCAGGAACATGCATGGCTTAACTAAGATTTTATGATCTCTGACATGGTGAAAGAGAAAGGAAGGGAGAAGTATTTCTAAAACGATTGTATTTCTAAAGCAATTTTTAGCACCTTTAGTAGAAACCAGCCCCATGAAGCTTGGTGACTTCTGAAATATTCTGCCACTGTAAGCATGAACCTCCATCATTGAGGTCGATAATGAATTTGACTGTTTCTTTACTATGGGCTAAATTCCAGGCTGTGTTGTTACTCTATACTGCACTCCATTTCTTGTCCTTGTTGTTATGCTCGTTTATGCCAGAAATAGAATGCAGTTTGACAGCTATCACTACAAGTGCCTGTGGACATCATATACAAGCCAAATGCTAGATGGTGATAAATATGTTATGATTAGACCTTGGTATCTAGATCATATGTATTGTAGTGAAACCAACACTTGTTTGCTCTCTTCTTCAGGGGGTAGCTTTGCATTAATTTAGTGATATATTGGAAATAAAAATATTAAATCTTTTAAAAAGAATTGGTTTCAGTTTAATGTGATCTTGCTGGAATGAAATCCATCCTTTCTGAATGTTTTACAATCCTACTTGTCGTGATGCAGCTACAAAAAGGTGAGAAGAAATGCTTTGTTCCTGCTTATCAAAGCAATAAGAAAAAGCAGAATTCTTTGGCAACCACAAATATAAGAGCTACAGACATATGTAGCAAAATATATGAAGAATGCTGAAAAAGAGAATTCCATTTTAACCTTAAAAATACTCGAAAGGATTTGCTTGTTCTCTTCTGTCAGTAAGTACATGCTAACCCTTCTTGCCCTTCGGCAGAGATTGTATAAAAAGCAAGGGCAAAGACGTGTAGGTGGGCTTGGCCCCTTCTCTGCTCAGAGTTGTATTCCACAACAGGGAGAGTGAGGTGGTGATGCATCCCATTTCTAAACATCTCCTGCTGAGGGGATCCATGGAGATGTTGACAGCATTTAGTATAGCAATCCTTCTCAGGTGGAGTTCTTGAGTGGTACTATTGACCATCCTACAGGCAGGTTCCTCTCCAGCACAGCTGCTGGGGATGTGACAAAGGCAGTTAGCAAGCACGAACTGGATCCCCAGTGTGTAATGGGGTATGGTTGTACCAACTTCACCCTTAGGCACGGGAGCTGTAGCATGCCTGACAAATCTAGGGGTTAACTGATGCTGTAGCTAAGCACAGCATTCCTCTTCTCTGGACTGGTGGCATTTATTAGGAAAAATGGCAGTCTTGGCTGTCAATACCTGTTTAAGAATGTTTGTCAGTCATGTGCTTCATTTATGTAGTGACGTGATAAAAGACACTTCATAGCTATGAATTTGAAGTTTTTTTTATTGGTGCCATGTTTACTAACTTGTACCTTACCTTCCTCTATACCCCTGATTACAGGCAGTAATATTAGGTAATTACTTTCACCAGCCTTAAATGTACTTAGAGCTTTACAAAATGTAATAATTTTCATCAGAGCTGTTTAAACACATTTCTTGAAAAGTTGGATGTCTTTTTAGTGTCAGTGATGGTAAATTCTGAGTGAGTTGTCTGTACTATTAAGATTTGTGAAGTTCTTTAATGGGTATTCAAGAAGGCAGCTTCAAAGCCAGGTAACATCTGTATTCTGAAACTTTATGAAAGGGGGTTTTCATACTTCTGTTCATAGTTGACACTGTTCAGTTTTGATTTGCAAATTGTGTATATCTTTTTTGCATTGGCTTTAATTTTGAATGACTATATCAAAACTGTTGAAGTCACCTTATTTGGAATGATTGTCCTTTTGCTATTCAATTAAGATAAAGGCTTGCAGTTGGTGATTTCCCCCCTCCTCCTCCTCTCCCCCCTCCCCACCCCCCCAAAAAAAAAAAGAAAATCTCCAGAATTTTTTACTCTGGACAAGGAGATAGAAATCTGGTCACATTTCTGGTTATGTCTTCAAGCTTTCTAGGCAGTAGCCCTCGTCAGAGTGCATTAGATGTTAGATTGCACCTACTCATTTTTTCCAAGTGAAATTTCCTAGATGGATGTACAAGAGTGTAAAGCATAATGAGATCTAAATTAAAGAGATAACAGGATGCTCTCAGACCCCTGTTGAACCTGGTCTTCCGTGAGAAGTGAGAATTTCCTTCAGATAACATGTAAAAATGGGGTTTGTAGGAGAGTATTTGGCCAGGGATGTAATCGGATGCTAATTTCTTCCACATCTGTTGTCTTTTAACATCTCCTGGAGGTGCTTGCGGTATTGGAGTTCTTCCCATGAATGGCTCTTCTAGTATTGTGTAAGCAGACAGAGTCAGGTGATGAACACAAAAAAGGCTACTTTAGATCCAGTTACATAAAATCTCTGCCTGTGAACGCAAGCATGTTGACATTATCAGCAGACACGTGTCCATTTTGTATTGCAGAGATGTGCAAGTTCAAAGAGGCAGAAAAGTGTGATAAGAAAACCTGGCATGAACAACCAGATTCCACTGATGCATGAACACAAACACACACCAGCTCACAGATACGCAAATATTCCGAGGCAAAAATAAAATAGCTTCTCGGCAGATTTTATTCACACTTAAGTGGCTAATTGCCCAACCTGACACTGGCACTGGCAGCATTACAGAGATAATATTTTTTAAAGGGTGAACATTTCCTCAGCAATGTCTCTGATATCCTTCATATGGTTATCCTTTTCATTTACAGCAGGCATAGAAGTTTAGGCGTTTTTTAAGATCAACAAGCATTTCTGTTCAGTACAGGGAAAAATATGTATACTGAAAGCTTCTTTGTGTGCTTGGAGTAAGTACAGAAGACAGAATTTTTATGTTAAGCCAAGTAATTTCATATGCCTGTTCCTATTTTCATAGGATCCATTTTCAAAACTTCTATGTCGTAGATGAGAAAAGAGATCTGGGGACTTTCCAACATGACTATTCTGTATCGTAGAGATTTAAATAGAAAATGTAAGGTGTTTCCCTCTTTGTCGTTACTGTTGGAATGCAGTAGCATGACTAGAATGTAGTAGGTGATGGGTTAAGGGATCAGCTTATAGAAATTTATCGTTCAGAGGGCTGAATGGCTCAGGGGATTAGTAATTGGATACAAATCCTGTCACCTCCAGACTGTCTGTTCACATGCAGCTCATCTTGATACTGACCACAAGTTGTTACTGTCTGATGATTTTCTGATAGCTTCCCTTTTAAAAGTTTGGGTTTTTTTCTTACTCCAATAAAAGTCACCGTCAGAAATGGCACTGATGTTTGTTGTCACATTGGAAAAAAAAAATCACAATTGAAAAGGCATGGAAAATGAACTTTAAATAATAGCAACTAAAAATTAAAATTGGGGGAAAATAGAGGGATATTAAGAATTACAGACCAGTGAACTGTAAGTGCTGGGTAAATTGAAGTTATATTTTAGAATACAACTCTAAAACACGGTCATAATGCCAAGGCAATGCAGTGTTGCAAAGGAAAAATATTTCCAAATATTTATACATGCATGCAGGCTACTTCTTTTAAGGCAGTGAACAAGTATAGCTAGTCTGGATAGCTATGCATCCTTTAACAAGTTCATTTATACAGGGGAATAAATACCTAGCTAATTGTGGCTTTAGAGTTTTTTTATGGATTAGAGCTTGATAAAAGAGAAACTTTTTAGGTAGATTGTGTCATATGACAAAGCATAGGCGTACTACAGCTGCCATACTGCTGTTTGTTTTTTGTGTTGGTTTTTTTTTTTTTTTAAAAAAAAAGCGGGGGGATTTTCTCAGACATTGTTATTTAGTTACCAGCACCATTATGAGACTGTTCTACTGAAACCATTGATTGTTCCACTGAGGCAGTTTGTCCATTTCATGTCTTACCCTGCACTAATCAAGCTGCATCTTTGATATGTTATTTTTAAGGGTATGAAATGAGTCCTACAAATTATGTAGGATATGTCATCTAGTCAAAAGAAGGGAATTTCCTTTTTCTTCTAAAAGCAATTTTCTCTTCTATTGTTGGGCTCTCCAAAGGATGTGATCAATACATCAATGTGCTTCACAAGAAGTTCTCCTTTTGAACTCCTTGTGCAGAGGACAAGCACTTGTTGGAATTGTATTGGTAGAGAAATTGATGTTGCTTATATTTAACAGAGTTGTTCATACATTTAAGGGCCTCGTTACGCGAGGTTCTGTCTGTCCCCCAGTTCTTCCTGAATACTTTTCAGGACTGTATGGAAGGTGCACAGCTTTTAGCAGAACAGAGACCTTTGTTGAATCATTATTTTTTCTGGCTTTTCAACTGCAGTCTAGGTCACACCTAAAAAGCACTAATAAAGAAGGGTTTGCGTAAGTAAATTCTCAGAAATTTAGCATAATGTCTGTGCTCAGCAATATTTTTAAGGTTCCACCTGTCGTAAGGGTTTTGTCATGTGAAGCGCAAGTTATTCACAACACTGTTCCTCTTCAGGAGGAACTAAATTGTACCGTACCACATTAGAGGTGTTCAACTCTTGCTAGGTCAGTAGTTTAAAAAAATATTATTTCAAAAACTCTATTTATGAAAAATTTTAAAATATTTCAATTAAAAAAAGAGGGTTTTTTGGAAGATCCCAGGAGCTGGTATTTATTGGAAATCGTGTTGCCTGTACAAAAAAGAGGGTTGCTTTTTATTTTTAGGTGGAATTTTTAAATGAAACTAAATGAAGTTTAATGGCTTATAACATTGCATGAATTTGTCACAACTGTTCAGCTGGATTGCTACACAATGAATACTGAAAATGTTCTGGTTTTTAGGCTTATAATAGCCTACAGCCATTCAAAAGTCAAAATGTTATTTGATGATTTCAGAATGATAATGAAATTATTATTAATAGCACATATATTAATCTTAATGATATATGTAAATACAGGCAAATGTAAAGCTCCGTTGACACCAAAAAGATTATTCTACTGCTGAAAGTAAACCTGGGGTTAAATTTCAGTGATCAGGCATAAAACAATCCACTCTAAATGCATTGATAAAAAAAAATCTGATTAAGTTTAAAAATGTATACAGGCTCTGTAGATTTGGAGTGTTTATTAGTACAAAAAAAATTTGAAAAGGAAGGTATGATTATATCTGCTTTTAAATTAGCAGAAAATAGTAACAGACTGCTTTGATTAAGTAAAAAGATGTAAAAGGTTTTGCTTCAGTGTTATCTTGATTTGATATATTATCATATCTAATAAATGTATAAGTGTGGGGGCTTTAGGGGGGAGGGTAGTAGCATATATCATTCTCCACTGTGGATTCATTTGGGTAATAATTTGATTTGACTGGCTTGATTTTTATTTTTGTGCTTTCTGTTCTTTAAAACGGTCCTTCTCTTGTAAAATGCATGTAATTATTTTTTTTTTTTCCCTATTTGATGGTCTTAATCAAGCCGTAATATGGTTTTCATGGTTGCTTTCTTTAATGCCAGGATATTTTTTTAGGAAGGCAGCAGGTTTATGTCTAGGGAACGTAGAAATTTCTTGTCTGTAGTTATATGTAGTAAACAGCATGATGCATTTTTTTATTTTTTTCAATTTTAATATCTATCTTTTTAAAGCTAAATTTTGCTAGTAGGATATGATCTCTATATTGCAATGTGAAAAAGAGAGAGTGAACTTTATTATATAGGAGAATTTCATGGCATTTTACCTGTTGAGGGCCCTGTAGAGCCAGAAGTATAGTACAGTGACTTGACTAAGTGACAGGCAGTAGCAGCCGTGGTGTCACTGTGTATTATCACCTCACGCTAGCTGGAAGCACTCCCTGAAGCCGATCTAGGTTGTATAGTCCTAGATGAGGTCTTCATGGGTGCTGACCATAAAAAGTTCATCAAAGTAATGAGGCGAGGCGAGAGCTTGGCGCTCATGGGCAGAGCTCAGCACCAAGGAGTGTGAACCGGCTCCAGCTGTGACAATAAAACAGCAGGTGGCTGCTGTCATTAGGGGTGGCAGATGAGGCAGGGGACTAACATTCAGCCCACAAAACTCTCATTTGTTAGCCATCGCCACTGTACCATGCAAAATAGCTTCCATCTCAGTCAATTTTACTTTGCAAAATATTACACAGTCGCCATAAGAAAATTAGAGCCTTGGGTTTACAGGTTCCTTGGATCTTATTATCAGAAAACTCTGCGCTCCCAGGTTATGTGGAAAATTGGACTTTTTTCTCCCCTGAACAGTTTGAGGATCTTTACAGTAATTTTATAATAGGACGTTTCCACCCAGGCATGTGTTTATTGGTTAATATTTTGGACTATTTTGTTTGTAACTCTTTATAAAATCAATAAAATTGCACGTAACTTTGCCTGCTATTCAGTACTATGAAAGTTGCACAGCGATCAGACTATTTCTGTCTCCATGTCTGTCCAGGTACAGACATTTCATGTCACAAATAATGTTTTTTGGGGTTCTGCTAATTTGAGAAATTGTAAAGAAACATGACAGACCTTTGATATTTTTTTTTGTTTTGCTTATTTCTGTTTATAACAAATGAGAAAGCATTTTGTATGCATTTAATCTTTGCAGAGCGTAATTTAAACTGCCTAAAATTTGAGGCTTTTCTTGGCTAAAAGCCATTCCGGGGTGACTCGGCTCATCCAATAAGTAGAATTCAGCGAGCCCTGTGGCCTGTGGGTCTCGCGGATCAAACAGTGGGGAGTTGCAGTTGATCCAAAGTGAGAGCCACTTTGTCTGCATCATGTTACGAAGCGAAGCAGAGAGTTGCGTGTTGGTGGTTATATGCTCTGCTCCACAGCTGCAAGTGACCTCCAGGAAATACGGTGTTTTCAGGTGGTCATTTGGGTGCTTGTTTTGGTGTACACATGCCTCAGTTGTGAACATATTTATTAAATTTCAGTGCTCTAACAGGAGTACACTTATGAAAATCAAAATGTGATACAATACTGAATAAAAAGAAATACTACCACATGTGTTTGTACCTGTGGTAGCTTTGCTGCCAGGTTCACCTCTTACAGAAAGTGGACCTGTGGGGTCCCATCATTTCATGCTAGCACTTGGGAATAAGGCTTTATGGGGATGCGCTTGCAATGACAGCAAGGATCAGAAAAGCAAAAAAGCCTTTAATTGAAGCTGCATTTCAGAAAGACGTTGAGACTGAAAATGATTTTTCTTTTAAGGAGACGTGGTTTATGTCTCTTTATAGGACCAGGTTGTCACTTTGTACATAAAAGCTGAAGTTGTGTAATTTATCCTGTTAGTAATGTACCTCGGAAACTTGGTTGGGAAGCTCAGAAAAAGCTGAATTCCATTTATTTCATCTTTTCAGGTAATTTATCAATTCTCCTTTCTTTTTTTGATAACATGCCATAAGCTTCTGTTTGCAACAAAACTGATTTCTCCTTCACTTGGTTGTTCATGGGCACACTCAATATGTGTATGTAAGTACATCTAGGCCGTTGAGATCAAAGATGTTTTTTTCTTAATTCCATTGGGCACCTATGTAGTTCCCATCTCTCTCATGCTTGAGTTGTGGCCAGAAATGGTCAGAGTTAATCTCAGCTGCTGGCTGGGATTGGAACATTCTTTGCCAGAGAACATCTTCTGCTGTGTCACAGATATCATCTTTATGACTGTACTGATTTGTCTGATCTATATTCCTTTGGTTTTCCCACTGACAACAGTCTTCATACCTAGAGTGTGCAACATCCATACTGGACTGCAAAGAGTGGCTTTTTTTGTTGTTGTTGTGCAAAGCATCCTTCTAAATTCAGTGGGGTTTTTTTAATTGTCTTCATTGCTTCAATGGCAATTATGTATCAGTTAAGCACTCTATTAATCCCTGCAGTCCTGGCTTTGGACTTCTGTGTCTGAAGCGAGTCCTGCTGGACATCAAAGGCAAACCTAAGATACACCAGACTTTCCACTTGGCAGCTTTAGTGACTAGTAATTCTCTTGTTAAGTCTGTGGCTGAAGTGATGAGAGGTGTTACCGTTTGCTGATGGGACAAGTGGAGTTACGCCACTGTTAACACCTGGAATTCTTATTTGGATGGACTTCCATGCTGCTTGTAATATCATCTGCGCCCTCTACATTCAGTGCCATAATTGAGAGAGTTTTGTAGATCTGTAGTACTTGTAGAGTGCATAACAGCCTTTCCGGTCTGCGTATCACAGTTTTCTCTGACAGTCCCTGTTACTTTCCTCAGTTAGCCACTGCCTCCTTTGGTGGTAGGAGGAGGAAGTTGTTGCAGCTCTCAACTTTTGGGGTGAGTTGAGTATGGCTGTGATGGGAATATCTGGAGAGGCTGAGACACCAGTTGAGACTGAAAACTCTGAGCTTTATGCTCAACTACTAATGAAGATGTCTTTTAACAATGAGAAACCAAACATTAATCCAACATACTAGCCGAGTGTTAGGTGTACAATATGATTGGTCTGATGCCACGGTGTTTGGTGGCTCTTAGTCTCTGACATAGCAATAGCCAGGTTTGAGAACCTTTGGACAAGGAAAGCCATAACCAAGGTGGGTGTCCTCTTTTTTTTTTTTTTTTTTTTTTTTTTTCCCTGTGCTGCAAACATGTTTATGTGTATACAAGTACCAGAAGCATTTTTGAGGACGGAAATCAATCTGACCTAAAGGATCACCTTCTCTTTTTCCTTGGCTGGAACTGGTCTGTTCTGATTCGACCAGACTGTTGTTAAAGGTTCATCCGTGTGGGTGGTACTTCTGATGGTTACAGATTAGGTCCTGCTGTCATAGTTTTACTGTTTTTATGCAGTTACAGCTACTTTGGCAAACAGATATTCTGAAGTATTTTGCTTTCTACCTTAAGTCAAACAGTCTTGTGGAATGCCTGGATGTAAGGCAAAAAGGATATGTTTTACAGCTGAATTTAAGTCTCAGGAATAAACAAATCAACAAGCACTTGCTTTTCTATGTCAAGCAAAGACCCAGGGCAAGATTCTCACTACTCTAACAGATCAAGCAGACTGCAGAGTCTTAGCTCCAGCCACCATCTATCACCAGCAGCGTTTTCAAATTGTGGGTAAATTGTCAATAAAAATTGTGTATGTCTTCTGATTGTGTATGACTTCTGAGCAGTTCAGTCATCAGATAGTGACCAATTTATTCATCTCATTCCTTTCTTCATACCTTGCAACTTTGCAAAAGACCACAGGCACTGTAGCTGCTGGATTGACAGAGTTATATATGGTGACACTGCTACTGCAGGCCCTATATGTTTTCTAGCCCACAATCAACTATCTTTAGATTTGTTTTGATTTCCTTTAAAGACAGGCAAGAGCAGATTCTTTTGATGATGAGGATTTTACTCAAGATAGCTTTTCCTGCAGAAGCTCTGCTTAAACATGGTAACTCAGTCTGCAGTGGAATTTCTGAGCAGTTAGGAAGAAGTTAAAACATGAAAAGTGACTTTTTGTTCAGGAAGAATAAAAGATTAAAATTAAGTATATTTGTTTGGCTCTCTCCATTCTACTTTTAAGTAGAAACTCATTGAAACATCCCTATTTTGAGGTAGTCTTACAGGCTGTTTCTTGCACTTTCAACATACATAGACTTTGCTCCTTAGAATCACTAGGAAGCTCTGTACAGACTGTCTGCAGAAAGTCAGGTATTTCAAAACTCCTCTCAGGGCATTTAGGAATGTGGTTCACCTGAATTTCCCAAAAGGTTGAATCTACTTTGAAGAACTTCCTACTTCAAACGTTAGTCTGTGTATCCTGCTGTCTCTTTCAGATGCAAGATGATGATATGTGGAACTGGTATCTACTGCATTGAACTCTATATCTGAAGTCCTGAGCACGCTAGGAAATGGACTGGATCACGAGTCAGGAGACAGGATAATGTCTGAAGAAAGGGAGGGAATGGAAAAGGAAAGGACCAAAGTTATGGGAATGTTGGATGTACATATTGTGAGAAAAGAGAGGGCATAAGCAATTTCGTGGTAGCAAAGTTGGTAGGTGCTTTTTCGGATCACAATGCTTGTAGCTGTACAACTTCATTTATGTTTAAAGCATTCCTGCAGCCTCATTTAGTGTAATAAGCATGTTCTCCGGTGGTGTCCTGTTTCCGGATGTTGATGGTAGTCTCTTATATGTAAGGCGCTCCCAAAACCGAGCCTAAGGTTGCATTTCAGAATTTAGGTAAAGAGATTCTGCGTTGTGGTAGACTGAGAGGTTGATAGTGGCGCAACAGAAAGCACATTGTGATTGTTTTGGGTTTTTTTCCCTTTCTCTTTTTTTTTTAATGTACTTTGTGCAGCTGTTAGATTACCAAACACCTGTTAGAGGTGACAGTTACAGATGTTTGATAACCAATGAAAATTAATAGAACATGTGATTCTTTTGGCTTAGAAGTGATTTGGTAAGGTGTGTTTAGAAATGTAATTACATGCTGCTGCTGTCTACCATTATCACTTAACATTCATTAACTCTTCTGAATATTGAAACAAACATTTCTTGTAGCGGTACTAATTTTCTCATATATTTGTAAGGTGATTTCCTGACAGAGTGAACACCTTCTGACTTCAAAGTTTTTGCCACTGTTCAGCTATTTTTAGTCCGCTCATTAAGCAACAAAATAAGTAGAGCCATTTGTTTACTTACAGTTAGCAGTTTAGCAATATCCTCTATAATAAACAATCTCCTATTTATTTCAGGTTTTTACTAGCCAATGTTTTATTTGACTCCATGACAGAATTGTGGATATTTAGATGGACAGTAGATCAGTTCACGTTCAGTAGAAAAATTCAGGTTTAAAACAAAAATAAAATATTTTATTACGTTCTATTTTGTTTGAGAAGAATACCCAGCAGCATATTGTTGAAGTAGATTTGTTATTTTTAGTAATGGTGCATGAACAACCTCAGTTTCATTTCTAAGTGTAGGTGTTTGGGGAGAATTAAAAGGTACACTTTTCCTAAAATTGATTGCATTTTATCTGGGTTTTTTTCTTGTCTGACCTGTTTCATTTGTCGTTAATTTTAGAGCCTTCCTAATTCCTGATATTTGGAGGGGCAGGGGCGGTGAGGAGATGCCGCCACTTGAAACTCTCAGTTGTTCATTTAAGGTGTTGTAGGGTACTGTTAGGAAAGATCCGCTTCTTGTTTTCAGAGAAATCCTCTACTAAAACACTTTAAGCTGGCTGGTATTTCCCTTGGTTTGCATGCTGTTATGGCTTGAAACAGCAGACATGACCTTCTGGTGGTGTTTTGTTACGGTATTGTAAAACAGGTAATGTTTTGGGCCCTGTTCTGCCAGTTTTTATGCATGCACATCTGAAAGTGTATTGGCAGTGTTTTGTATGGGCCTAACCGTGTTTCTTATGTGTAGTATCACAATGCACCATTTACTGAAATATTTGTCCAGGCAGTAGTGTTTAATTGTGCAATCCAGCCTACATGCTTTGAGCCACACTGTAAGATTATTTTGAAGTAACTAAGTCCCATTTCCAGCAGAGTTATGCACTAAACAGTGCAATGGCTTTCTCCCTTCTTTAAGGAGGCAAAGTCTGTGGTCTCTGGAAACTGTTGTCAATGCAGGTAAACTGTACCTTATTCACTGTATGCCATGGGAGCGGCTTTTTATTGTATCTCCAAATCTAAAAGTTCCCAGTTGCACTCTTAAGTTTCCTCTCACCTTTATGTTAATAACAGTTATCACTGTCTGGACTTGGCTTATTCATTCATCTGCTGTTGAAGGGTGCTTTCTGTATTTTAAAAACAAAGCACCAAAAAAACTCCAAGCCAAGAAAATTCAGAATGGACCTATATAGCTAACTTATAGGAAACCTTTCTGATTTCAGTTACAAAATAAGTAACTTCAGGTGAGGCACACAATAACAAACAAATGAGTATCCTCATGGAGGGGGGGGGGGGGGGGAAATAATGTCATTACTGCCAGAGAATTCGTCTTTTGGCACAGTCCTTGCGATGACAGACTAAATTTCTCTCCTGGATCGTTTACATTATAACATACATCTCTTAAAAGAGGGATGGTGAGAGGACTCGGCAACTTTGGATAGCAAGATCTCTCCAAGCCAGCTTGAATGGTACAGTAGAGGATGTTCTCAGTTTTATTTAGTTTGCTCTCCCTTTGTACCCAGGTCTCTTCTGCCAGAATATGTAAGAGGAGATAATTGTGCCTATTGCTACTACTTTATGGCCATGTGGCTAATAATTCTTTCACATCTTGAGGGACACAGATTGGTGGCAGAAAGCAACAAGAATATGTTGAGGGATGTCTTTCTCTTCTGGTTGATAGATGCAGGAATATGCAGGAACAACACAGTCGATTGATTGATAGTGCACAACTCATCCATAATGATCTGTCTGATATAGCAGTAAATTATTCTTGAGATTGATGCAGGTCATTGAACAGCACATTGACAATCCTGTTGTCTGTCATCCTGCTTAAAGCAAGTCAGGAACAGGAGCTGCTGTGATACTCAAGTCTACCTTGGGTGCAAGCTGTGTACAGGTGTTCCACTAATATAAGTTGTTGTCTTCTCCCTTCATTTTTTTCATTGGATACCTTGGCTTCATTGCTACCTCGTTACAAGTAACAGTAAAAATGAGATGAGGTATTTTTATAAGAGAAGGTTGTAGTCTGTTGCACTGATGATTTCATATTGACATAAAATTCATTTTTGAAAATTCTGGGTTTTGAACTTCAGCAACGAAACATCTCCATGGAAAAGTTGAAAAGTTACTAAATAATTGAGAAACATACGTGATTGTTGCATGGAAAATTGTAAAAAAAAAAAAAGACCCACAACAAACAAACCTTCAAACTTAAGGCAGAAAGGCTAGTAATTCTCAGAAATTTAAAACTTGTGTTAGTCTTCAGTTTCCATGAATTACCATGATATTCTTGCCATGGTACTCTTGTTCTCGTCTTGTTAGCAATGACAGATTTGTCCTCATTTACCTCTTTCAGTTTCTCTTTTCGAGAGAAAAAGTGTGCATTTTTCAGTCTGCTGAGTTGCTCACACTTGAAGATGAGGAGGAAGGAGCCACATACGGCAAATATATGCGTCGTACTTTCCAGTTTAATTACGAGCATTAGTGAGGGTGGAGCGTAAAATAGCCATATCCTTCTTTAACACATGGGGTCAGCAGGGAGTATAAGGCGGTGCATCACAGTACTCTCAATATCGCAGACTGGGTGATTACGCATGACTTGTTAACCTTCTGAAATGTTATTGATTTTTTTTTTTTTCTTTAACTTAAGAAGAATAACCATAACTGTTAGCTGGAAGTAATAAGACCTGCTTCATTTGGCTGCTAAATGAGTCAGCAGAAAACCTCAGCTTTCCTATACAGGGTTCTAGGACTTGACGTCCTGTCACAGAGGGCATGAAGTTTTTCAGATTTCAGATTTGGATGTTTTCCACACTAGACTTCGCCCTGCCAGATATTTACTTGAACCTGACATCTTGTCACAAAGGGCATGAAGCCTTTCAGACTACTGGATATCTTCCACACCAGGCTCTGCCCTGCCAGATACTTACTTTTAAATTGAGTCCCTTGCGCGCAGTCATGCAAGAAAGTTATCAGCGCTCCGGTCTGGACCCTTCAGAATCAGCAAACATTCACGAATGATGGACTTGAAGAAATTCCCAAGAATTTAGACTTTTGATGCATGGGAAAAAAAAAGATTACTTGGTCATAGAAAACCATTGCTTTCTGGGCAGTTCTGCATTTTCCTCTACACTCTTGTTCCTGAAGCTGACCTGCTGAATACAAAATCCTGACAGAGAGATGAGATTTGGGTAGCAACTTTTTATATAATTTTGAGACTTTAAAAATGTAAAGCTTTTTAAGTTCGTGTAGACTGTTTATGTACTATTTGACTAAGTGCTGATTTGAATATATAAATTCTACTTTTATGTGTAGAACATGTACAAATCTGAAGTACATGCAAAAATCTCTCATTACATATGCAAGTTTTATTGAATATTCTGAAATACATGTGGGTCATGATATTCCTTGACCAACTGCATTATTTCTTTCTCTTACTAATTGATACCCCTGTTGGCATGACTCCATGTGAACCACTCATTTAACTACAAACAATTAGGGTTTGCAGTGTATTTCAAGACACGGTAAAGAACAAGAGCACTTCATTCACGTAAGAACAAAAGAACAACCATTGAGTCCATGTTGTTATTTACTTGCCTGAACATACTGTCCCCCTTCTTGGCATGATCCATGCAGCTTGCCGTGATTTTTCTGGTTTCTTGCCTCAGGTAAACATACAAGGATAGAAATTCAAGCACAGATCATGAAAAACAAAAGCTGATGCAAACTGGATAATATATTATTTCCTCATATTCTGTGATGGTGTATAAACATTTAAGGGATCCTTTTTCTTATTATTCCTTGAAGCTGTCACATCTCCCAGGTGATTTATCAAAAATGGTAAACTATTCTATCCTTTCCGAGTGCCTGAAGCCTATGATAAAACTGAGTACTAAATACTAATAATTTAAAATTAATGGCATCCTTTTCTTCTTTTTTTTGTTTTGTTTTCTTTGTGGGGGGTGGTGGTTTTTTTTTTTTTCTTTTTAAAAAAAAAGACTTTCAAGGAGCTTTTTAAAATACCCTGTGTACTTGGGGCCTGCACATGTCATGCAGAAGCTTACCTGTATTCTCCGAATTAAATTCACGTTTAAACAGATTCTGGACAGTTTAAAGGAGTTGTAAAGGATATTGAGGATATGAATAAAGGCTACATATCCATTGTTATTGTCCTGGACTTTTCTGCCATCATTGAACATTGTTGTCTGTAAGATAAATTCTCCAAGAGCAGTTGCAGAGAGCAATGTATCCACTGAGAAGTGATTTAAAATTGCTCTTCAACTGGTGGATACCTTGTTTGTAGAGTCCCACAAAAATAAATTCTCGTGCTGATCCTCCTCAGCAGTTATGTGCGGTTACAAGATCACTGGTCTGTTGACATGGCTTCAAGTGACTTTCTGGTAGAGGTAAGATGCAGCACTTTCCTTGGAACTATGCCAAGGCTGAGCACTTGGTAAACACTCAGGAAATAACAGATTTAATGACTACGGTCCAGAACACTTGTTTTGGTGGGGGGGGGTGTGTGTTTTTAACTTGGCTTTTCACTAACCCAGTGATGTACATATTAAAAAGAAAAGAGCTATTACAGATTCAAAACATAATAAAACCTAGAATGTTTTGCCCTCTCAAAACAAGATACTTCACAGAGCACCATTCTCTGCCTGCAGAGAAAATGAGAGCACAGACAATACACGACAGATTATTCATATTCCTTGGGTACTGCGATGATAAACATTGTACATGTTGAAGAACTTGTATTACACTGGAATAAAATGTGGAAATAAAGATTGTCGAATATGTTTCTTTATTCACAGAATTAGAAGTCCCTTTGTTTCTTTTGTACATTAAAATGTGCTTTTATAACTGAAGACAAGTCTGTAGAGGCTCCTAAATCAGTTACAGACACTTTCAGAGTGAGTCCAAGTACTGTTTGAAGACTGCCATGGAATATGAGTGGACACGTTCCTACAAAGCCACAACTTTTCTAAACTGAAAACAGAATATTCTGTAGAAGTATTTTTTGAAAGGTGTTCATATATTTATGATTGAATTTTTTTTTATTTATAGTTTATGTGCAAAATATTTTCCATAGGGAGTGTGGATGCTATTCTAAAGCTCTGTGTCAATTTTCAACTTGTCTTTAATTTATCTTGAAGTTTGAACATAGAGCGTCTAAGACTGAGGATGTTACTAGTTTGGAGTACGAGTAGTTGAAAATCACTAAAAAAGTTAAACCAATAGAATGCCACAGCAAGCAAATGAAATCCTACCTACTCACCTTTTCTCGCTGCAAGAGGAGGCTTCTAGGAGCAGTCTTCCTAACAAATGGAGGGAACTCCCAGTGACTGTGGCTTGGACGTATAGACTAGACACTTCTGCCTTTTGAGACCTCACCCTCAGAAGAGCAGCTGGGCTGTTGACTTCTTGTCTTCACGTGGGTTGGGGATAAGTATGTCCAGATCAGAGTTTGTAAAACTGGTTCCAGGCCTCCAGTCTGGCCTGGTTTGCATGTATTGGAAACAGTAGGGTATGGCAATGGCAGGATTTTCCTACTCCCTTTTGATGTGTTTCTGAAACCAGTTAGTTTCTAGCATTTGAACACTTCTATTTCTACTTGAATTAAAACATAAGAAATGAGCAATTCAGCAAAGCCTGAATTGGTGCTTACTGCAGCTGATGGAAAGATTGCCTTTGATTTGAAGATGCATTAGAGCAACATGTCTTGGAAGCATTCACTTCTTGAGTCTTTACTGCTGCTAGCCAGACTTCCCTTAAGATTCATTTGAAAAGACCAAGGCTAAGTCGTGTCTGTCTAGTCAGTTCTGACAGTATCTGAGGAATAACTGATTTACCTCAGCAGAGGTAAATAGCATAGATAAAACCAATATTTTTTGACTACTAAAACAGTAATTGCTTAGAAACCCAGAGTTACTGAATGTACTGAAAACACTTTTTGTTTGTTTTATAAAGCCAGCAAACACCTCTACCACCTCTCTCTCAAAATCACTTGTAGTATTTAGTAAATATAAACAAATAGTTCCCACACTTGTCTTTTTTCTTTGGGTTGTCCTCAAACTCACCCAAACCAAGATGTTTAGACTTTGCCTCAATTCTAAGGAAAAAAAATTTTTTTTTTTTTCCAATAAGGGCTGTCTCTGTTGGTGGTAGTTTTTTTTTTTTAATCTGTCTCAATTTCTTATGAAAATAACAACTTTGCTTTTATTTTTAAGGCCTGATTCTGTAAGGTGAGGTGCAGTTCCTGAGCTATGCTGAGCACTCCAGGCTTGCACGGAAGCATTCTGTACTCCTCAAGTCTTAAGTCTTCAAGCCTTACATTAAAAGCTTAAAACGTTAGTAGGCGCTGAGACACTTACTGAGTCAGTCTTCATTTTAGTTGTGCTGTGTAACAGCAGCAAAATGGTTACTCAGAACCTAGATACAACAGCGAGGAGGCAGCTAATGTGAGATTAATTGCTTCACATTATTAACAAGGCCTTTGTCTTTGATTTTGCAGAAAGGTATGTCTGTCTGTACCCCCTGCAGTTGTGCGATGTAAGAAATGTTCAGCTTTTGTTTGGAAGCTCCAAGTACACAGGCTCAAAAGAAACAAAAACAAAAAACCTTCCCCAGAAATATTGTGTAGGTGGTTGGGATCTTTATAGTCCATGTAAACAGCAAAGTATACATTTACAACTTTGATTGCACATTGCCCTTTCACAGTAACGTCTTTGGCTTTATTTTTCTTTTAGAGAAGAGGGAGAATGGAGGTTTGTAAAAGGAAATACAAGTATTACTAAATTAAAATCTGTTTGGTAGCTTTCACAGCTGTGTGGAAATGGTTAGTATTTCTACTGAAAATCAAGGGCAGTATGTTTTGAATGCCTTGTGCTGTTATTAGAACACGTTTTTTAATTTTTTTTACAATTATTTTCCTTATGTACAGTAATTCTGATGACGCTTGCATAGTAATGATGGTAATGGTGTGATAGATTACTCATAGTTTTAATGATTACAATGCAATAGTTATAAATTGTGTAGGGAAAAGTATTTAAGATTTTCTAAAAACTAAGGAAATTGCTATCATTTAAATAAGACAGAATTATATTCTTACACCTTAAGGGATGCACAAGAGAGATTTTCTGTAATAATGTGAAAGTGCCCAAAGTAGATCAGCTACATTAACATATTTGTAAATGAAAAGTACTGTCTCTTGGCTTTTGTGGCTCTTATACCCCATAGTGCTAGTGTTTTGCAGTCCTTCCATTGTCCATTACTGCAAACACGTCCAGATGAATTCAGCGTTTAATGTTAAAAATCTTATAACATGCCAGTTTGATTTGTAGCCCTTCATATCATGGAATGCTAATTAAAATCATATTTTTGCATATGTCATGCCTTTCATGTACATATGCAAATAGAGTCTATTGCCTTTCAGCTATTAGTAATTAACTTTATGAAGGACAGCTGTAATACATAATTAACAAAAATGTTTGCAAGCCCTTTTCACACTGAAAGTTGCAGCAGTAAAATTTTTGCTTATCGAGAGAACCATTTTAGTTTGAAGCTTCAGTCTGATATCTAAATTGTTTGAAGCAGTCACATGACATAATTAAATTGATGTTATGTTCTTATCAGTAGAAGAATGGTACTTGATAGGCTCCTATCTGTTTCATTATGTATGTCACCAAAATTGAAGTAAATTATCTGTGTTTTGTTTGGTAGAAACAAAATGCCAGGTAGTATATATTTTGTTGGTGCTGTTGATGCTTTGAACAATGTCTTGCCAGCTTGAACAATATTCCTGCTCAGAGTTTATTCATGAACACGTACTTCACTACCTTTTCCATCCTTTTTTTCTCAACGTTATAAAATAACTAAGGCTATTAATTTGTTTCTGTGTTTATTTCTTTAAATAATTAATACAATGAAGTTTGACCAGACATAAGCAGTGATTAAAGTGTCTGATCTTGCTGTATTTTTGTGTTACTCGTTAAAAACAATGGAAAGACTGGTATGAAGCAGGGTTGTAGGATGGCCCATTAGGCTTAAATAAATTTAAAGGTGTGACTAAAACTGTATTAATTTATAGCATGAGAAAACATTATTTCAGTAAAATAGACTGTATTATCAGTATATTGTATAAGGTGTTCTAATTTGCAAAGGGAAAGGGAAGCAAGTTTTCTATTCTTTGACTAGCGATGTATGGTTGTGATTACGTATTCGTAAGAAAAATAGCCAAGCAACTGCAATCTGAGGACAACCTGTCATTGCAGAATAGACTCCCAGATTTAAATTGTAGTCTAGCAGGGGTTTTTAAAAGTCCACCTTTAACAAAATACACTCAACTGCATGTTCAAAACAGGAAAATATTATAGTTTAAAAAAAAAATTTAAAAAATTAATACTCCTGGTTTTTCTGTTTGTTTGCTAGGGTGGCATTTGTGATGAAGAAGCACTTGAATACTCATTTACTGGGCAAACATGGAGTTGGCACACCCAAAGAAAGGTAAACTACTTTAAAATTATTTCTCATTTTACTTTATACAATATGTGGAGACCTCATCTGGAATATTTAGCTTACCCAAAATGAAGTCACCTGGCCTTCTAGCTCAACTCCAACTACAGAGGGAGCTAACACGCCTAAGTGGTCTGCCGGTGTGGTGCTTATGACATGTCTGTGGGTGTCAATAGAAAAATTGCTGAAAAAGCATTTCTATGTAAAAGGTGTAGGATTTGCACCTATTGGGTCATTTTTTTTTTGACAGGTGATGTTACTTTCTCAAAATTTTCATAGTTGTAACTGTCCCTCCAAGTACAAAATCAATTTTTATTTTTTTTTTTTTTGATGGACTTGATGCTTATAGGTTTATAAAATGACTTTCTGAGACTTATGTTGATCGCTGAGGTCAAAGCCACTGAGAAATCAAGGAGGAAGTTTCCTTAGACTGTTATGAAAACTAATTACTTTATTTTTTTCAATCTGTGTACAGTTACATATTTTCAGACTTTTTTTTCAAGCGGGTTGTTTTTTCTGTGGTTTAAAATGTAACTGTGTTTTACAATCTAAATGACACTGTGTTTGCAGATAAACAGATTTTTACCTCAGATTTATTAGGTCCATTGTGGCACAGCTATTGCTATTTCATTGAATTTTTGGGGTAATTAGAAACTTTATCATTTTTGGATAGCCAGAAGATCACATATTCTCTTTCAGTCTGGGTGGATGAAGGTATCCTACCAGCAGGGTTCATTGCTGGATATTCGATAGTGTTTCAAGTATTACTGCCTTGTAACTCATTATTCCGGTGTAGGCTTTCATAAATAAGGAGTATTTTCTGGTTTTCGTATGAAAGAAGGGGAAAATAAATGGTAGCTAGGAGTTGTAGGAGAACACCGCAAGACTCTTTCTGGGTCAAGTTTATTTCTTGTTAAACACACTGGAAATGGTAGTCGATTACACCCTTTCCTCAGAAATTCGTCACACGTAAATCACTGAGTGACCTAAGAGTAGAGTTTTAAATTAACACACCATATATGCCTTATGTTTGACTAAGCACCTGTTTAAGTGGTGCTTATATTTTTAATGAGACTTCCCCTACAAAGTGCTTAACCAGAATTTCCCTAACACATGGTTATTTAAAGAGATTTGAGATAATTCTGTTTCATCTAAAATATAGAATGATGCATCGAAACAACAATTACAGTTTCATCAAAGCAGATACCGTATTAAAGTTTATGCTGGTTATCTTTTGTCATAGTGCAAAAATTACAAAAAATGTTTTGTTCTGGTGGCTTATTTTGTAACTGGAAGAATTCAATACCAATATGTTCTTTTACAAGGGGGTACTTACTGTATAATCATCATAAATACAACGTAGAGATAACTTGTGTTACCCTAGTGAGTATGTGCGCAATAAAAGATACATACAATAGATTTCCAAATATAGTATCTTAGCCTGAGAGGCATATTTTTAGCGATCATCATCTTGAAATGAATTCCTAAACAAGCAGGATGCTATAATCTAAATCGGTTGTTGCTGGCTTTTGTTTGCGTGCTTCTTCTGAAAGCCTTCTGGCTGTTTCCATTTTCCCCATTTCTTCCCGTGTTCCCTCAAAGGCTGGCTGGCTGGCCCGCCAGCATGGCGCGAAGAGGAGGAGGAGGAGGAGGCGGCGTCCCTGCCCTGCCGCCCTCTGCGCAGTGGCAGGTTTGCAGCCCCGGCTGCCTGCGGAGAGCGCCCAGCTCAGGCCCGCAACCTCCCTGCCCCATCCGCTTGCCCGGGCTGTCGTGGCTTTACCCCCAGGCCAGCATAAACAAGCGGTATTTGAGTGACTTCGTACTCTCTTCTTTTGAAATGTCTTCATCCATCTTCTGAATATTTCTTATCTACAATACCTTTTTAGCCAGCGCTTCGGCTTAATGTAGAGCAGCCTGATGTAGTGGTGGCAGAGCTACAACAACAAAGTGATTTTTCTAGTAGCAGTCCCTCACTGCTGATGGTGGGTGTTTAAGCCACGTGATCTAGTGCAGTAAATACCAAACCGCTGTTGCTTTCCTTTCCACCTTTCCCTTCCTATTATGAGAGAGTTTGATGCCTTTTAATGGCTTTAGGAACCAAAGAAATCCTTCTTCAGCATGTTAAACAATCACTTTGGGTATAAACATATTATAAATTAAGTTACATAGTTTTCTTACCTATTTAAAACATTAATGCCTTGATTATAATTTTGCAAGCTTGCTATTTTTTAATTTCTCTAGGACAATATAATCAGTTTATTCTTTGTTTTGCATTTGATTCTGCCTTCTGATACATTGCATATAATAGCAAATACTAATAGAAGCTAGCTAAATAGGCTGTGACAATTAAATTAATAATGCATTTTATTTGCAAGTGTTTAGTCTTCATGGTTTGACTGATATATGCAAAGATGGTAATTTATTAAAAGTAAATTCATGTAATTGTACTACAGAGTTTGATGGACCAAAAAAAGTTGTCAGCATGACTATCATCAAAACCAGAAAATTGAAATAAGTTCAAAAGGGTGCTTGAAAAAAATAGTTGTAACCCATGCACCCTGAGAAATTGGTGCCCTTTAACAAACTTCTCAAAAAGGAATTTCTGGTGACAAACATAGAGGTAGTTCTGAGAGGGAGAGAAAAAATACATTTACAATTTAGTAAGCAGTACTGAACTAGTGTGCCTTGCTTTCTCTAGCTTTCCATAACCCATATCTCTTGCTTTTGCGTATGCACAAAAGGGAGGTGCTGTGGGGGCTCTGGAAGTGTTTGCACATGCAGATGTAGAAAACAAGTATAATTCATAAGATTGCTACTAAAACATCTTTTGTTTTGAGTTTTTTTTTTTTTTTTAAGACAAAATTGATTTAAGGGGAAAATACTGAGTGGTTGAAAATCACAGAAGCTTAAAAAAGTAGCCTTGTAGTAAAACGTCTGCACATTTGAGCCACAAAAAAACCCTATTGCCTTGTCCATTATGATCATTACCGTTTAAAATAGCTAACTCAAAAATGGAATGTTTTAACGCAAAAATTCCTCTAAGGTATTTTTTCCTGTTATTGGAACTGTGATACTGATTTATTGTCAACTTGAATGTGTCTCAAAACTGGCATGTTATCTGCTAAGTCCAAGGCCAGTACATATTTGGTACTTCAGTGTCAGTAATCTTCATGGGACCTATAACTATATCTTATTGGCGGGATAAATCTTTGGCTACACCTTTATTGTGTCTAGGATACAATGTGGTTGAGGACAAGGTGAATGCATCAGTAGTGTTAATGGTGCCAAGTTCTAATTTCTGTTACATCGTTATATTACTTAAGTGTAAATTGTGGCAAAACACAGAACAAACAGTGATGTTTCACTATTGAGTTGAGTTTAAGGTAAGCACATACACACACACAAAAAATATGAGCAAGAAAATAAAAATAAAATTGCTAAGTCTCATCAGTGAGACTGAATTTTGCCACTATTAAGCACAACTCGGTTTAGAAATTTATCATATGAAAAATACATTTAAATATCCTTTAGAGATTATTTTTTTCCAGGACACTATTATTAGTGTACAATATGCATGTTATGGTATATAAGACTTTGTTAACTAGAATTTTACCAGATACATCTGTTTAAACTATTTTTTATATAAGTATACCAGAGAAAGGCCTTAACCGACAGTTGTTTGAGTACCTCATCTTCCTTATGAATTTTAAATGATGAGTTGCCTCTGAAATATCTTTTCTGCATATGAGTAATCCCATTGTGTCAAATAGGACCATTCATATCTATAAAGTTACTTGGAGCACAAACACTTCCTGAACTGGAATCTGTGTTACAAAACATTTTTTGTAAAGGTCATTTATAATAGATTTGGTTTATGTAAGGTTGTTCTGGCATTTTTTCATGTGCTTTAAAAATGGGATCAATGTTACAGTGCTAGTATCATCATATGAAGATCACGTGATTTTCAAGTAATCTTAATTGATTGGAAAAGCTGTGTAATGATTTCAACTTGAGAGCAACAGCTATAAGTAAATACCTGTTACTATGTAGTAGCAGCCTGAATAGATAAGAGATGCTTTTTCAAATAATGTTGGAAGATAGTGTACTTCTGAAATTCGTGGGTTTTTTACTCGGCTGCTTTGAAGTAAAAAGAGGAGTTAAAAAGTACAAAAGGAGCATGTTGTTCAATGTGCTTGCATAAGCCTGTGTGACTTCACTGCGGTTTCACCTCCATCCCTGGAAAGATGATGGAACAGCTCATTCTGCGCGTCATCTCCAAGCATCTGGAGGAAAAGAAGGTTATCAGAAGTAGTCAGCATGGATTCACCAAGGGGAAGTCATGTCTGACTAATCTGATAGCCTTCTACGATGGCGTGACTGGATGGGTGGATGAGGGGAGGGCAGTGGATGTTGTCTACCTTGACTTCAGCAAGGCTTTCGACACTGTCTCCCACATCATCCTCACAGGCAAGCTTAGGAAGTGTGAGTTAGATGAATGGACAGTGGGGTGGATTGAACAATGGCTGAACGATAGAGCTCAGAAGGTTGTAGTTAGTGGTGCAGAGTCCAGTTGGAGGCCAGTAACTAGTGGGGTCCCTCAGGGGTCAGTACTGGGTCCAGTCCTGTTCAATATATTCATCAATGACCTGGATGAAGGGATAGAGGGTACCATCAGCAAGTTTGCTGATGATACAAAACTGGGAGGGGTGGCTGACATGCTGGAAGGCTGTGCCACCATACAACGTGACCTGGACAGGCTGGAGAATTGGGCAGAAAAAAAACTGATGAAATTCAACAAGGGCAAGTGTAGGGTACTGCATCTGGGGAGGAATAACCCCCTGCATCAGTACAGGTTGGGGGATGACCTCCTGGAGAGCAGCTGTGTGGAAAGGGACCTGGGAGTCCTGGTGGACAACAGGATGACCATGAGGCAGCAATATGCCCTGGTGGCCAAGAAGGCCAATGGCATCCTGGGGTGCATCAAGAAGAGTGTGGCCAGCAGGTCGAGGGAGGTCATCCTCCCCCTCTACTCTGCCCTGGTGAGGCTGCATCTGGAGTATTGTGTCCAATTCTGGGTTCCCTGGTTCAAGAAGGACAGGGAACTGCTGGAGAAGGTCCAGCAAAGGGCTACAAAGATGATTAGGGGACTGGAGCATCTTTCTTATGAGGAAAGGCTCAGGGACTTGGGGCTTTTTAGTCTAGAAAAAAGAAGACTGAGGGGGGATCTTATCAATACTTATAAATACTTAAGGGGAGGGTCCCAGGTGGATGGGAACAGTGTTTTTTCAGTGGTGCCCAGTGATAGGACAAGAGGTAACGGGCACAAACTGGAGCACAGGAAGTTCCATCTTAACATGAGGAGGAACTTCTTTCCTTTGAGGGTGGCAGAGCACTGGCACAGGCTGCCCAGAGAGGTTGTGGAGTCTCCCACACTGGAGACATTCAAAACCCGCCTGGACGCCATCCTGTGCAACTGCTGTAGGTGTCCCTGCTGTGGCAGGGGGGTTGGACTTAGATGATGTCCAGAGGTCCCTTCCAACCCTGACGATACTGTGATACTGTGACTTTTGGAATATCAAATGCTACTAACTTGCGTGGTACAAATATCGGAAAATACACGAGACCACATGATGTGTCATTAGAAGGCTTTATTGAGATCTGAAAGAAAGGTAGCCAGGAAAAATGAATAGGGGTTTGGTATTTTGTAAATTTTATTTTGTGATAAATTGCAATGTCCTGATATTTCCATTGTGAATGTAAAACTAGCAGTGAATGAAGTCCATCAGTCCAACCCTCTTCTATTTAATTGAACTGCCAATCCTTCTTTTGAAACTTTTTTTTTCTTTAAATAGAGAAATTTCTGATAGTAACTATTTGATATGCCTGTTTTGGATAATTTTACCCTGTACATGCAAAGTAAAAAGATCCCGTTGATGTTACAACTGATTTTGGGAAAACAAGTGGCAAAAGTCAGAGTGATGTGTCATACATACGTGTATGTATGCGGTCATCTTCTAATAACTTCCCCATATTCTGAAAGAATGAGTAAGTGACTATGTCACAGAAAGGTTTCCAGCTAGAGGTGTTGGTTGTACATGCGGATTCGCAAGAGGAGAGGCTACCTGTAACCACTGGAGGGTAGTGTGCCGAGTCTTGCCGTCAGGCTTTCTCATCACCTTTTACTGCTTCTTGCAAATGATTTTGAGTTTTTCGACTGAAACCTAACATTACTAGGTTAACTGGATGGGAATGAAAAACTCACTTAATTGATTGTTTCCTGCATTTGGCTTAAAAGGGATCTTGGGGAGTTACAGAATCATTCTTTAGAAAAGCCCTAAGGAAGGAAATGTAGTTTTTCCTTGAAGTATTTACTAGTCGGAAGCTTGTGATGAGAGGAGGGGAGTGGAAGGGACTCAACGTTTTAGCATTGGTTAGGAGCTGAAGATCTGTGTTAAGTTTTCGGTACTTTAGAGGCTTACTTGACCTTCAAAAGCAGTATTTTCCTGTGGAGTTCAGCTCTTGGCTGGTGCTATGCTGTTTCGGAGTGTGAGTGTAGGTACAGGCTCCACAGTCGCTTGCTGCCCGGGTGCTCTTCTCTGTCTGTGGCTGGCCCAGGGAACATGAGGAATCTGTTAGGTTTACCTGAGCTTCCTCAGGTACTGGAAGTAGAAGATGTGCTGAAAATTCATAGCTAGCTTTCCTCTTGGCTTGTTGTCTGTACATGCATCATATGCGTTTGCTTCTCTACGGAGAAAAGAGTGGGCAGCCATTTATACTTTTGAAGACTGTTTTCACAAAGTGATAAATTCAGCATCTTATCAGAAAGAAAAATAACAACTGAAGGACTGTGAAAGAATGAAGTTATTTCACTACTACTCATTATTTGTTCTTCCTATCAAATCCTGGCAATCTTATAGTTTACTTCAGAAGGAGGGGCAATCTGAAGTAAGTTTATTTTAGTTGTCAGGTATGATGTGAGATGTTTTGGAAATTTCTGTAGTCAGCAACAGTCTTCCTGTTGGGAAGGCTTAGCTGCTACGGGTAGAAGATAGAGGGAACACCTAATGGGATGCACGCCGCCCACAGTGAGCACCTCTGGCTAATTTTAAGCATCATAACAAGATATAAATGATGATCTCATTGCATTAATAAAAAAACAAGTACTGTCTAGAGCCTAGGTTACTAGTTTTATTAGCAAGTGTATGCTAATGTTGTCTGTGGATCTGTGGAAGACACTATGGGTAGCTGCTGAAAGCTGCAGGTTTTTTTCACAACAGTCTGTTTCCAAGGAAAACACAGTTTGTAGTTGCATACCATCAGCCAAAAAGTAGTCAGCCGCAAACTGATCCCTCCTCTGTTGCAGTCAGATGAAAGTAAGTTGTTCCAGTCATATGTCCCAGCTTGCTTCTTCCACTGTGCAAGTCAACCATGCAGGTCAAGAAGGTAAGGATTAGGATGGCAATATATCTCTAAATCCCTTTTTACCTGTGCAGGATTGGAAGCAAGAGACCTGTCCAGGCAGTTACATAGAGTATGTTACACTACTACAAATTTGTACGGTGTTGTACTTTGTGGCATTTATGGATGTAAAATGTTCCATGTCCCGGGTGGTATCATGACTCTTAGCTTTGATCAGTCTATAAAATATAACACAAATATTTATTGAGCACATTGTAAGGGAAATGGAAACATAATCTCTTGACTGTGCTGCAATGAAATATTTTTCATATATTCTGAGGAATCACAAGGAGTATTTTGTAGGCTTTGCAAGTGACAGCAGAAATGCTGTGGCAAATGCTGTATATAACTGATGGTAGAAGTGCAGCTTCTAGTTTTAAACCACACATTTTGCAATACTTCCATCAAGTTATAATGCCATCAGGACTATTTTTCTGCAGCCAAAGCAATTTCCTAATTTATTAAGTAAGAATGCTTGTTTGTCCAAGTTTACTTAAGTTTCATCACCTCAAGACAGAAACAAATACTGGAGGAACAGGTTCTGGAGTTGAACGATACCATGAACGCAAATCTCAAATAACCCCCTACAGTGC
>CM030008.1:105707760-105747760 GCA_017639485.1 Pluvialis apricaria | reverse complement strand
CAGCCTTATTTTTGTTGATCGCCATCACTCTGTGTAGTGCCATACACTCGGAGTACTTCAACCAAGGTCAAGATAGAGACACCAAAAGCCTAGTCCTCCTGTTGGCTTTCTGAAAATTTCCATACAAGATCACCATCAACAAACCATCGTTGTCAGAGGGGTGTGAAGATGACATACTGCTGTAAATGGCCATGTGGGAACCTCGTATAGAAAATGGCAACTGTTTGGGATTAAAGCAGTATAGTTGCCCAGTTTCTGACACGTTAAGCTGGTTTCTTTCCGGCTGTTAACTGAAAAATGAGAACAGTTCTTTTGATTGTAAAGTCACTTTTACCCATTTGTAACTGTATTTGATGACTAAACTCATGTAAGGGAATAATATTTTACTTCTACAGTAAGGGAATCATGTATGCCTTGCAGATAGGGAGATGTTAATACTAAAAAATGTTAGGCAGAACCGGTTTCTTAGACTACTGAAATTTCATCTTGTTTACTTATTTGTTGATGTTTTTGCTTGGCAGTTTGCTGGGTCTTTAGTGGTATAGTCAAGAGACGGCATGAGGGCAGAACACATAGAAGTACTAGCACAAATAGGTTGGTTTATTAATTATTTTGCTTTATGGTATATGCATCACAAGTGGATATGCACAGAGTTTTAGCTAAATACCCATTTATACCTATCTAAGTGAAATAAAAGCATTAAAATATTTGCTATCATCTTGAATCTCTAAAATGTCTGATAGTGCGTGTTTCATAAAGTCACACATCTGAGAAGTTGGCTTTTGCAAAACAAGCTCTCTGATTATCTGATATCCTCCGGAAGGTTAGGAGAGTTGTTTCCTATATTACTTAGGAAAAAATTTCTTTTTACAATTGAAAATGTCAGCATCAATTTAAAGTAACACTAAGCATGTGCTTGCTTTCTGAATATTATCCTCCTCCACCTCCCCTCCAACCACCCTGCTGAGGATCTGAGTGTGACAGTTTGATTAGATCATCAATCCTTACTGTTAACAGCACTTTTCCTGAACACCTGGGTTGCTAGGTCACATCTGAGTTTAGCTACCGTTGTTTTAGTGACCTAACGTGCATTCACCATAGCAATTTACATTTGGTCCTCAAATTAAAAGTTACCTTAGAACAACAGTTTGCTTTAAAATGACCTTTGTTCTCATGTGAAAGTTATGCTATATGATGTGATAAAAACTATAAATGATGAAACAGATTTTTGTATTTGAGACATGGTTACCTACTTTGATACAGCTCTCGCATAAGTCTGTTTAACTGCTGCCTCAAAACCAAAGCTTAATTATGAATGTCTCCTACTTAATTCTTCGTCAGTGCAGAAGAATTCTACTTAGATTTATATTTCTCAATTTTGATTAAATCGTATTATTCTATGCTAAGTTAAATAATCATATTTTTTATGTACTTACAACATCTTCATACTTTTTCTTTCCTAGAATCTACTCTTGATTTGTCAGTACAGTCTGATACCTATTTTTCTCATTTATAGGAAAAATATTGGCAGAGGTAAATACCTAGCAACAATTTCAATGCAAATTGTTGAGCAGCAGACTGCAGCATAAGCATACTATAAAATGTAGCCCTTCTGTATTTTTCTGATGCTACAGTAATCTTTTGTTTTTTCTTTGAACTTTCCTTTGCTGTGATGAGGCATATAGGAGATGCATAACACTATCAGAGTAAAATTCGTGAAGCAATTAATTCAAAAGAAATTTTGACTTTTCCTTCCATTTTTGAGAGATTTGAGTAAAAGTTGAAATAAACACAAATGGAACAAGGAAATACAATAGGGTGAGATAACTTTTAGTAGGATACGTAAAGTAAAAATAGTAGTTAATGGAAATGTTTTGCTTAATGTCAGATGAATGAAATGGTTACTTTCGTACATATTTTTAAATCAAATGTAAAACTTCCCATAGCCTGTGTTACACTCATGCTAGGGAAAGAAGCATGCTGTCTAGTTGTCGTACATCTCAAGAATTAAATACCAAATGATTATTTCACAGAAATTGGCCAGGCATGAAAAAGAGATCTGAAGGCAAAATGTAGAATTTAAAAATAAAAATATTTTCTTAAATTTTAGTTTTATAATAGTTGGGGTTTTTTCCCCCCTCTCCTATTGCAAATACAGATTGAAATTAAGAATGCAGTTATACATTTTAAGCCTGATCCAGTGTCCAATTAAATCAGTAGAATGTACTATTTGGATCAGAATCATCAGTGAAGAATAATTTTGCTTGTTAAGCAAAACTCTACTCAGCCAATATATTTTAAAAATCATTTTGTGTATATGTCACTGCTCTTCAAGAATGAGTTTACTGTGTCCTCCGAAATACGCGAATACTTCTGTTAAGCCATGTTCAGAACATACACCATGGTGGCTTCTGAGAATTCATATTAAAACTAAAATAAAAAACATGGCTAAATCTATGCAGGACTAAAAATTCTACACTACACACCATACATTATTTTTAATGCTACTTCACAGCACATTGTAGAAAGGTATAAGGGATCTGGTTTACATAATCAGACTATAGAAAATTTTGCCCAGTCTTCCACCAGTGTGACACAATATGGGGTCAATATTATATTTCCAAAAAAAGTTACCATAAAACAGGTAATGTAACAGAGCAATCCATTCAAACAGTACTTTTTTACCGGTGATATTATGCAAATAGAAAATACCAGACCTTGATGAAAGCATACTTATAAAGATCTTGAAACTGAAAGAAAAATAATTTGTGGGATCTGAGTAATGTGATATTAATCAATGCATAAGTTTGTCTATATGTTATGGTGTGATAATTGTAAAACAGTATTACTTATAAGCATCTGAATTCATGCAAACAGAAATTTGTGAAAGCTGAAACTTTTGGGGGACAGCTTTCACATGCTTTATGTTTCTTCACAGTAAATTTTTATTTTTTTTTAATTTGAGAAAGTTTATTTGGCTATTTTTGGGCTTTATGTAAACTACAATAAGATGATATTTTTTTCTGTTTTATTTGCGTTTTACTTCTTTGCTTGCTTGTTTTTTCCAGACCAGAGGCTAAAATTGCTGAAGTTTGGAATTCGACCATAATAATCCCTGACTATCAATGGTCACCCTTTTTGTGCATGTGTTGCTTTGAATTAACAGATTATCAGTATATTTCTAGTTGTTTGTGAAGACTTTTTAGGTGAAGAATATTCTTTGGTTCTCTTAACACGTGCTTATGATGGTGTGAATTCTGTTCCTATTGAAACAAGCAGGACACTTACCCTTAACGTCAAAGGGTGCAAGTTTTCATTTTCATTCACTGTGTAAAGGTACACAGTTTCACTGTTGGGTGAAAGAAGTGCAATAACCACTTGTTGACTAAGAGAACATACGCATTAGCTAGAAAAGCAGGACAGATCTATGGACTGAGTCCTGGTATATCGTGATGTTTTTACTGTTCAGTAAAAGCCTCCACCTCTGACAATCTGACTTGGGGAGAGACAAACGTAGAAATTTAGTTTATATACTTATTGTACTGGAGCTTTACTGAAAAAAATGTACTTATTTATAGCAATATACCTAATGCAAGTTATCAATCTGTAACAGCCAAGTGAAGACCAGGCTTTGGTAGTTTTCACAAAGATGAAGCTAGGTACAGTCAGCACTTGTATCTCTTCCCATAAGATGACATCACCTGAATGCAAGGCAATGAAAACTGCATTTTCTTTGTTGCTATTTACAATAAGATTGCAGGAAATGTCTTACACATGCTAGTTATATCAAATAAAACCAAACGTTTTTGACTGTGTGGACAGGGGCAAATAAGAGAGAGAAGTCCACTTGTGTGGAGAATAAAATGCATTTAGAAGAATGTATAGTGTTGGCCAATATGTTGCAGACTAATGTAACGCTAGAATGCTTTCTAGGTCCCTCTGTTTTCTAAAGCGCTATTCCTTCCCCTGGCCAGACTTCATTGTTCTTCAGGTTTCCCCTGTGGAAGACAAGCTGCTCTGGGAGTACGTGCAGAAAAGGAGTTTGGAATCTGCAGCAGTTGTGTTTTCATCTCCAGTGGTAGTCATATGAGTGGCTTGGGCAGTAACGTAACCCTTTTGTGTTTGACTTTCTCTCCACCTATGATGTGAGTGTAGTAAAACTTACTTCAGAGGGGCAGATGAGAGCTTGTGATGCATTTTACATAAATCTGTGATGATTTTGTTTCTTTTATTGGGATGATGTGATAGAACTGTTGAGGCTGTCACAGTTGCTGTCATGGCAAGGAGTGGGAAAACAGAGGAGTTGTCTTAGCAGCAGAGCGTGAGTAGTGAAGTTGAGTGCAAGCCTCAGCTGGGATGGGAATATGTTATGGTTTGAGGAACCCACAACAATTTATTTTCGTTTAGACAATTATTCTATCACCTGATGATCCCTCCCCACCCGGGATGGGGAATTGGGGAAAAAAACAAGGAAACCTGAGGGTTGAAATAGAAACAGATTTAATAGAATAATACTAAATAATTAACATTAATAACACTAAAAAAACAATATTGCTACTGATACCAATATAAAATATACAAGGATTATACTCAGCCAATGATATCGGTAGGAAGCTGTACACTCCCAGCAGTGGGACAGTAAATGTCGGATGCTGCGAGCGCTACGGCTTCAGGAGGAAGGGGAGGCCTCAATAATACGGCACCGGGACAAGAAGTTCTAAGGATTGCAGCCATCAAACAAGAGAGAGAACTCCTCAGCAAACTGTCTAATTTATATTGAGCGTGACATTTATGGTATGAAATAATCCTGTTGGCCAGCTTGGGTCAAGTGCCCGGGTCTCGCTCCTTCTCATCCCCACGCCTGGCTAGCTTGAAAACACTGAGGGCTTGAAACCCACATAACATAGCTGGCTATGAAGTAAATATTTTCACTTAATAAAGTGAACTTACTATTACATGCTACCTATCTTGGTATGCAGCAGGGTTGAGTGAATGGGAATTTGTAATGGGAAATCATGAGCTACCTCTTGGAGAACCATCCAATTAAAACAGTTGGTCATCATACTGAAAGAAAGAAATTTGGTGGGCTTTTGAAATGCTAATCTGAAGGACAGGAATGCTGGGGGAGAGAAAGTGAAGATCATACATCTTTCTCCAAATTAGGACTTCTGATCAAGCCAGAGACAGAAGATCTTATAGTTGTAACAGAAGTGTTAAGACCTGGGAAGACTCACTGAAGGATTGACAGGGAAGGGAATTCCTTGCAAAGGATGCAGAGGTTTCCTTTTTTCCTTTATTTCTCTGTAACTGAGCCAAAAATGGAGCTGTACAGGGAGTTGATCCAGTAGACTCTTAGTTTTCTTTCCAGGTTGGGTTCAACTGTGCTCTGACTGCAGTGCTTTTGGTTTGTGTTCCACATAGTTTCAATGAGTGGTCCTGGTTTAACTCTGCTTTTTGTGAAGGCTCAACCTTGGCAGAGTTCAGACTAAGGACTTGTATATGGTACCAGCTGGCTATCAAAGGCTTTGTTTTCCATTTGGACTTGACTTAATTCTCTAGTTTAGCTGTTGAGAAGTGTAAATCAGATATCTGATGCAAATTATTTTTTATTTCATTCTGTTTTGCTCTGTTTTTAATTAGTATTGTTGTCTGTGACTAATGTTATACAGGCATTTTTAACAAATGCTGTAACCTCTGTGGTATACATCTTTTTTGCTTTGTTAATGTGCATGAGCAGGCTGCTCTAGGCAAACACAGAAAGGAGAAGCCAGTGGACTGAGCAAGAGACTAAAGTTGGTATTGATGTGTGTCAGAGGAGAATGATGTATGTCCCAAGAGCGTGGGATTTAAAAGAAGAACATGGGGTATTGTTCACAAGGGACAAAGCCATGCAAATGGCTTATTTTTTTTCTTCCTTGTTCCTGTAATATTCTGACCCTCTAAGAAAGAAGCTCTAAGGGAGCATAATGAGCCTTGAACTGTAATGGAGATATTACATTTTACAGCAGAATCCTTTGGGGATGAATTGTAGTATAGTAACAAATCAGTATTATTTAAGTCCTATTAGAGATATGCTACATTTACATTTTTGATCAAAATATAACTTGTATATTGCAAAAGTTCATTTTTATAGGCAATACATTTAAAATCTAGTTTTTATTTTTCACTTTTAAGTCAGATGTTAAATGGCTCTGCTGTATGACATACCTATGTGTATATCTACATCTTATCTCTGGTTTAGGGTGTTTAGTCACCGAAAGGAATTTGTCACTTTTTGTGGAAACTTTTGATTTCCAATTCCACATATGGAAAATTTTTAGACTTGGAGGTCTGAAAGAGTGTAATACAGTGGGTGAAGACTTTTAACCTCTTTGGGTCCCCTTTTCCTTTCTAAACCTTGTCTTTTCCAGGTCTAACACATTGTTATATTAGTCTTTATAAGAGTTGTCTGGGTTATCCGTCAATGTCTAAGTCAGAGGAAGGCATTCACAAATGCCAAAACATTATTCTTTAAGTCTATAGGTTTACTAGGAACATTTTAGAAGCAGCACAAAATAGACAGCAGAGGGGGCCAGGCTCTCTACATCACCAACCCAGTTGCTGTCAATTTGTTACAGTGATTTTGTTCTGTAGACAGAGGTTCTCTGGTTAGTCCATTTAGCTGTTACAGTATAACAAAAAGTAACAAAAAAAACCACCCCACCCAACCAAAAAAAAAAACCAAAAAACCCAAAACCACAAAATAAAAAAAAACCCAAACACAAACCATCACAAATGCACAATCGTTAATTTTCCCATTACTTCTTTTTTCCTTTGACATTAATGTGATCATGGCTTAAGAATGGAAAAAAAACACTTCTGTACATATATGCACCTTATAATGCTGGATCACCAAACTGTTTTCTGCATAGCTGGAAATCCTGATTCATTGCCTCATAAACTGTTTTTCTTACAAAATAACAACTTATGTATAAATTTAAAAAATAAGATAATTTTAGCGGACAGCATTTTGGTGCACGTATCTTTTCAGGTACTGTGTTAGTTCCAGAGATAACTGATTGATCAAAAAAATACATGTAGAATTCACATACTCTGTTCTTCTGTTTGTCTGTTTGTGGGTATGCATGTGTTACTAACATGTCATCAATGATGATATCTTTCTGTGCCTTGATGTGCCAGTTAGCGCACAGTTCTCTAGCTGTTCTACCTTTGTTAGGTCAGTGTTTACTATTAGTGCCTCTGTAGACCAATACCTTATCTTCCTGAGAAAGCACGGCCCATTAAAGACCTCCTAGTGTTAGACAGCTTGAGTATTTCTATTTGAATGTGATGCAACTGCTGTGGCTGAAAAGGTGCTTTAATTTGGGGGGTTTATTTGAAAAAAATACTGCAAGGAATGCTCCTTTCAGCTGAAAAATTATGTTACTTCTTAACCCCAAGTGGTTACTTGACTTGGTTGTATAAGATTTGAAATGACATTAGCCTTGCATCAAGTGTTGCCCCACAGGTGAACCAGTCTGTTTCCAAAACAAAAAATTAAAATTAGTTGTACCTGGACTTATAGAAATAGGCTCATTGTGATTAAATCTTCAGCAAACAACTGGTACTTTGGAATGTAATGGTATTTATTTTATTTGTTTTCTTGCACTTGACTTTAATGTCTTATTCTTGCTTTTTAAAATGAAAATAGATCAAATGCAGCAAAGTGGCACATGCTACATTTTTAAGGTGACGTAAAATGTCATTTAGTTCCTCTTTCAGGAGACAGACATTCTTCAGCTGGTAGCTGAATTCTGCAGCTTGAAGTTAGTAAAAGGAAATGATAGTGCATACATTTTTCATTAAATATACCCACTATATCTTACAACTATTTTAAAAAACAGGTCTGGAGCCAAAATGGCAATAAATGATGTACTGCAGCAGTCCCTGGATTAATGCAGTGAAGATATGACCTCTAGGAAACTGCCTGCAGTGCAAACTTGCTATATTTGCCTTGTTTTCGTCAGAGTGCTTTTTAAAAGCATACCAATAGGGACTGCACTTCTAATGAGGCATGTACATTACTAAAAAAATAGGGAGGGAGGTGTACAATGGAAGACTACTAATTCATTTGTATTGAAGGATCAGGGCTGGGAATGGTGGTTGTGGCTTTTGGAAGAGTCATGAGAGAACATCAGTCGTCTAGGTATTACTGAACCTTGCGTCACTATATCTCCTCAGGTATGAGGAAGATGAGGGGGGAGGGTTAGAGAGGTTTCTTCCACTTTATATTATTTACGTTATTTCAGATTATAGAACATCAATGTGATCTAATTCTTGTTCAAGTAATATAGCCTTGCGCTTCTATTTTGAAGTTTCTTTTAAATCTTTTGCCTTTAAAAAAAAAAAAAGGTAAATTATTTTCTCCTATAAAAATACCAGAGGAGTGCAGGTCATCATGCAAATGTAGGAAAATAGCAGAATCATCATTACATATTTATGATGCAGTTCAGTATGGTCTCTCAGCTAATGCAATGAAGAGTTGTTTCTTCTCTCTGTTAACACTGGAACATTAAACAAGAACAAACACTGAGTTTTGGTACTTTACTACTAAACAAGTTGAACATACACTTGTACAGTGATGTATTGCAACGTCCTTGTGTCTGTGAATGGATTTTTGACAGAATCGGAAGTGGAATTCTATATAAAACCTTCTATACGTAGGGAGGTTGTGAACAGTTTCACAAATATTCTTTGTTGGGATACTGCTGGTGAAAAAAGCAATAAAAATGCAAGTCACATCAACTGCTGAAAATCTCTGATGCATTTTCTCTAACTTAGACAGCAACTTCCAAAAATATTTGAGTCTGCTTTCTGATGAATGCTTGATATCATCCCTTAGGATATGATCTCTTTGTTGGATTAAAGGCACTAGTCCCTGCATTAAATGATGTTGGGTTTTTTCATCCTAATACTCTTTACATGTATCTCTTTTAGATGGTGCCGTCCATTATAGTGCTCAGCCTCCTTACGTTTATCTTCCGTATGAAACAGCTATTGGAGTTCACCAAACAAATTTCTAGATGATTTTCCTCCAACAGTTTGCAGGTTCTGAAAAATCCATTCATATCAAAACCAGATTCCCTTTGCTCTGTCTGTGTGTGTGTGCATGGGTGTGTGTGGTATTTTTTATGTTGACCTGAAGATTTGTTTTACTACTGGACCTGTGTATCTGCTTAGGGGGTTGTATTCCCACTGTGCTGTTTACTCCCATGTTGTCTGATCCATCAGCAATCTAATTCACAGATAGTATCATAATTCATGGTGTAATAGATCTTCCACGCTGTTTTGTAGGGGAAACTTATTAAAGATAAAAATCTCATGTGGCAGTTGCCCTTTCAGCAGTTTAAGTTTTTGATTCTTGCTTTCCATCTTAAATGTATACTGATTATGCCTTGACACCTCTCCTACTGCCCATTCATTTTTCTGTGGTCTTTCTGACAGACTGACACTAAACTGGTTGCTTTTAGCTTTGGCTGTTGCTTTCAAAGCACCTAATCTGGGCAGCAAGTTTTATTTCCTTTGGAGGTAAGCTTCATTTACTGGTTGTTTCATCAAATCTTAAACTTCCTCGCACAGAAAATTTACCATAAAAATTGGCTGATTAGGAACTGTATTGCTTCAGCCTGCCATGACCACTTGTCCCAGATATTCCAGTTCTGTTCTTTTGTAGGTCTGTTTCAAATTGTTTAATTATCAAGACTTTATTTTGAAGATAGAATTAAAATGTAGTTTAAAGGCAAATTCAAATTATTCATTCTGCCGCCTTCTAAATATTTTTTTTTTGCCACAGGAGAATTCTGAAATTTTTCTATGTAGCAAATATTTTAACAGGAAATTACTTAATATTTTGCTTATTTCTCTTCTATTGGTCTCTTCAGTGGATCAGAAGCTTTAAATGTAGACTTTGATGATAACTTTTTGCTAATCATGAATAGATATTTCTAAAAGTCATTTACTTTTTAAAGACAGAGCAAGCATAAAATGGTTTAAATCCAGAGTGTTGTGCAGAATAACTGATTATGTTACATAATCTAAGCAGAAGTTGAGATTTGTTAGGAAAATAAACACGGATTAAGGCATGAGTGTAGATGAAGCGAGTCTTGGCATGTCACGTCAAGTTTAACTTAGGTATTACAGATTGGCATCTGAGTAAACAGAAGTTTGGGCATAATAAATAAGCAGAAAAATTGCCAAGAAACATCTTCTATTCCTGATTCCTCAGGATAATGATTATAGATGGCACCTGTGATGAACTGAACTTTGCAAAAAGTTTCAGAACAATTGGTTCATCTGTTTTCTAAAATGAGCAGCTATCATAGTGTTTTAAAGATAGGCCTGGAAGAAAATGCTGGAAATCATCTAGTCTGTTCTCCTATTCATCAATTATACACAAACATAAATATTGCTCCCAAATACACGGTTACAATCAAAGCGAAATAGTAGCATGTGCACCCAGGATCATAACATGCGTGAAGTTCACCAATTGAAGTGTAAATTTGGGCTGAGAAGTGAAACCTGATGTAGGTCACCAGCGCTAAATAAGTAAGATTCTGAACTGCTGTTCTAAGGTATTCTTGATAGATGTTTCTGTAACTTATTTGTGAAAGTATCTTCCACGGTGCTTATTCCACCTCATAACTTCGCGTGCTAAAACCATGATGTTTTGTAAAGTTTAGGGATTTCAAATTTATCGAGAACATATCACATGGTTTTAGACAGGGATTTGAAATTTGGCAGAGGAAAGGTAGTTATCCTGGTGACTTCCTATCAGAATGAGTTTGCTATCAATTTAAGAATTTATTCAAGTTATTTACCTCTATCGATTTTGGTTTATATATTCATAACAGCAGTTTGAAGAATAATATTGCTGGCTTCAGAGACTCTGGATGGTATATTCCAGCATCTGTTTACCTTCTTCTATGTGCAGCTTAGGCTTATTGCTAAGGCAGTGGTAATTGGACATTTCTCCCTGTGTTGTCCTGTTCTCCGGGTCCTTCACGCACGTTGTCTCTCTCAGAACTGCTTAGCTAGGGTGCCACAGAATTGACTTGCTGCGTCAGGATTGGGAGGTGAATCTGCTCTGTGCTGACTCTCGCTTTAGAAGATGGGTATAGCCAGAGCGATGGGTCATTGAGCCCGACTCTTTCTGTTCTGTCCTCTCTCCCTTCCTGTCCCTGAAGGAGCCCTCCCTACATTATCTCCCTGTAATGCGCTAGCAGCATCACCCCAGGACTGTGCTGTTCCCGCTCGACTTTTATGCTAGAACTTTGATCCTTCCCCTTCTGCGCTCCCCCTAGAAGTCTGACATAGGGAGATGCAAGGGACATATGCTGTAGAAGGAAGCAGAGGAGTAGAAATTATAACGATGTTTTGGTAAAGGTTGTTTACTCAAGTTGTTAAGAAAGAGACGTACAGTCACTGAGAGGAGTTCCTTTGGTATGCATACCACCTTGCACCCTCATTCTGCCCTTCTCACAGCTGTCCTTGAACAAAATGAATTAACCTTATGTGATATCATAGTGTTTTCTAATGATCAACTACAGTATTTCTTTCCCTTTGTGTTGTATTCAGAACATCAGCTCTGTTGAGAGGGGCACTCTACTTCTTTCTGGCTGTACATAGTTGATTCCACATTTTCTTTTGGTACCTCCAAAATAAGTTCAGTCTCTACCAGCTGACAGGACATGAAGTGCATGTGGGAGAACTGTCCTTGTGTAGCTTCATATCTTAATACAGAAGAGTAATGGGACAAATACGGAATAAATAAAGTTATTAGGGTAAAGAGTCATGAACAATAAACAAAGTCACGCTAGAAAACTTTTTTTTTTTATTTAAGATTTCGGTGGAGTAATGTTTTGCATGACGTAAGCTTTTAAGAATGAATTTAGTACTATACCTCACAAAATTTGATTGGTGTTACTCCACATGAAAATTGTTGATTGCATTAAAAAGTAATTGTGGGGATAGTAAAGGGTAGTGATAAAACGTTGATTTTAGGGAATGTGGCAACTTGGTGCTTCTAGGATCTGCAGTACCAGTAAATGTAACATATTTGCTAGGGATCTAGTAGAAAGATTGAATGCTACATTAATTACTTTCACAGATGGTCATAAAATTAAGATGTTCAACAAATATGGAGGAGGTTATAATACAAAAGGACAGAAAGAGGTTGGAAATATGGGCAAGGGATAAAATTAGGTGCTCTGGAAATATGTAAATGAAAATATCTGAAAATATGTGAACTATGAATATTCAATGGTAGAATAGTGTTGAAGTGGAAATGTTAAAAAAGATAATGATGACAATGGAAACTGATTAGGAATGTAGTTTGAGCAAGGCAGCCATACAGAGGGCAGGATGAAGGTTGTGTGGGCGGCCATTGCAGGCACTCCCTGATGACATAATTTTCTTTCCTTTGGGGTATTTGACCTTGCCGTGCAAAGGCTGCTGTGTGCATTGAGTAGGCCAATAAGAATGAACTTTGTGATTTTATACCAGGTGAATCATCTCAGCTCATTGCCTTATTTGAAGGACAGATCTAGATCAACTGGAATTTAATTTGATGTATTCTAGCTAGGGATCTGGTTTGCATTAACTCACTTGAGCCTTGTCCATTGGTTTTCAGGTTCTAAAATCAGCAGATCCCATCCTTTCCTGTGACTAGAAGTATATGTAGAAAAGAGGCGGACTGTGGGACTGACTTTGTCCAGTAGAAGAGTTCAAGAGAAAATGGTGTCTTGTAAAGGCCAGATAGATGATGTGAGGAAATAGGCTTTCATCATGCTGTGAGCACCACTAGGGTGGTGAGCTGGATTGGTGGCTATCCTTACTACCTACCTAGCTTCCAAGCCTTTTATACTGGAATGGTTCTTTTTAGCTCTGAAAAGTATGGGAAAAGCTTGGTTAGATCTTCAGATATAAAAAGTCCAGTGCAGAAGATACTGATAAGCAGTATTTGGCACCTTAAACTTTAGGAAAGGAGAAAAGCATGCTTCAATTGATGTGGAACAGATCTGCTTGCTTTCTAGCTGAAAAGGCATTGGTGCTTGGATTCAGGGATCTGTGTAGTCTGTATCCTCAAATGAGAAACCATCTGTCTGGAGTGTATTTATTTATAAGTTCTGAATTAAAATTATGGATTGCCATTTAATGTAAAATTTGGTGTTTGTACCTTGTTTTCATCTGCATGCAGCATTCAGGAATTTTTTCTTCATCTAGTCATTTTGTACGTAATTCTATGAGACCATATTTGAAACCTAAAATTGAAGAAAGGTTGCTATATTATTCTTTGATTATAAAATTAAATTTAGACATTAATATCCAGTTTAGAGCTGGAGAATAACTGTCTGTAACCAAAAGAATGGCTTGTTGGTGGATGGATGGAAAATCTCCGTCCTGACAGTTTAGGGACATTGCCAATTTATTGATCAGATGTCCAATGACATGAGTGCAGCAATGATATATAGGCTCTTCCAATAGCAGAACATAGCAATTGCCCCTAAGTCAGGTTAAAACGCATCACACAGGTGAAGCATACCGTTCCAGCGGCAAGGCTCGCCCTAGCCCGTCGAGGCTTGTTGTTCCTGGGAGCCATGTTAAGAGGCAGGTGAGCTGGTGAATTTCCATTCATCTGTCTGATATCAACACATTGCCAAGAAAAGCTAAGGAAGAGTCATCTCCCTGGAAAGGCATTAGCAGGTTTTGGTTTTGTTTTGTTGTATTTTTTTTTTTTTCCAGCTATGCTGGAAAAGCAGTGATGATCGTGGGGATTCTGCTTTTCTGATTACATGGATATCTTATTCATGACTGTCCAACCACTTTGTTCTCTTCCATGTCTGGATGAATTTTCAGTGCTTTAAAGGAAATTTCTAAGTGGGTTGAAAATTGACTGAGATGCTCAGCAAGTCTCCAGACAAATTTCTTCAACTACTTAACTACTGGTGTATTGGCAAAGCAATTACATGGCTGTGAACTGAACCAGTCTTCATGTTACATGCTGATGTGTTTAGATCTCCTACGGCACACACAGTTTCACCTGTTTTCTTCATCAGTGCATTCAGTTCTGCAGCAACAGATACATAAAATGGATGTGTGGGATTGACAGTTCTTCCAGGTAGCAAATGCCTTTTGCTGCAACTGGGACAGGGAAAATTCCCACAGTGGAAGACAAAGTAACTCATCTCAAGAGGCACAGAGTAACGGTTACTGTCTGTAGGTTGTATGTTATTTACAGCCGGAGAGTTTAAAATGGGTGAATTTATATAGCACTAATGATCTTCATATAAGTTTCTTAGCTTAGTTTCTTAGTCTTCATAGAACTTTCTTAGCTAACTTTACTGAACTTTTTGGAGATGTTGAAAACTAAAATGGCTTCTATACTTAAATACACTCTCACTGTTTTACCAGGTTTTGATCCCTTGAATTTACATATCTTATGAGTTTGTCATAAAATACACACAATCTAGAAAACATCTCTCAATTCTTGGCATTGCTTATTTTTGGTCTTACATCTTTTAGGCATTGTTGGTTCTAAATGTGTTTTAGCTTTGTAAAGGTATGAGCCTACTACAAGAAATAGTTGGACAGGGTTGGTGGAGGGCAGAAATCACATGATTTCATTTCATAATGTTATTTAGTGAGAATGTGGACTAACAAGAACACAGTTCATTTTACTGAAATGGTACAGAAGATCTAGCCTCATCATTTACTAAAATCAACAATTGGTGATATCAGTTACTAGTTGTTTAACTTTCCCTCATCAGTCACTGTCTGCAGTAGCAGAACCCAAGGGGAGACTGTGCTGGATGCTGCTCTTTTAAGAAGAAAATCTTTTAAAAGTAGTTTATAGGACTTGCTGCAGATGTCCGAACAGTGGTTCATTTCGGCCTGTGTAGTGACCCTGGAAGTTTCCAGGAGCTGCTTCAGAGAAGGACTTAGAGCTCACAACACTCCAGTAAGCACATATGGAATAACTTGTTCAGAGGGAATTGTTTTTATGAACTCTAATTTAAAGTTGATATATACTTGATATCACTACGTTTTTATTTCAGTTCTTCTTCCAAACTCTTTTGGCCAGTTTCTCAGTGATTTAGCGCCATCGTAATTAAAACAAGTTTAAGATCTGGACCTGTTTTTTTTGTTTGGTTTTGCTTCCTTATTTTCAGTAAGTATTATTGAACAAAGGTGTTTGTTAACCACGAAATGTTTAAACATTTTCTATGAATCCACCTTATATATTCTTTTCAGTTTTCTTAATTGAGAGTAGACTGTATTGTCATTTCCTAATGCTATTTGCTGTTACATTTTCATCCTAAGAAGCAGAGTCTGTAGTGTTTCTCCAAGTTGTATGAACGAAAAACTCTTCCATTGTGGCCTAATGATTCCAGATCTCATAAGTTATATAAATCTATGTACAATCGAGAAATCCATGCCCTGAGAGAGCGAAATCTTCTGAAGAATATTGTGTTGCCACTTTCTATTCATTCTTTCCAGCTGCATGTCCTTAAAGAAGAAGGAATGTCTGTCATTGACTGAGGTCTTCAGTCCTATTCCAGCAGTTAAGGAGGTACTTTGCCATTTACAGGCAGCGTGACAGGCAGCAGTATTTACGTCTTTAGACTGCAGCTTAAAACACAGAATTGCACAGGGATTATGCATACTTGACTGAAAAGTGGCCATTTTATTAGGTGTTAGTAGTATATATGTGACCGATCCTTGTGAGTGCTTTTCATATGAAATAATTTGAGACACTATTATTTCTTCAGATCCTTTAATTTAGAAGGATTAAAGAAATCCCCTTTTCACATATGAGTGAATTGATGCTGTGCTAGGACTGTGTTTTTTGGAGTAAGATTCGAGTTCAGATTCTTACCTTAACCACAGCCTACCTTGAGGAAGAGGAACTGATGGACTGAGGCCTTCTCACCCCTAGCTCTCACCTGTTAACTCCTATCAAAATGCTCGTCTTCTGGAAACTTGCTAAATCTCAAATAGCAACTAGGCTCACAACAGTTACGGGATTAGAGCTTGCCCCTCCTGCTATGCTGCTCAGGCCCAGGGGGACAACCAGCCGCTGTGAAGCAGTTCTTCACTTGCGACTGTGTCTTAAACCCAGTGGTTGCTGTAATAATACATTTCTGCCACCCCTGGGAGATGATTGACCTTTCCCCCTCCCCTCCCATCATTGATGTTCATTAAATGGGGCCACAAATACCCTTTTCCAGTAGCATGTTGGAAATTTTTAAGTATTTGAGTGATTCCTGCATGTAAAAACACTATAAAATCATAGTAGTGACAACTGTCTGACCGCAGTGCTTGTTAGCAGAGTATTAACCTATTTGGACAGGCTTGCTGAGAAAAATTCCTGATGTATAACTTCTGAACTCTCAGTTCATGTTGATACATTTGAATATGATTAACATACATTTTCTATTAAGCCATATACATGTTAAGTTAAAATTCAAGGAAGCCTGCAAATGTGGTTTGTAACAAGACAGTAAAAATATTATTTTAAAATTCAGAAATTAATTTTATGCTCAAGAAAATAGCTTCCTCCACAGCTGTTTTGGATAGGTTTTTTTTTCCTGCTGTCTTCCTGTACCGCCAGGGACTCTTAAGCATGGTTCTGCAATATTATTATTGCTGGAGCTTCTCATGATCAGAGCCTGGTATTATAATCATAACTTATTTGCTGGATGTAAATGGATAGTAGCTGAAACCAAATTTCTTTTCACCTGTATAATCAAAAAATATTATTTGGATTCCTAGAGGTGAAAGGAGGCAAGCTGAAACTTCATCTTTGAAGAGAAAATTTCAGAGGCACTTTGTCACTGTCATGTCGTGGTGCAGACATCTGTCAGACTCTATTACAAATCCAACTTTCTTATTCGATGAGTTACTCAATTTGCAAATTGAGACCTCTCTGCTTTGTTAAAAATTATCACTGCTCATCCGAAAACCCTAAGTGTTTAAAAGTATAAGATGACAGCTTGAATGCTTGGGGATGTGGACTGTCCTTATAAGGACAAATTACCTTTCTGGATGTCACATTTAAATGTTTGGCTGCCTATCATCTACAGGGAATTTAGTATGATAAATCTTTTTAGATCTCTGAGAGTTGAGGAATTATAAGTGAAACACACGAAAGGTTTGAGGTTCAATTTTTCTTTGTGTGCATTTTTTGCATAGTAGGCTTCAAATGTCTCTGATTTCAAGTACTGTAAGTGGAAGATATTGCTTGAGGTCATCTCCTTTATTCAAAAATATGAAGCTGTTGTCTTTCTTTTTCATCTAAATAAGGAAATTTTTTGTTTACTAAATTTATGTATTAGGCTATTTTTCTAGCATGAATCGGAAAGGATGAAGCTTAAAAGATTAAAAGGTTAATTTATTTTTACATGCATGACAAGCATACAAAGATGTAACTGTGGAGTGGATCTGGCCCATAATTTTGGTATTCCATTTTGTAATTTCATTGTCAATCTCAGTAATATTTGCTATTCTTATGGGAATGAGGATGTGTGTGGCTCTTTATTATTTACATTAAAATCAGCTATTCCTGAATGCTAGGTGTTGATGATATGGATGCTCCTGTGGTAACAAAAATCTACTTTCTTGTTCTCATTTCTTTGATTTGTGTGTATTTTGGTGTTGCTTTTCTTGCATTTTTGTTGAGATAGATCATAATTTTTAGTAGTATTGATGTAATTCTTGCTGAATATACCCCATTACCTAGGTGCCATTCGTCTCTGAGCATTCTGCTTCCATCCAGTGCTTTATACGTGTTTATTTTATTTAGGAACTAGATTGCTCTCAGAGGAAAACAGCTTTGATCTCTTGACATACACCACCAAAAATTCTATAACCCATTGGGGGACATGAGAACCACACCTTAAATTTTGCTTACTGCCATCTTTTTTTAGTCCAGCTTGAAAACTGAACATTTTTTTCAAGGAGTATTCAGCTAATGACCGTCTTCAGCTCTGTGTCAGGTGTGGTTTCTTCCTTCGTGGCTTGAATAAAGGAGTAGAAGAAGCAGCTTTGACAGGCCTGAAATATCCTTGGGTTTGGCTGTTATGGAAAAGAAGAGCTCAGTAGGTTGCTCCTTTATTTCCAGATCTCAGAGGTGCGACAGCTTGATGCCCTCAGTACCCGGGATGCTTCTTAGTCCCTGACTGAATGAATTTGGCTACAGGTTGGGGAAGGGAGGGTATGGGTGGGTTGGTTGGTGGTGTGTGGGTTTTTTTTAACCTCTAGGCTCTTTCAGTCAGTATCTACTGGTCCTAACACTGTGAGCTATTTCAGAGTAAACTATAGAAAATAAAGTTACTCTGGATTACTGAATTTGCATATGAAGTCTTTTGTGCTAAGCAAAAATCTTTAGGTAGTGGGCCTGGAAAGAAGGACTTACCTGCTCCTTCTATAGCAAGATGTTGCTGAGACTGTTGTGCTGAGTGAAGCCCTCTTCGGATGGGTGATAGACCATGAGGCAAGCACTGATGGGTACTGTGCAGCATGATTCAAACACCACAGCAGCTCCATACCCTGCTGGCACAGATACCAAGCCTTTGGGAGTTTGAGAAGTGCTCCTGTGTGTGATGCTGTCCCCAGCCTCAGAACCGGTGTCTCGGGTGGCATCAACCCAGGCCTGCCTAAGGTCCTCAGGTGAAGGGAGTTTCACTTCTGAAGTCCCATGACTTTTCTGGTTTTCTGATGGGGATCATTAGGACTCCTTGAAGGTTCTGGAAATAGTCTGTGCTATAAAGGAAAGTATATAAGAATGTTGTGACAAAATCCTGAAAAACTATGACCAAAGAACAACAACTGTGGAAGAGAAGCACATCTGTGTATAACTGGGAAACCACCTGCGGGTCAGTGCTCAGGCCTGTCAAAGAGGAGCCTTGTTCAGATGGGGGGCTTGGGTCTTCTCAGCTGTGTCTTCTTGTAGATCTCTTAGTGCTGTCACCTTCAACAAAGCAGTAAGTGTCAATTCCTTACTCTGCTTAAAAGTATGCGAGCAAATGAAGCAAATCAGTAGCATGGAAAAAGAAGCAAGGATAGGTGTTTCCTGGCAAAGTTTGGATTCCCTCAGTTGGGAAGCATACAAGAGAATCCAGCTGCAGCTTTTTCTCCTCTCTGTAGCTGTTGTTGATTTGGCTTTGAATGTGTTGATCCTCAGCTGTTCAAGTGGAACAGAAATAAATATGGCTTATGTTTTTCCTGTTGTCGTTGCCCTGCCACACACTCACCCCACAGCACAGGCTTCACCACACAATGTTACTTGAGTTCTGAGAATGACAATGGCAACATTAATTTGGAAGCTTATGGAGAAAGTCAGGGATGAGCTTTGGCAGGGATTTAAGAGACCTCTATTGCCGAGATCTGTGAATCATGCAGGACCAGAACGACAGGACACACCGATGTGATGCACAGTCGAACATTTATTTCCGCTACAAGCCCAATTTTATAGACAGATCAGCTTAGTTTGCACAACTAGCTAAATGTTAATTGCCTAATTCCCCCGGGCACGAACTGTCCATGCGACCCATCTTTGTCTTCCATTGGTTCCTTTTGATGTTGCCTTTGTTGTTGGGTATGCTACAGGCCACCTGACCAGGAAGACCAAGTGGATGAAGCCCTCTATAGACAGATAAGGGCGGCATCACGTTCACAGACCTTGGTTCTCATGGGTGACTTCAACCACCCTGACATCACTTGGAAGGATAACACAGCCAGGCACAGGCAATCCAAGAGGTTCCTGGATTGCATTGAGGACAACTTCCTTCTCCAAGTGGATGAGGAGCCGACGAGGAGAGGAGCCATGCTGGACCTTGTTCTTACCAACAAGGAGGGGCTGGTTGACAGGGTCAAACTCAAGGGTAGCCTGGGCTGCAGTGACCACGAAATGGTTGAGTTTGAAATCCTCAAGGCAACGAAGAAGGTGCGCAGCAGGCTGATGACCCTGGACTTCAGGAGAGCTGACTTTGGCCTCTTGAAGAATCTGATTGGTATGGTGCCGTGGGATGAAGCGCTGGAAGGAAGAGGGGTCCAAGAAAGTTGGTTAATATTCAAGGACCACCTCCTCCAAGCACAGCAGCAATGCATTCCTACAAAGAGGAAGGCAGGCAGAAAAGCCAGGAGGCCTGCGTGGATGAACAAGGAGCTCCTGGAACTGACCAAAAGAAAAAAGGAGGCCTACAGGGAGTGGAGACAGGGCCGGGTAGCCTGGGAGGATTACAGAGGAATCGTTCGAGCAGCTAGAGAGCGGGTTAGACAAGCTAAAGCCCAGCTAGAACTAAATCTGGCCAGGGACATTAAGACAAACAAAAAATCCTTCTATAGGTATATCAGCGAGAAAAGAAAGACTAGGGAAAATGTAGGCCCTCTCCGGAAGGATACGCAAGAACTGGTCACCCGGGACAGCGACAGAGCTGAGGTACTCAATGACTTTTTTGCCTCAGTCTTCACAGACAAGGACAGCAGCCGCACTGCCCAAGACACAGATTGCAAAGGAGAGGATTGGGAAAACGGAGCACCGCCCACTGTAGATGAAGATAAAGTGAGAGACCACCTGAGGAACCTGAAGGTGCACAAGCCCATGGGACCTGATGAGATACATCCGCGGGTCCTGAGGGAACTGGCAGATCAAGTCGCGAAGCCACTAGCCATCATATTTGAGAAGTCGTGGCAGTCTGGCGAGGTTCCTGCCGACTGGACAAGGGGAAACATAACCCCTATTTTCAAAAAGGGAAACAAGGAAGACCCGGGGAACTACAGGCCAGTCAGTCTCACCTCTGTGCCTGGCAAGATCATGGAGCAGATCCTCCTGGAAACTCTGCTGAGGCACACAGAAAACAAGGAGGTGATTGGCGAGAGCCAACATGGCTTCACCAAGGGCAAGTCATGCCTGACAAATTTGGTGGCCTTCTATGAAGGGGTTACAGTGGCAGTGGACAAGGGAAGATCTGCTGATGTCATCTACCTGGACTTGTGCAAAGCGTTTGACACTGTCCCACACGATATCCTGGTCTCTAAATTGAAGAGACATGGATTCGATAAATGGACCACTCGGTGGATAAAGAACTGGCTGGATGGTCGCACTCAAAGGGTTGCGGTCAACGGCTCGGTGTCCAAGTGGAGAGCAGTGACGAGTGGCGTTCCTCAGGGGTCAGTACTGGGACCCGTACTGTTCAACATCTTTGTTAGCGACATGGACAGTGGGGTAGAGTGCACCCTCAGCAAGTTTGCTGATGATACCAAGCTGTTTGGCGAGGCAGACACGCTGGAGGGGAGGGATACCATCCAGAGGGACCTGGACAGGCTGGAGAGGTGGGCCCAAGCCAACCTCATGCAGTTCAACAAGGCCAAGTGCAAGGTCCTACATCTGGGTCGGGGCAATCCCAAGCACAAATACAGGCTCGCCGGAGAATGGCTGGAGAGCAGCCCTGTGGAGAAGGACCTGGGGGTGATGATTGATGAGAAGCTCGACATGAGCCAGCAGTGTGCGATCGCAGCCCAGAAGGCCAACCGTATCCTGGGCTGCATCAAAAGAAGTGTGGCCAGCAGGTCAAGGGAGGTGATTCTGCCCCTCTACTCCACTCTCGTGAGACCCCACCTGGAGTACTGCATCCAGCTCTGGAGTCCCCAACATAAGAAGGACATGGACCTGCTGGAGCGTGTCCAGAGGAGAGCCACAAGGATGATCCGAGGGCTGGAGCACCTCTCCTATGAGGAGAGGCTGAGGGAGTTGGGGCTGTTCAGCCTGGAGAAGAGAAGGCTCCAAGGAGATCTTATTGCGGCCTTCCAGTACCTAAAGGGGACCTACAGGAGAGCTGGGGAAGGACTTTTTACACGGGCATGTAGTGACAGGACGAGGGGGAACGGCTTTAAGCTGGAAGAGGGCAGGTTTAGATTAAACATTAGGAAGAAGTTTTTCACTTTAAGGGTGGTGAGGCACTGGCACAGGTTGCCCAGAGAGGTTGTTGAAGCCCCGTCCCTGGAGGTGTTCAAGGCCAGGCTGGACGTGGCCTTGGGCAACCTGGTCTAGTGAGAGGTATCCCTGCCTGTGGCAGGGGGGTTGGAACTCGATGATCTTCAAGGTCCCTTCCAATCTAAACCATTCTATGATTATGTTGCAAACATCTTGCAATGTCCCATTATTATTCCGTCTTTGATGGTTACTCCGACTTTTGGCTCCTTTTCTAGCTGCCAGCTTTCTCTTCTGGTGTCCTTCCCGGCCTCTGTACCCGAGATAAAGGTGCAGCCTAAAACTATCTAATGCCTTGCAATCTCATGAGGAGTAGAGGCTTGCACCTTCTGTTTAGACAAAGAGGTAGTTATCATGTTTGTACTGATACTCTGTAGCTTCTAAAGATCAAGGGCAAAGAGGGCTACAGTATTCAGGCACAGCTGCTGCTCTGAGCAACTTAAAGTGATGTCAGAGGCATTGCAGTTTCTTTGGCCTACAATGTTAAAAGTTTCATGTTCTATTAAAAGCTCGAAAGCTCGGTTAGTCAGGACCCGGCACTCTATCTTGTATCTGCAGAGGTCTCAAGGATTTTTTTTTTTTTATATTGCGGGAAGATGATGAGGTAAAGGTTATAAAGCAGAATTGTGTTGGCCAATTCGCAATTTTAACTACAAGGAAGTTTGCTGAAGCCCTTCAGTCTTCTATACGGTCTTAACACAAGTCAATGCTCTTCCCAAAGGACCTCTCTTTAATGTCTGTAGACATACATTAGAATTTTATTAAGGCCTCAAGATGAGGGATGCTCATCTGAGTTTTCCTAATTGTTCAAAAATAGAAGAAGAAAAAAGAGCTTAACCGTAGGGAGGTGAAGGGGAAGGTCTCCTGGTTTTATGAAATCTGTTTTGTAATCCAGAGTTTGAAAGTAGAGCACAAAATAGCATTGACTGATGAATTTGGAATAGTGGATATACAATACTGTATGACAACAGAAAGGATTTAGATAACTGAAGTATTTTCACAGGCTCTTCTATTCTGAACCTAATGAACCAAGGTGTGGAGGAGTTTGAATTGCATTGTTCTATGTTAACTTTCTGTAATGATCCCAAATTCTACCAGATGACCTTGGGTGAATGTGCTACTTAGTGAAAAAGTGGGGTCTCTCCCCACCCAGAAGATGGAACTAATTTGCTTCCAGAGAATGATTCATGTTTTAGAAATTGTAGTGATTACTACTGAAGTCTTTACTTGTAATCTCTAATAGAATTTTTTTCTGCCTTGTTCCTTTGGGTTTCTAAGATTTTCATTAAGAGACTCCCAGCTATCCAGGCCACTTGCTCTTGGACTATGATAGCACCCCACATCTCCTAGTTTAAGTTGTCTGCTTTTTAGAATCATAGAATTATAGAATCATTTAGATTGGAAAAGACCTTTAAGATCATAAAGTCCAGCCAAATTTCAGCCACTGCCTGAAAACTGCAATCACTATAGCACATTTCAGAAGTGCAGTATCAAACCTGCTCAAAAAGGCAACAGACATGACCCTCAGTTGGGTAGTCAGTAGGGACTTGTCTGCTTACATGTAATTTTACAAACTTCTCAGCTTAATCAGAGGTTCATATTAAAAACATTTCACACAAAGACATTGTGTTGATTTTCAGCGCTCTCAAGGTGGGGGACATACATATGAATGACTGTAATCCATTTAGGTTATTTTTCTTTGTTTTTTGTTTGTTTGTTTCTTTAGGTCATCAATAGTACTTCAGTACAGGTTACTTGCTTGTGTTTGATCATGTCTTTTAACTCATTAAGAAAATCTACTGTAAAATAAAACAGGCAGAGGAATGAAGCAATTTTTGCTATGTGGCATGCCCAATACATTTAGTCCTAGTAAAGTGAAGAGCATGTCACACCAACTATAATTGTTTTGGTTTTGACAAGACCATCTGAAATCCAGAAGACTCACTGTGATGTTTTTCTATACTGGAGATGATACACAGCTCACAAATCTGAAGGTTATCTTGGTACAGAAACAATGGTTGCCTGTCCTCTGTGAGTTGCAATCTTACAAATTTGGCTGAATACCACTCATAAAATAACCAACTTTTCTAAGACTGGACAGCATGTAAGTGACAACACTGAGACTAAGCCTAGTTTCTGGCTGCCCTTATAGTGCCCGGTGCACTAAGGCACCCTTCTTCCCTGTAAATTATTTATATATGTAATATTGCTTTCCCCTGTGAACTAGCGTATCGGATAGGAAAAGAAACCCAAATACTGCAGGAGTGGCCAAGGCTCTGTTCAGTCTGTCCACTGTGTGGAAGTGCAGACAGATGTTGCAATGCAATTCCAAGATCACTTTTGAAATTGGATCGTAACAACATCACCATCTTGTGACCTTGGCAGGCTGAGGCATATTTGGCCCCCTGGAAGAATAAGAAGCATAAGCAGACCAAAAATGCTAGAATACAGGTATGCTGTGGGTGCTTGTGTATTAGTTTGTTCTGGAAAATTGTGGGGGTTTTGTAGGTATTTGGAAGGTGAAAGGCTATGATTTAAAATGGGGAGAGAAAGAAATGTTAAGCATTTAAGGAGAGTGGCAGAGGAGACAAAACACAAAAGAGAAAAAGGGAATCAAGTGCAGGGAGAAGATTGGGAAAAAAACAATTGGTCCAGTGTAGCAGCAGATACTGGGGTAGGAAGAGAATAGGTAACTGGGGACCAGCAGCCAAAGGAAGTACAAATATCATTTGCTCAAGTTGTCATAATTTTGACTTTTGAGGTCAAAAGTTCCCTTGTGGGGTTGCTCTTCTCACATATAGAGTAGGGAAATTTCAGCTCTTTCTGAGAGAAAACATGAATATGTGAATTTTTATCAAATTCAGATAATCTTTGATGCTACAAACAGAGAAGCACATATATTGTTTGGTTTTCATATGTTTCTGAACATATACCACATACACTATAGTTTTCTAAATTCTTTTTCTATTTTGTAAGAAAAGTAGATTAGGTAGATAAGCTGTGTTATTCAAAATTATAAACTAAATTATATTCTGTTTCAGTTATTTGTTAAGCAAAAATGTAGTTTACAATACACCTTTCATCTCCCAATTTTCATGGACTCCATGGCTTGGTTATTTTTTGTACCTACAAAATAATAGTTGTTTGGTTTGTTTGGCTTTACTGAATGTGTGTAGTATTGGAACAATCACTTAAAAACGTCTGGTTTTCCTTCTGGAATGTTTTACTAGCTTATTTCAGGGGAAAAAATACAAGCCTTTTTTTTTTTTAAATAAATAGATTTGATTTCAATGTCTGTAAATTTTTTTAACATATACAGTTGAGTCAGCGCTATGTAGAGTAACATGGGCTTCAGTGGTGACACTAGTCTGAGGGGGGAAAATGATATCACAAGAATGGAAACAAATGTGTTCTCTCACTCTGGTCGTGAAGCTTTTAATTCCACACTTGGGGAAACAGCAGGATTTACTGGGGTCAGTTGTACTCCACTGGGATATGTATTATTAAAGTGTGTATATATGTGCGTATAAGTGTTGCAGGGAAGAGTAGAAGGTCAGAACATACTTTGCAGTTTTATTGCATTGCATTAGATTTACCTTTTAAAACTTATTTGTTCTCAAAATCAGACATAAAACAAACCCCCCAGCACATGTGTTTACTTGATAAATATTTAAATAATTGCATTTACCCTTCAAGTACAGTATGTATGCCTATTATGGGCAGGAATAGGAAAATAACCATGCCATTTTTTTTCCATTTAAAAGTTACTTTCACTGTTTTCTCCTGTTGGACCTTATGTACTTTAATTTCTATAATCATTTTAGGAACTTATTTTCAGGGCACTTCTCACAGAACTTATCCTACAGTGCCTATATGTTTGTTTGTATGTGACACGTGGCCCAGATCTTCTTTCATAGTTTTTTATCTTTTATACCTTCCACTGAATGGAAATTGGGCCTGACTCTCTTTCGTAGTGCGGCTGCGTTGTGTTGTGCTGCCAGGGCGCTGTGGTTTCAGATTCAGCATAGTCACCTGCAAAAGAATTACTTTGTTATGGCAGGGGTAAAATGGGTATTCCTGGGACCTACTATTCAGGTTTGGGCTGGAGGAGAGGACAAATGTTCATGCAAAGGCTCTTCTCGGGTGCACTGGGGACCAGCCTGACATGAGTTTGCAGTGGAATCAGGAAAATGCATAAATTACTTAAAAACAACTTTTATACAGTCACATTCTCTTCCTATCTTGTGCTTTATTTTTGAAGGTGAGAGCAAAAGTGTGAGCTTGTGTGTGCTGTTTTCTATTTCAGTCTGTTGAAATAATTCAGTACTTCGAATCACTTCTATAAACGTAAAGCTATTTACTCCCAGTTTACAAAAATGTTGTGGATCTGCTCTCAAACTTCGTGCTCATACCTTTAATAGTATGTTAGAAATTAAGTAATAGTAATCTAATGTGAAATATCCACTGCAGTTTTATTTAAGTTTGTTGGGTTTTTTTAATTTGGAATAATATGGAAGGAACATAATCATTTTAATGTACATATTACTTAAGGCTGGCCAAAGTTGAAAGAAGATGTAATACATATTAGATATATAAATGGCAGAAGAATCCCTCTGCTCTGTCCATATCCTGTGTTCTTCCTTCTGCCTGCAGGATCTGAGCCCCAAAAGGAAAATATAATGAAATAATTTTTTTTAAATTTTTAAGTTTTTTTTTCCTTCTTCCTGAACAATTTACACTGATTGGATTGCAGCCTGAAATTTCCATTTTAGCTGCTGTTGCTTTGAGTAAAACAATTACTTTTTATTAAAAATGTCAATTCGAATGATTATTTAAATCTGGCTCAAATAAAAAGAAAAGAAATGAAAACTCTTTGTTGGTTACTGTTGTTTTGCATGGGATTCTGTGCTATGGAAACTGGACATAATTTTATTGAATTGATTTTCTTTTAATTGGTATTAATGAAAATTACATGTGTGTGTAAAGGGAGGATACAATTCCTTAAGGGCCTTAAATTGTCCTGATGCACACGTGCAATTTCCATTACTCTTAATGGCAGTTGCATTTTTCTCAGTGGTGAGAATGAATTCCTTGGGCCCAGATTGTGGATAACCTGTGTGGAAGCGGTAGCCTAACACATTTTTGGCATGAATGCAGCAAGGGAGCGTTTGCAGTACTCACAATGGGAGTCAGAGTCATGAGTCAAGGTATGGGCAGGGCGGTGCCCCAATTCCTTCCCCCTTTCACCCAGCTTGGCACCTGCCGTTTGCAGAGCTCACTGCCCTTCTTTAAGTGCTCCAGCTCCCATTCCTGAGCTCTTGAAAGGATTTTAGGAACTCTAATCCAAAGGAAAACCCTAACCAGACTCCTCATCTTTTAGAAGCCACTGGTGAATCCTTAATGCGCATGGAACTGCAATTCCAGAACAAATTATTTTCATTTTTAAAACATTCTCTTAATATTTTAACCATGTTGGCAATTAAAATTAATTGTAACAGTAAACGTATAGAAACACTTAACCTGGTGTATGAACCTTGGGGTAAAGATAATTCAGCTCTCTGTGCCTTTCCCATATGTCCATCATCAAATTCATGTTCCATAACATCCTTTTAGATATCAGTAGTTCTTAATTTTTATGAATCCAGTGTCACTATGCCACATTGTTAATCTAGTCAGAGTAAGTAATCCAGTCAGAGAAAGTTATAATCCAGTTTGAGTAAGTATTTTTATTTTAGTCTTCATTGCAGAGATATATAACTTGCCTGAATTAAGTGGGAGGGGGGCTTTTGCTCCCAGCCAAGAAACAGAATAAGTTTGCAGTCAACCTTAGAGGTGCAACTTCTTTGACCAGGAGTGGCAGAGTGGGAAACTGTAAATGACTGAAGAAAAGAATGTAATCCATTATTATGACATTTCCTGGTGAGTTTGGTTTGTGAAATCCATGTTTTGATTTGATCTTTAGGTACGGTCCTGTTGTTTACACGAAAAAAAAAATAGTTCCAGAGTTATACAATGCCTGATAAACATGATAATAAAGAGTGAAGATTTTTGAAAACTATCTTTGATCATAGTTTCTTGTTTTTTTGCAGCGTATATTCTGCACTGATGGAAGTAAGCATAATTTAATCACAAAGGCTGCATTTGTAACTTTCTCCTAATTTCACTGTTTATGAAAATATATTCCTTGTTGCAGTAATATGCACGCTGAAGTATCAGTATGTAGGGACAATGGAATGAGTTGAGGGATTTACTGATTTACTCTGAAATACTTTTGTTTTGTAGTGTTTATGCAATAGAAGTTAGTATAGCATTAGAATTTCAGTCAGTCCAACGACTGGCAGTGATTTATAACCAGAGTTTTAAACGAAATTGGGAATTAGGGGAGAAACATTATTTTCTAGTCAAGTTAAGCAGCTGTGTTGCAGACAAGGGGTATTTCTTCTTGACTTATACCCAATCTGCTTGCATCAGGAACTCCAGTCTGAAGGAGCTTATAATTTTAGCAGTAATTGCCATTTAAATTCCTTTCCTACCTGTTAAAATGATGAGACGAAAATATAAGAAAAACAGATGCTATGACCGTGTAGAGACCAACAGATCCTCAGATCCCATGCAAGGTACTGAAAGTTCTTCCTAACTGGACTGAAGAGCGAGGGCTTTTCTTGCTTTTTTTTTTTTTTTTTTTTTTTTTTTTTTTTTTTTTTTGCTCTTGGCTGCTGTATTAAAATATTTACCTGTCTCACCAGTAAGTGATGAGGGCATTCCTTTGCTGGTGCATAACGAATACCAGTGCTTTCAACGCTTATTTCCTACCACTCCACTGAGAGCTGAAGAACTTTGCCAGGGACTGGCTGTATTTAGTTGTCTTCCTTACTGGTAGCACTGTTTGCACCGTTCCGATGTAGCTGCTTGGGTGTGGAGCAGAAGAACTGCGACCTTGCAACGACATCGATGCCCCATCCAGCCCCACTGCATCTGCTCCCTGTACGCGCAGAGAGCGAGGCATGAGTGGAGCACAGCTAAATTCCCACCCCCCTCCCAGGGGACTGGGTACAAATAGTAATTTCTGTACTGATATTTAAGAGAGAGGGCAGGGATTAGCAATTATGTGGTCTAAACTGTGTCCAGCGATTCAGTACAAATATCAGAGAAAGAGTGATTCAAAGGTATGGAAGCACAGCAATATGATAAATATACAGCATCACCTTACCAAAGGCATATCTTTCCCATCTAACTTGATACCTGTCTTTAGTAAGCGTGTTTGATACCTGTTTCTATTGACAACGGAGATTTGTATGGTTGGATTTCAAATAAGCATCAAATAGTGTTCCACTTGAGAATTGGTTCAGTTAGAGATTAGTACAAAAGCGCGGAGGTGATAACACATTAGTTAAAGCGATGATAACAAAAGGTTGTCTTTAAAAAGAAGTAGCGAGCCAAAAGGTAGAGGTGAAACTCCGCAAGGATTGAGCTTAGTACCAATTTTGCTTATTGCTTCCAGTAAACTTCAGGAATAGTCCTTTGGAGTTTGTTAGTAACATGAGCTATAGGGGTGTTTTAAAATTCGAAACAGATTATCAAATGGTAAAAGTGGGATGGCTTTTACAATACAGTAATGGGATGCGATCTGATAAGAACTGCAAGATCATGCAAATAGTGATTAATATTATTTTCTCTGTAACTTCAAAGGCTTATTCATTGGAAATAAGTGTAAAATGATATGATTGTTTTATCTGATCATCAAACTAAAAGTCTTGTATGATGTCCAGGTATGACAAAATGGGTAATGGCAGTTTTAGGGTGAACAAACCAAAGTACTTGCAGCAAAGGGATGTGGAAGGATTAATACTGTTGAAGTTTGCATGAGTAAGACATCTGTCCATGTAAAATATTGTCTACAGTTCTGGGTGAAGCAGAAGATGTGAACAGAGATCTTCTCCTAAAAGAAGATAATAACAATTACAATAATTACAACAATTACAATAATGTGATTGAAAATGAAGACGACCTGTTTTGGTTTTACTCTTGGCAGATGGATAAGTTGGAGAAAAGTGGCCGTTAATAAAGACACTGAAAATGGAAGAAAGATTTCTAAGTCTTTAGAGGAGTGAGGTTTTGGAACAGCCTACCTATAGAAGGAGTGGACACAAAACATAAATTTCAGAAGCAGGTTGTGCAGTGCACGTGACTGACCTTGGCACAAGAAACTCCTTCACAGTTTCCTGCAGTCATTGCAGTATGCCCCATAGCAATTGCAATGAAAATGGAGTGCCTACTAAGTGCAATTTCAAGCATGTCCATGCAAGTCACCCAAAGCTGCAGTCTGTTTTTTTCTGCAGCTATTTCCTTAAAATATGATTCTGCCATTTGGGGCTTGAGAAGGAAAAAGGTTGGTGTCTTAGAAAACAAGTCTAAAACCATTCATTGGAAGTAGTTCAGGAAAATAAGTTCTGAGCCATTGAGCCAGTGGGGAATTACCCTGTTGAAGACATGGTGAAAAAAGTTAAATGAGGATTGACAGCGAGAGGCAACACTTAATATGATACCAATATTCAGAAAGAAAAAAAAGATGCTCACAGGTGAGCTCAAGTTAGTAAAATTATGCAAGCTGTTTATGAGACAGATTCATAGGCACTGTGTATAATGCAAATTAAACCAGTGAACAGAGAATGAATCTGATGATACTAAATCTGTAGATTTTGCAGTCATGAATGGGTAATGAAACAACACAAAGTGACCCAGAGGTAAGGAAAAATATGGGTGGGGTGGAAAATGAAATTTTCTTAAGAAAGTGTGAGTGGATAGCCATATGGATAAGCCGTTTGAAATACAGATATCAGAAATACTCAGTGCTCAGGAGACTCTTGAAATGGAATAACGTCAAAATGTTTTGTTGCTAACATTTGCAGTGCTGTGTCGTTGACAAAACAAAGTCAAATTATAACTCAGCTTTAGATGCATCCAGACACGCACTAAACACAATTTACTCGGAAAGCTCTGTTGAAACATCCCTACCTGCATTTGTTCATTTTTGGGTAATAGAAGTTGTGCTTAGTGAAGAAGAGACGGTTATTACTGCAATGTGTTTGATAAACGGAGGGGAAATATTTATTTAGGTATGGAAAGTTGGAACAAAGATGGCCTGTCAGGTATTGACAGACACTGACAGCTCATAAGCATTTGAAAATAGGGTACTTGAATGAGGTTGGGAATGTGTGGATTTCCAGTAAAATAAAGGAGGATTAAGGAAAATTTAAACTGAATATAAGAGTTCAGTATTAGTTTTTGTTAATAACTAATTAAACGAAGGTGTTGGGACAGCAGGGAGAATGCTATAGTGAAGCCTGCAAAATACTTTCACTTGTGTCCTTCTTTTTTCATTCATTCATAACATTTCAAAAAACTTTTGTGTGCTGAAATATTCCAGGCTTGGTCTCTGCTAGCAGTTTGACTGAAATCAATTCAACCATTCATGAGTTATAGGAGTCAGAAAATTAGTGTTCCTATTGCAGAGTGAGTCATGCGTTCTCTTTTGATCAAATTTTGGTTTGTTGGCATTTTTTTTCCTTTCAAATACAACTCAGACTTTGACTCATAATATATTAACACAGCCCATCGAGGACCAAAATTGTAAAATGGAAACTCTGTTAAATGATACATAGGCCACTCAAAAAATCACTTCAGAACATATTCGTTTGGCCCCTTCTGGGAAGTCTACCACTATTTGAGAACAACTTGCCCAATCAGGACTCTGAATTATTGTGATGTGTGATTTCTTTATTTTTTTTTTTCACCTACATTTTCTGACCAGAGCTGCCACTAGAGCCATATTGCAACATCCACTTATTGCAGTGGTTGAAAACGTTGTCTATGATTTTATCATCAGCAACAGAATACGATAGCCATGCTTAAAAAGAGAAGAATGATCCCGTGGCAAAGATGATCAATTTTATTATTATTACATTGTAAATTACATACATTCTCTGAGCATACCTTTTATTTTTATTTTGTATTTTCACTCATTGTCATTGTATCTTTTGTTAAAAGGAGAATGAAATCCCCATGTAAATAAGAATGCTGCTCCCATTAAGAAGTTACTTGGTTAAACTGTTTCAGCAGAAGAAGTATGAAAAGCCTGATGTTGCCATTAGAACAGTTCTCAAAACCTGGACTTAGCTTTTGTCTTTCCTTTGGGTCCTGCACCTCCTCCCCATAACGTGCATGTTTTGTAGTTACTTTGTAATAAGGATAACTATATTTTGCTTTTAGGGTGTTGGAGAAATATACAGATATACCAGGAAAGATGAAGGGTGGGCTAGAACTGACCCTTGTGACTTAATTCCTCTGTGTTGTTATGGATTAGGTATTTGTGTATGGGTTGTTGAGCCGCTTCTTCGGAAAAGACGATGTTCAAAAGAGGCCATGGGCCTCAGGAATTGTCCTCGCAGGCTGGATATGGCCTGCAAATAGTTTGGACTGTCTGGGTCCTCAGTCCCCACTGAGGTGGATGTTTGTTGTGGTCAGAAGGAATTGATTTGTTTGGCTGTTCTGTAGCATCGTTTCCATATTATTTTTCAGACCTTCACATGCCATTGTGTATGGCATCCATAATGCCCTACTGATGGCACGACTGTCTCTCATTTTGGGAACGCATCCCCACCTAGCTTGTGTTTAGTTATTGGAGAAATTTTTGGGGAGCTAATTTGTCAAGCAGATAAATAGGAAAGCGATCCGTGGGTGTCAGGTCTGAGTACGCCGAACAGCTGTCGATAGGAGAAACGATTGCTGTGGTCAGAGCCCTGGTGGCTGGCTGGAGCCGGACTGATCCCCCAAGGTCTGAAAGAAAGTATAAAACTAGAAAGGAGCAAATCACATGGGCCCAAGGGCACAGTGTGAGCACACGGCAGCGTTCCTCTGGAGAGATTTGCAGCATTTCCTTCCCATACATAGGAAGAACCTTCCAAAGGGGCCGCACGAAGCTGTTCTGTGGAAGCATTTTGCAGTGCAGCGTTTATTAAATTCGCGTGTCAGCTTTTAAGTTATTTTGACAACAGCTTTATCATGGTGTAAAAATAAGCCTGTACATAATGGTCCAAAACTTTTTCCCAGTTACATGAGTTATTATTTATTCCTTTGACTTCAATCAGCAAATGAAAACAAAACGTACTCCTTAATCTTGGAAAAAGACTGGTGTTAATAGCAAGAATTATTTTGTTTGGTAAGGATGATACAGCCGGATTTTAAATTTTATCAGTTCTTCTCTAGAACATGTTCTATACGACATTAGTTGGAAAGAAATTGTATCGCTGCCAGTGCTTTGAGAGACCAACAGGAAGCAAGCTCCTGCAACAAGGCTTTTGTATATTCATCGACTGCTGTATATTACATACTCCAAATTGCATGAAAAAATGGGGATCTCTGATAACACACGTTTTGAAGAGGGATTTACGTTTAATAAATGTTTACAAGTATTTTCATAAACTCAGCTTATGACAGTGTTGGCTTCATGTGATTGATTACTCAAATGTTGCCTTTCCTCAAATATAGATTGTGCAGTTGTCTCTGGGAGTTATTTATATTTCCTAGTATTTATGATCTGCAAGGCAGCTTAGTTATTAACATTAGTTATAGCTATTTCTGTAGATATTTATCTGAACCACAAGTTTCTGACACATTTCTTTTTCTTTAACAAGCAAAGCATATCTACAGCTATAAAAATGTTCTCTGATACAGAAAAATATATGTATGATACAGCTATTACCTAGAAATACTCTAGTGAAGATGTAGTTTTGATTTCCAGTAGAGAAAAGTGTAGGTATGCAAATAAAATGCCAATGCAGTAACATTAAAGAAAAATTAATTTCTTTTTTTTTTTCCTCTGAACAGACAATTTTTTATTACAGGTAGTCTTCACCTTTCTCTATACGTCACTGTCTTTTTTGGGGTGGCGGAGTATTGGCAAGGAATTTACTGAAAATAATTTAGTCTTAAGTAATATTTTAAATTTATTATTGAGCTTACCCGTTTGAAGTAAGTCACTTAGATGTATATATAGGTGTATGCATGATATGATAGTTCAGATTTTAAAAATATAATAGTGAGATTGTGAGATTCTAACTAAAAGTTAAGTCTCACCTGAATGTGACACAAGGGCAATATGCAGTGATCAGGGTGTGGTGTACAGCAATTGGACCTAGTGACCAAGATTAATGAAACTCACATGGGTTTTAATTAGTGCAGCTGCAGTCATCAATTATCTAGAGAACACAAATATTGTTATATTTTGGGAAATTCTTGATTTATTTTATTCCATTGGCCAGTAGATTTAGATGAATGAGTTCTCATCATAAACATTCTGAGAAAAACTGCCTGAGGCCATGGTTTATTATTTAGGACACAATCAGTAAGAGTGAGCGCTACTGAAGAAAATATTGTAAACTGGTCTCAGCATTAATTTAGAAAATTTGCTGAAATGTGTGGCCTTGTATGGGTCGTCAAAAACATTAGAGCATCTCAAACAAAATACAGAACAATCTGTCAGGCGGGGAATGTGCAAGTATTATTGTCCGGCAGCTGATCCATAACAGAATGTCAGTGCATGTACACTTAAAGCAAGTATCAACAACATTTAATTTGACACATAATGTGGTCTTCTTTTATTATCCTTTAAGTGCATGTCTTAGAACACTGAAGACTGGACAAGTAAGTAGGGGGAAAGAGCTGAAACATGACAACCCTTCGCAAGTCTGAAAAAAAATTGCAATCTAGAGCTTTTCAGAGGTATATGCATTTTCAAGGCAACTATTTAAAATAGATGTAAGGACAAAGAACAGGAGAAAGAAGGAAACTTGATTAAAAATTCCTTTCTGTAATTTCATTTGAAAATGTTGTTTCTCTTAATGTGGTCTGAAACCTGTGTACAAACATTTAAAAATAAATTAATGAGTGCTAACTACGAAGAACATCATCTGCATCTGTCATTTAAATTAAGAAAAGGACACAACTATAGACATAAGGATTTTTCAAAAAGTTAAATGGTAGTTTGCCTGCATGTACTTTTTTTTTCTGAATGTTCTACTATAATTTGCCTTTGTCTATTCTAATCCATGGAAAACAAGTTAGGTGCACAATGCTGCTCGAATCCCTACTCTTATTTTTCACCCAACCAAGCTGCTAAACAAGGTAGTACTTACTTATGAACAAGAATGAAAAAGAACATTAAAATTCATTCACTGAGAACAGAAGAATGGTTCAAACAGTTGCACTTCAATGACCTAATTCATAACATTTTTTTTTCTCTTTTTGTCCTTTCCTCCCACTTCCTATTTCCTCCTATTGAAATGATTAGTTAAATTCCAGGTCAACATAATTCTAGAGATTATCGCTTTTGTTGGGGCATAGCCCCGTTGTCCCTAGAAAGGAAACATGTTTGCATACTGCCAGCATACTGGAGTGCAGACTGGCTTGTTACCCAGCCCGCACAGTAGGGCACATGTATCTGATGTCCTTATTTCTCACTGGTAGCTGTCACACTGACAATTGGAAAATGCTGTAATTTCCTTAGTTTGCATTATTTTTATATCCCCTATTGTTTTTACACATGACCTTTACCTCTCCATTCTCCAATTAGCAGAGTGAAAGCCATTGTTCATTGAGCGGAGGTATTCGTGCCCAAGGGAGCAAAATTTATTTTCTATGTATGCTCTTGTGAGTGGTGGGGATTCTTTATTATTAAAGAAATAAACCTTCATCTTAACCTTTGTTTGATTAAACTAACCCCAGACATCACTGAATTTGGGCAGGAACTTCCATCAGCTTGTGAATAATCGTCGTACTAGCTTTAACTAGCAATCAGTGAACGTTTATATAAATGGTTATGAACTGTGTGGGCCCATTATAAAACACACGATGGCTACCTAATTTAACCAAAGATTTCTCCTAGGTTTTTCAGTTTTCTTTGAATCTGCGTTTCTTAGCTGACACAGACACTTAGCTAAAGCAGTTAAATGATACAAAACGCAGTAATATCAGAAAATAGTTCAGACGGTATCAGAAATGTAAATCAACACATAGCATTGCAGTCATCAGGGAATAATGAATCTGGCTAACTTGACGTTATAATCTATTAGAAAGGCAGATCTTTTATTTTTGTAGTCAAATTGATGATTTCAACATTGATACAAACTACCATTCCTTATGCTGCTCTTCATTTCCTTCCTATCAGTGATGTGTATCAGCGATATCGTGGGGCTGATCATATAAGTTTAACCAAATGCTTATACAATGAGTTTGAAATAATATTATTTAGTTGCTCAATTTTCAAATAATGGTTGTTCAGCAGTTCAAAATCACTTTGCGAAGATGTAACTTACTACTAGAGCATTGCCTCTTGTGGATACCTAACAATCACATTCAATTTCAAAACCTAATATGAAAATCATAGTTTTGAAGATGTCTAACTTGTGTAGTGTTTGGCCAGCCATGAATCTTTATGCCATTGTAATCAGAGCTTCTAATACTTATAATGTTATTACCAATTCAAAGCTTTGCTTTTGTTCAAGATTGTATGAATTCTTTTGATCGTGAATGGGATTTTTCATATTGAGCTTTTGCAACCATTGAGTGCTTTTCATAGCTGCTTTGCTAATAAAGTAATAATTTATTAATAATAAAGTCCAGTCGTTATTTGTTAATGAGAGGTTCCAGTCTCCTGGTACTAGTTTAGGAAAGTAGGAGTACTGCTTTAATCAGTGTAACAAATTTCTCTTGCATTAGTATTTCAGTTACATAGTGAGTTGATCTGGTTTGTAGATAGCTGTGGCTAAACTTCCTAGTAGGACTTCCAAGCAGGTGAGAGTTTCAGGAAGTTGTAGCTGAGATCTGGTCACTGGAAAATACTTAATTTGGCTTACCAACTTGTCCCTTGGGTCAGGAGTATGTGTGCAGGGAACATTTTCCTGCTCGTTTGTGAGAGCTGATGTGAGGGTATGTTCTTCAGCTCAGCTTCACGGTTGCAATAACCAATTTCTTGAAATAAAGAGTTTGTTCGCATGTTTCACTCATAGTGTTATGACAGCTGTATTCCTAATCTCTTTTCGGATTTTGTATCAGTCTCCCTAGATAGATTTTAAGAGACAGCATTAATAAGGTGATTGTCAGTGACAAGACTGAAGCTATTATCAGGCAGGGGCTGCTTGTGCTAGCCAGGTGACAACACTGCTGCTCAGACTTTCTCTCCTGGATGTTTTTGTTTGAGGAACATCATGTTGAACAAAATCTAGTGGTTTTATCAGGTGTTATGCTGGGTTTTGCTCTGTAATCTGAGCAAAAATTGGGTGGAGTACATAGAGTGTGTCCATGACTTTGAGCGTTGTCCTCTTGTTGTTCTTAACTTTTGGCTTAGATCGATGCTCGGATAGGACATACCAAGCCTCCTCTGGCTGTGTTTCCTGCAGATCCACTGGAGCTACCAGCCTTCTGGTTTCATGTGTGTTTAGTGGCTACTTTCTGTGTTGGTCTTCTCTGCTGTCCTTTGACCCAGTTTGTGAAATTCCATGCTCACTTCAACTGTCCACACTTCTAGTGGTTTACAGAAATGGCCTTAACTTCAGATAGACTTGAACACAATTGTTTTTCCGTTGTTCCCCAAAAAATATGATGTATTAACTATCTTTTTGGTTCAGATATCTTTAACAACTATTATAATCATACAAAATAACTCTATCATGTCCATACCAATATTTTTTTTAAACTAGAGTAATAAAATTGTGGGTACTACTACATATATGAAAGTAGTTTGTACGTCTGTTAGTCATTAAACTTCAAAAGCTTTGCAGCCTTACAGTCTTCCAATATTTTAGCTGATATTTGACTTTTTTCTATTTTTCCTTCTCACAGGCTTCTCAATATAGTGCCTTAATCTAATAAAGTCCTGTTTTGTATTCAACATGCTTATTTTTGATGATGCTATATGATACTGCACTATATCTTTTTGACTTTTTCTGAGTCAGGTTATTTTTTAAGTAAAATTGTATCTTATTGTTTATATTTAGAATAAATAATAACTGTCAAGGTATTCAAAGTTTGTGGTCAGTTGGCTAAAATGGGTTTACTTAAGGGCTTTCTTATAGAATGTTTTCAGTAGAGTATTTTTTTTCTGATGTAGCTTCTTAAATCTTAAGATGTTTTCATATTACTTTGCATAGCAATAATATACCTTATGCTGCTATTTCAAATATTATATCTTGATGTAATGTATCTTCATTATGAAGTAATCAAAAATACGTGAAAGATGCAATGAAGAAGTTACAGTGCAACTTCATGGGTTGATTCTAGTTAGCTAGTGATTTTAATTACTTAATCTCTGTCTGTGTTTTGGAAAAGAGAATTCTTACGTTTTCTGAAGTTTTAGGTCTAAATTGTTGCCAGTATTTGGCCAATATGAAGATATGTGGGGTTTCTATCTTCATTTTCTTGGGTAGTCACAGATAATTCTCTCCCACCAATCTGAACACCTGTCAATATTATACTTTCACATACAGAACCTATACCTGAGGAGGAAATACAACTAAAATAATAGAATAGAAGACCTGAACCTACAATTCAGCATCAACACTGTGTGTGTGTAGAGTGACAGGACCTTGCAAGCCTTCTCTACCAGAATAACCTCTGGTCTCTAATGGCTTCCTGCCTGCCTGCAAGAGCCTTCTGCCTCTAGTTTAGTTTTGGTTACCTGAGGGTCCATGTTTTGTGTATTATGGGTTATATGCAGGAAAATACAAAATTTGTAAATAGAAAAAACAAAATATATCCTCTCCTTGGAATAGATAAGTAGTTTATTTTTGCCATTTTGGGAGAAATGAACAAGTTTTCTGGGTGCCTATTTGCTGATTTCCTTTTTGTTACCTATCTATATACAAAGAAATGCTTGAGGAGAAAGCTAATACAAAGAGTGGAAATATGTTCTACAGAGTTTTTCAGCTCTTTGCAAAATACAGTGTGTCTTCTTCAGTGTCCTGCTTCCCTTTTGTTCTAAAGTTGTCATGTTGTCATTCTTGGGTCACTGTTATGAAAAGTTGAAAAGGGGTAATGTGTTGATGGTTTTTGAATACCAAGACAAGGACTTGAAGTTTATTAATAATAGAAACCACTGTACAGTTGCTGTGTCTTATGCAGTTTAGCACCTTGGCTTATGCATTGTGTACAGTTGAAAACTTATTCTGGTTTTGGCATTTTTTTTTTCTTATCTGAGCTGTGATTCCACAGAAAGAAATCTTTGCTGAAGTTTCTCAAAGTGGTACAATAAAACCTTTATTTAAACTGCAGCCATGTTAGCTTTAGAAGTCAACATTAGCGATGTTATAAGTTATGCAGGGCCTGAAGTAGTCAATACTTTGGAGGAAGAATTCCTAGAAAAATGAAAGCATCTTTTGTAAATAACAATGCCGTTATCGGTTAGCTTATTCCTTAACTTGCTGGACACAATCAGTATGCTGTATGCTGGCTTTGTCTTCAAGCAACTGGGCATCTTGATTTCAGGTCAGATGCTAGGTGTAACAGTGCTCTCTGATGCAGTATAAGGGCTGTTTTTTGTAAGCTTTGCTTCCGGAATCCAATAGGGCAAAGTATGAAACTGCCATTTCTTTGCAGAAGAATTAGATAGATGGAGGTTGTTAGAGGCACAGCATATCAGGTGCTCTAATCTTTGAAACAGCCTTTATGGTGGAGCTGGTAGTGATGCTGCAACACAGAGATTTGTCTTTATGGGGGCTGCTTTTCGTTATTTTGTGATTAAAAGCAGTGCTTCATGCTTCTTTTTTACTACAAGAATAGCACAGAGAGATTGAAATAGGACTGGAAGATGAATGCAACCAGGTTCTTACTCTGTATCCTGTGGTCCTTGGAAATTTGAGGTCACTGTGGTAGAAGGCAAGTGTAAAGACATTAGTGCACATGCAGTTGTAAAGTAAATTA
>CM030008.1:105692760-105705260 GCA_017639485.1 Pluvialis apricaria | reverse complement strand
ATTTTTAAATGATTTAAGAACGGGTAAAGATCTTACAGCTTATACTGCAGCTCTAATAGTTCTCTGCTTACTGCCTTGTAATAAGAGTATTAAAGACAGATGGCCCATGCTGATTTAAACCAATTACAACATTTAATGTATACTAGTAGGAATGACTATTCATAGGCACATCAGATGTTAATATTCTACATGCTACAGATAGTTAAAACCCCACTTATTAATGTGATTTATGAGTAATTTGTTTCATTTTGCTGATTTTTTTTTCTTTTTTTTTTGGTAATCAGTTTCAGATATATATGATTAGGATACTTTTTAGCAACTAAAACTTCTTAGAAACTAGACTCTCCACAAAAAATAACAAAAACCTTCCTATTGTATATGTTTCCACATCATTTTAAATGGCAGATAGGTGTTTGAAGTCAGGGGAAAAAAGTACCAGATTCTCAATCACTTATGCTTCTGAAAAGAAACAGTGGCAATCAATGTACACATCTTGGCTGCTGGAAAAAAAATCTGGAGCATTTTCCAGTTCCACAGACTTTAAGCTCTTCTTCTTCTCTCCTCTTCTTCTTCTCTCCTCTTCTTCTTCTCTCCTCTTCTTCTTCTCTCCTCTTCTTCTTCTCTCCTCTTCTTCTTCTCTCCTCTGAAATAAAATAGCAGTGAGTCTTTGCTCCACAAGTTAACAAGACTAAAGTAATGAGGTCATCAAGGGCTTTGGTTTCTTTCAGCTAAATCAGTTTGACCAAGTGTAACATAATTTCTGCTATATATACTTCATGTTTTAAATTCTGGTGGTATTGATGTATCTGTTTTGTGGCACCATTATGTGTGTTTATTTTTTTCTTCTGCAAGACTCTCTTATATTTTATGTAAGACAGAATGGGTAACTTTGAGCACAAATTGCCTAGCTCCATCTTCTCTCTCCCCTCATCCAGGCCTTCTATTTGTCTACCACCCATAACCTTAACGTCTTTCCCTGACCATGAACTCTCCTTCTCCCACTCCTCAACCATCTGTAAATTTGCCTATTGCCATTTCTTCAGGACTGTCTACGTCTGTCTTTGTCTCTCTGTCTTCCCCGATAAAATTTGGATTGCTGCCTTCATATCCACACATTTTAACTGTGGCAGCTCCCTCGCCTTGTCCCTGGCTAGCTTCAGCACTCCAGATGTCAACGTGCACCTGACATGTGCCAGGAGTACAGCTGCCTTCCCCCACAAGGGCTCCCCAAATCGCTTTGTGTTCTGGTTCACAACACTTTCCTTCCTTTGTTTCAGCCCCCTCCATGTTTCCATGTACCTCGGGGATCTTGTTTCCCTTTAGCCTCCGTTCATCTGGCCGCCACCTCCTCCTGACCCTCTGCGGCATCAGCCTCCGGCAGCTCCCGCGCCTTGAAGCAGCCTCCTGCACATCTCCGGCTCTCACATGCTTGTCTGCTGCCAGGGTCTTCTGTTTTTCCTCCTTTCGAGATTGAGGAATTAGTATTTTAAGAATGCTCCTGTGAGGGGAAAAACATTTTGTGCAGGTGAATTACAATCCTAGATCTCACGGCTCCTAACAGTAGGAAAATTCTGTACCCCAAATTAGCACCAGGCTTACCTTCACAAATCAGATGGACTTCCACATAGGATGAAAATGGTGTCCTGCCCTTTCCCTTCCCCCAAACCTGTGTATAACACAATTTTCCATCTTGTGTCAATTCTAATATTTTAGAACAGCAATTGTCTGAGTAGTGCTGCGATTAATAACACTGCACTCTTTAAGTGCAAACTGTTAGGCGGTAGCACCAAATAACAGACACTTCTCCACTGTTCTTTTTCTCCCCCATGTTTGTTTTAGAGTCCCAACAAGATGTGTTATTAATGGACCCTGAGCAGAGCAAGTTATTTGTTATGGTAACTTTTTGACCTATTTAATAAGTACTTAAAGGAGTGTAGTGCAGTTTTTATTGTACTCTGCTGTGTACAGTTATGAAGTGTGGTACATAATAAAATAAAAGCAATAATGTGGATATTTCAGAGGGATCCATCAGAGCAGACCCGCAGCAACATATTTCATCTGGTTTGTCTGGCTATGAAGCCTTGCAAGTTATAGCTGAAATAACTAGGAACAATATTGTGGTTATGACTTGCAATTGTTTACCATTGTAAACAGCAGAGTTATTATGTGTTTACCCTTTTCGGTGCTCAGAACCATTTTTTAAATAAGTTCATTAACACCTGCATACATTTAGCTGTGAAAAATGACATGTCTTTTACATGCTCATACCTTAAAATATTTGAGTCAACTAGCAACAGTAAAATGCATCTAATTTAAAGCATAGTTTTATTGAGGTACGATTTGGAAAAGCACAATTATTAAAAAAGATTAACAGTTGCACAGCTAATACAAAAAGATACAGAAGGTTATGAAGATCTTTCATGTGACAGTTTTCAAGTTTAATTTGGGAGGGCAGCTGCAGACTTGGACAATGGAGATGCTGTATGAATTCCTGAGACCCACTCATGAAAAAGGTGCCTTTTTGTGGGAAGGGGGAGTAATTAGCTGTTACTTTTCGGTGAGTGGGTTTTTTGGGTTTTGTCTTGGTTTTTTTTTTTATCATTATTTTGTTTCAGTTTGTTTTGCTTTTCTTCTTTGTCTTTTTTTCAGGATTTTTTGTTTTTCTCCCAGATGCGGTCATTGGGTTCCTTGAAAATAGTCACCTAAAATCTTTGTCTTAATGCTCAAAGAAGTCAGTGAGAGTTTTCACTGTGATGGGGGATGTAAGTTTTGGGTCACTGCTGGTAAATTTTTACTGAAGAATTTTTTTTTTTTATTTTCTTAATATTCTTGTGGCTACAAGTTTTGTAACATTCTGAGTTCAAGAGAAAAACCAACTGATTGGACCTCCAGGAAGTGCCCTGATGATAATCAGCCTCGTGTGCAAGACAGAAAGGCTGATAGTCAGAAATTGCTCTTTAAACTAAGACAGATTGTCAGTCTTTAGGAATGGTGGGGAATGGCCTATTTATGTAATCAGATACTAAAGCTGGGAAGAAGCTGTCAGGCACATTCTTGTTGTGTAAGCAGCAGGCAAACTGTGCTTTATCTGACAGACAGTGTGTAAATCTGTCCATGCAAAAATCCAAATGTTTAGTTTGCTTCTAGTCACTGTAATAATCTGCTTATTTTCTTTTGCTAGAGCGATGACATCATTTAGCAGAATGCACCAGAGACAGGAGTCCTAGATAAGGCTCTGTTACTGTCAGTCATTCACTTCTTGATTGGCAAGGAGATAAATAGGAATTTACTAGAGGTTTGCTTCCAGCTAAAAGAGCAGACATCACCCTGGGATAAGTATATGAAGAGCGAGTGTGTTTAGCACCCTCAGCCTTACAGCTTGGAAAAATGTCTAGAAATAAGAGGCCTTCAAAATTCAATGTTAAAATTTGATGTTTTATTAGCAATAGCTGAGCAGTCTTCCCAAACGGAGAAGCACTCGGGTTAATTGATAAAGTGAGCAACTGCCACAGAGTAGCAGAAAAACCTGCGTGTATGTTCTGGGTATCTGTATTAGTTTCACTGCCACCATGTTTGAGAAAGAGATTTGTTTGTTTCTGAAATTTTAAGAGACTGGTAATGGTTTATCACTGATAGCACTGTCATTTGCCTGGTGGTTCATCAGACTAGACCTGACATGGAAAAATATCCTACTTTTTAGATCAACTGTGGTTGACGCTACAGTATTTATGTCATGGAAATTATTATTCAGGAGTGGTTTCAGAATTATTCTGAATCTAATAATAGGCAGTCCATGATCTAAATGTACCAAATATTTTTACATTGGTGGCAGGGGTGTATTTTGGTATGGACAGACTGAAAGGAAAACTTAGAAATAAAACTACAGTATTATAGGAAAGATAGTCTAATCTTTTTTAATGGCATTTAATCTCCTAAATCTTCTGATTTCATTTAATTTTAAAGGGTAATAAAACATGATTGAAATACATCTGAAATGTAGTTTAATAAAAGTAATCTGCTGTATTGAAAAATCTACTGTTTTGTCAATCTGAAGATTTAGGGTGAAACCATGCAAAATGGAAATACTTATTCAGAGTTCTTGTAATTACTATTGCACGTTCAGTGTTTTGTTGTTTGGGTTTTTTTAAGTTGTTAGTGCCAATTATTTAAAAATAGTAATGAAACTTCTTTAGAATTTATTGGAAGCATCTTAAGAAAATGAATCTCCAGGTCATAAGAAGGTAAGACATAACAGAAACATGACCGATTAGGGGAACGTACCTGGCAGAAGAATACATTTCTGTGCATAAAGTCAATTGTTCATGTTTCTATTGTTTCCAAAATGATAGCGACCATAAATGAACAGCTGTTAAAAGCATAATGATTTGTGCAACAATGCTCTGATTCTCTTGTGTTTATATTTAGAAGGAGAACTGCATTTTGAAATAGTAAATTGGCTTAGGAATCACAACCTCAAATTATACTATCTTAATTAAAAATACATGCATATCTTGGTAATGTTATGCACCTCCTCCATTTAAAAATAGGAAGAGAACAACAATTAAGCACTTTCCATGCGCTAATTTTTGTTTAATTTCAAAGAGTTACCCTTCTGAGAAGAAAGCTTCTGCTGGCACATTAGTGATAAACATTACATTAAAATAGTGATAAATACTATATAATACTCCCAAATAGACATTTTTCCTGTTGAATCCTGGGATGCTTTCTACAGAAATCTCAGTATATTTTTAATGAGATTGTACATCAGTTTGTATGTTGTAGTTTAGACATATTGGCTTTAATTATTTTTGAATGTGCAGTTTTTACAGTAGACAGAATATATATGATTTAAGACTCACCACAGCACTCTGAATATCACTTGGCATTTTAGCAAAATGTGTGATATTAAAAAGACCATGAATTTTAGCTGGATTTTCATTATTTTCTCAGACACATAATATTCCTCGTTGCTCTCAGTTCTTCTATTCCACATGTGCAACGTTTTGCCTGTTAAATTAAAACAATTATATCAGTCTTATAATCTCTCGCTGTACTGTGGTTCCACTATTATCACAAATAATATTAAGTCAACCTAACTCAGCATTTTCTGCCAACTAAGGGCTATAGCATTTTGCCTAAATCACAAGGAAATCAAACGAAAAATCTTACAAAACCAAATTTCAAAGAGGTCATGATAGGTTGACCAATACTTAAACTGGAAATTTTGTAGAAGTACTGTAAAATCTTTTGATCAATATCAGTCTTTCCCTTGCTATAACATAAACAAAATTATAAGGCATATATTTTACTTGAGTTTAAATATCTTCTGGTAACATTGGCAAACTGTTGTGAATATTATGCCAGTGGACAAAAACATGAAAATGAAAGTGACTGAAACAGCTCATGTAAAATGGAAATGAACAGCTATTTTGATTACACCGGCTGATATATAATAAACAAACAGATGAAAAGTAAATGACAACTTGCAAACTCAGTTTTTAATAAACTAATAATTTGTTAACGATGTAAGCTTGATGTACTTTGTCTTAGTCCTTTTGACACGACTCATTTTGTTGTAGCTGTAGCATCATCGTAGAGCCTGATCTAATACTTATAGAACTCAGTATAATCTTGTTGACTTCAATGCAAGTTGAATTGGACTAATAATGAAAAATCACATTATAATAATATTAGGTTTCGAAAAAAATAGTGCTTATAGCTGATTTGAGTCAAACTGAGTTTGCCTGATATTTTACTGATGTCAGGAAAATCATACTGTAAGTTGGTATTGCTCTGCTGTGACAACTGTGGACTCCTATTCTGAGAACCTATTAAAATCACAAACCAGCAGTCATTCTCTTATAAGACTGTATGGATATTTGTCTAAATACAATACCAAAATAAATAACTTTGTAAAAACAAATTCATAGTAAATTATCAACTGCAGACATGAAATAAAAGGCATGTTACCATTTTTTCTCGCTTTAAATTTTTGTCAAGTTATTTTCAGCATATAGTCGTCTTTTTCCTTTAGGGGATTTTCTGTTTTTCTTTGTGAATTTTGTTATAAATGACAGGTTTATTTTATTCAATATGATTTCATGTGAAAGTAAATTAAAAACAGCAAAGATTTTAAAGAAAAAAACCACTAATTGAATAAAACCTGATTTTAAAAAAAATTATGTTTTGATTTTTTTCTATACAAAATACTTATTTGACTGAGCAGTTTGATTTAAAAGAAAAAAGAAAAAACCAAACCAAGAAAAACCGCACAAAACATTCAGGGATTCTGCACCCCACTGTATTTAAGATATCTTCTGTTCTAGCTCTAAGGAAATCTTCTAATTTCTTCTCAGTTTAAAGAAATGCACAAACCATGCATCAATAGTAAATTAATTTTTATTAGTTGTGATAGCAGTGGAACTATCTATTTTTTTAGAAAATACCTTTAAAGTGCAGTGGTCAAAATCAAAGTGTTTATTTGTCTATTTATCAGCATTACAGCACAGGGTTATACTGTAAATGACTCCCTGTTAGAATTAGACCATGCTGGGGAGGTTTACAAACAAACAGGGAAATCTGCGCTTCTCACAAGCAGGTGAACTTTTTGCACTGGTAGCTGAAGGCAGGTTAAATTAATCACTAGATATAAACTATCACTGGCATGTGGATTTGAGTAAGTCTGGTATTTTAAGAAGTCTGAAGCATGGTAGCATATGTTAAATGTAATTAAGAAGTAGCTGAACTACAAATACATATACTTCCCAATATGCATTTGGTTAAAATAAAGAGGAACCTTCTTTTCAGGACAGTATAACAGTTGTTAAAGTCTTGCTCTCAGTCATATTCTCAGCAGCCACACGTCCATCGGGCCACTGTAGTTGTCCAGGCTCTGTTAATCTATCTGCAAGGGCTTAGCACTTCCCGAGGTGCTCTCAAAAAACTTAGTTGCAGGGGGTCAACCAAACGTGGCTGGATTCGGAGGGGGTTTTGGTACCCAAAGCCCACAGTGGGCTTAGCCACTTGCACTCCTTTGTTTCCCATAATATCTGATGAAACCTTGGCTTGAACAAGCAAAATAATCCTTGTCCTGTATGTGCTGAAATCTTCCAATTTTCCCGCCCTTCTGTCCTACTGAGATGTATCTGTCTGACGCTGGATGAGCTCTGCAGTTCATGGAAGCAAACCTTGCTTCTCACTCTTTTCCTTCGTAAAACCTAAGGTCTGCCCTGATTTTCAGCTTCATAAAAGCTTGTACTCTCATCATCTCCAGCTAGATAAAAACAGCTGTCTCTCAGTATGTGAAGTCTTTATAGGAATTTTCAAAGGCTGTTTTCAGCTGTAAATGTAAACTGAAAACACAAAAAACAACCCCCAAAAAATCCCTTCTCTTTCTTCTTGATGATGTTCCTGAGTGTAATGTGCTTGACACCAGACATTTTTAGAAATGTATGGCATGGTGTAGTTTCTCTGATACCATACCACTTTGCTGTTTTACAAGCTACAGCATGTCACAGATTAAAGCTTTGTTGGATGCAACAAAGCTGGCAATAAATAAACCTCTCTGATGTCACTGTGACCTAAATTAAACTCATTGTGTTTTCTTTATTTTGTTAGCAAAAGAGTAGTTTTCATCACTTTTGAAAGACCTCTGGAATTTTCAAAAAATATATTTTTAATAAAGATTTTAATTAAGTTGGAAATTAATTGTGGGTCAGAGTAAGAGTCAGTATCTGCTGTTTTCTAGCCATTATGTGCTGAGGTTTTTTGGATAGAAGGATAGAATGCAAAGGGTAGAAGACTTTAGTGTGGTAGAAAATTAAGAAATGTGAGAACTGCCAAAGTAGCTGATTGCAAATGTGCAAAGAAATGCTGATTTTCTCCAGCACTTGATGAATATACAGATACATTTGTGTTTTGAAAACATAGGTACTTGAACATAGGGGTAGTCAGAAGCCTGGAAGAAAGAAAATTATTTATTTACTCAGGTCTGGTAGAGTTTTGTGGGTTCTTTTGCAAGTGTTTTATTTGATTAGACTACAATCTAATCTGACTCTTAGACCTAATTAGACGTCCATCCTGAAGAGGAAAATTTTCACGGGAAAACTTGCTCAAGGCTTAAACTCTTAGCTTCATATACAGCACAGCTCACTCTTAACAGTCTGCTCCTGCAAATATGCGTTAATATAACAGGTCAGCTCTTTCATGAGTGGGTGTTCTGTCTGAGAGAGGATGGTAAGATTTAGCTCAAAATTAATATGTACCGTTGCTTTTCAGTCATCCACCAGTCTGAGTTGATTGTATTGTCTATCAGGATTTATTTATTCTAATGACACAAGTCACTGTCAGCGTTGCTATTCTGTGCTACTACTGTTATGGTGGAAAGCTGCGAGATATCCAAAGTAAATTAAAAAAATAAAATAATAATTGACAGCAGATGTCAAAAGCGTTGTTAAAATGTAGGAACTGTTTTATCTTTGTGAAATAGGAAACAACCACTGGTATCAAGGTGCCAGTACTTTTGAGTTCTAATATTTGTTTATCTTGATTTCCCTTCTATTTTCAAAAGATATTGAAGGAAATTTCTGATATCCTTGAAGACAGTTAATGGTTCAATTAAAATTGAAGTAACAAGACGTGTCTAAAGACAAGTTTTGCTTTAACTGTGTCCATCTTTGGAGACGTCCTGAGGATGTAAATGACATCTTGATGTAACCTTTAGAACATACATGGTATCTCAAGGTAGTTGCATCTCTCTTTCGTTAAAAATGGGCAGACGTTTGATAGCAGAACCTATGTTTGCAGTCATGAAGGTCCTAGTGGTTTGAATCTAAACTTCTAAAATCCAGTACAATGTCTATTACTCTTAAAAATTAAAGACCTGTATTCACAAACATGTGGATGAGTCCCATTCAGTCTAACTTGTAGACTGAGTTACAGTTCTATTTTTTCCTTCTCTTCTGCCTCTGCCTGAATGTCGCAAGCTAGTTGTGCTTATGTAAAATACTCCGTAGAGCATTTGGTCAAGTGATTTATTTTCTTCTACAGAATTCAAAATCTTCCATATTTTTTTTCCACCAGAATTTAATATGAATCTGTGAGATTTTCCAGAATGTGGATAAATTTATCCAGAATAATTTTAGGGCAGACCAAGCTTTTCATAGGTAAAAACATTGTCACACGCACTGTAGTCACAACAGAGAAATTTATGATGGAGAGAAACTGATAAAAGTAATGGAACTGCAAAAAAAATTGCCCATTTTATAACACAGTTCCATTAGATTATGTTAATCCAGGGTTTCTGTTCCAGTGCTATGTTCTAGAATCCTCTAGGTAAAGAAAGTGTTCAAATGAAACTGTAAGTTTTATTGGTATAAAAGCTTTTGAATCACTACTGTTATATACAGATGTTCAGTTTTTTCTACATTATATATTTGTCCTAGTAAAAACTCATAGAGTAGTGTTAATGAAACATACCTTTATGTGCATTAAACAGTAGGCTGTGACACTATTTTAAGTGATTCTATGTTATAAAAAGCTCTGCAGCAAGATTAATGTTACAAAATTGACAGAATATTATAACACTGTGGAAGATGATAAATTTAAAACTTTCCATTATGCCTTAATGAATACAATGGGAATCATGAGGCTGTGTCTGGTGGTTGCATCATGTCTTTCAGCTGGCTCGTAAGGCTGTTTTCCTCACATAAAGTAACCTTTCGTCCTACTGCGTTTATACTTGATTATGCTTTAAAATGTTTTTAATTTGGAAGATACAAATATAAAGTGTGCTTCTATTCTGAAAAGCAAGGAGGCAAAAATAGTAGCTGCCACCTCAAAAGAATAACTGACCATTTTCAGAGGCATAAAAGCTTGGGAAAGCAACAAGACTAAAGTTTGACTACGTTTCACCTCAGAATGTACTGCAGAGTCAGAAGAGAGACTGAAGAATAAGATATATGCTCTTCTAGCTTGTATATTGCTAGTGGAATTGTTAACCTGCCTGTAGCTACAGGCCTACATTTTCCTCTGCTGTGCTGCTGCATTGAAGGCAACGGGCCAGTTTTGTCACTTCTGTGACACAAGGCGCTCAGCCCAGTGTGTTAGGACAGGTAAATTTGAAATTGGTGATATTTCAAAGCTGAAGCAAAGGTCAGAAATTGATGTGTGTAGCCTGTTGCTGATGCACAAGTCAGAACAATCTTATTTTAAGACGGAGGGTTGAGGCGATGGCAGTTGTGAAAACACTTTTTGCCCTCAGAGCTGAAGAAATGTGAGTGCTGATAAATGCAGAACCCCTTGCTGCCATTTTTGAGAGACTTTTCAGAATGTGATGGTGTCAAGTTTTGAGACCCATTTGAACAAGTGGGTTGAATGTACCATACTACCTTGTTTGTTTGCTTTTTGCACAAATGTGATACGTCACCTCACACAGTGCTCAGTTTTCCAAGGTGCATTTGTTTCTAAGGCATCAGTATGCAATTATTCCATGCAAGTGTCCTTTTCTGAGGAAAACTGCATGTTTCAAACAGCCCTTTGCTAGGTACTTACTGGCACTCATTTATTTATGTGTTTATTTATTTATTTATAAATGCTTAACAACAGGTATAGTTTAGTGGTGAAATTTCATTTTAAAATTTATACACGTATTTCAACAGCAGGTTATGAGCCACCAGAATAAAGCCAGATAAATGATGCAGACTTCAGGAACTTAGAGAAATTTATTCGCTTGTGGATTTGAGTTTACTACTCTAAGGTCATAATCCAGTTTTGCTAATCTGCAGAAATAGTACAGCGTTCGGTGTTGCTTTTAGATACGTTGCACAGCTTTACATCCTACTGCCATACCAGTCTCCTTAAATACTTGCAAGACTATTGAGGGTAAGACTATTTCCTTTCTATACCTATCATTTAGGAAGCTTGTGTTTCTGGTAGATGCTTATTAGGAAGATGTGATGGAATCAGTATAATTATATCGTCGATATCTTCTGCATAGACTTTGTATAGTAATATTTGAATTAATAGGTGTCTGGATTCAATGCTGAAAAATTACTATGAAATTTTTAAAACGCGTTCCCTGCCCATCCCCCCTCCCCTTAATTTTGAATTATTCATGTCCTGAAACTGCAGCTTTCCATCAGATTTGAGCGCCCAAGATCTACGTGGTTTCCAATGCAGCAATTGTGAAATTAGAAAACATCAATTGTAATCAGTTCCTGTGTAACCATACTTGGAAAATATATTGGCTCATGAAGAGGAAGGAACACAAGAGCTTCATATGTGCTAATTTTATGCATACAGTGTATTTTTGAGTGAAATTTAATTTTTCTTACACTTTAAGATACCCTTGGTTGACAAAAAATTTGTCAATATGAACTTTATGTGTTAAGAGTAAGGACAGGAAACTGCGTTCCTTTGTAGGAGGTTTTAAGTAGCAGCAAGGAAGGTGGCAAAAATGGGCACTAACATGGAGTATTTTGAGAAAAAGATGACTGAACATAGGATCAGGAAAAGGTAAGTTAAGGGAGAGAGGGCATATAATGTAGGGACAGAAGAGCTGATGAATTGTACTATATGTTTTCAGCCAGAAATGTGAGTTTAACATGGCATATATTTGATTTCTTGTACCATCAGTAAATTTTGTTGAGTTCTAATGCAGTCCCCAGTTACTCCATTGGTTCGTGTAAGGGATAGCTGTGGTCTTTTTGTGAATGGAGGCAGAAATTTATGCTGGCTCCATTGATGGATTATGTGAAAGTGTATTTTTCAAAAATTTGGAATTCATTTATTTTGTTGTTACCGCTTGTTCTGTAGGGAAACATGGGATTTAACAACTAAATTGGAGTTCAAGTATATGGATTACTCTCCAAAAGGAGAAAAAAATTGATCAGAGAACTTTGAAAAGTATTCTGAAGGGTAAAAGTCTTCTCCACCAAATGATGCTTGTAGAGCAGGGCCATCCTGTGTGTTGAATGAACCAGGAACCCTGTGGAAAAAAAACAAACATTCCTTGTTAAACTCTGGGTGGATACATTTATTTACGTTCTTGTAAACCACACTCTGCTGCTGCTAAGCAGTTTCTGACAACTGGTGATACTGCAACATCTTCTTTGAGGAAAATTATTAAAAGGACCTTTTCTAATCACAGGTGTGTGCAAAATATTAGGACATCAGCAGCAGTACTATTGTTTCCCGAGCTTGAGTAAGACCATTCAACATACATATAAAAATAGAAACATAGTGTCATAAACTTTGATCAGTAATTCTTGTATGATATTCTGTTGCAAATATTGGACGTGAGCAATAGAAATTTGTTAAAATACTCTTTAAGTCTAAAAGCACTGAGAAATGAAAAATGCCTGATTAATTTAACAATTCCTTATTTACAAAAATACATAAACTGAAGTTCCTAAGCAGCTCTACTGTCTCTGAACCTGAGATAGATAGAAATCACTATCACCATGGAAGCCTCCTGTGGTCTTTTTCTATCCTTCTCTATT
>CM030008.1:105455260-105687760 GCA_017639485.1 Pluvialis apricaria | reverse complement strand
GCTCAAATAGCTGTTACAACGGCCCAAATATAAACTACCCAGTAAATCCGTAAGCTTGCGAAGATGCTATGGGTACTCTGTGTCCTCATTAGCGTATGAAGCTGCAGGCCATACTGAAGTCTGCTCCTAGATGTTAAACACAACATGAGCTAATTTATGACAATATATAGATGATAAGCAATTTCTTGGTAGGCATGGAACAGCATTTAACTTTAAAGTGTGAATTTTATGCTGGGGTGTTAGGCATTACAGCTAGTTAGAAAGATTTATACTTAAAATTAATTAATTAATATTTAATTAAAATTAAGCATTATGTGTAGTCCTCCTATTCCTTTTCTTTGCTATTTTGATGCATTGAAGTGCTACATGCTGAAGATCCTGATAAAAAACAAACAAACCAACCCCCAAAAAACAAAGGAAAGAGGTTATGCAGAAATCCCTGTGTAACAATGATGTATAACCTCAGCAGTAATATTACTGACAAACATTTTGCAGTAAAATTCAGACTTTGTTACATCATTTAGCACATGTGCATTCTTCATGTGATCGTCAGGATGGGTTTCCATTCTGCTTTTTCTGTTTTATTTTTTTTAAAATTCAATTATAATCACAGATGGCTAGAACTGACTCCTAAAAGGAGGCACTGAAATTATTTTGCACCTTTGATACTGTCTTGGGATACTCGCATCAATGGACCAAATTTTAAAAATATCTCTAAATCCTGTAAAATTTCAGTCTGCTTTTCGTGACCAGAAAATAACGATACGCTGTTTGCTTTATTCTGAAATGGAGATTAATATGTGCTGATCACACTTCATAGCCTAGCTACCTGGTGGAGGTTGATCGGCATTTTTGTGGTCCCGTTTTAGTGGCAGGGTTCTGGCTGCCTTGGAAACTTTGAAGGAATTGCTTCCCTCCTTGTAGCACGGGCCCCAGGGACTCCTGCGCTGCGGCGACTGTGGTGGGGAGCTCGGGTTCCCACCTGGGGCAGGGGTGGGAGAGGGCAGCTGGTCTCTGTGGTGCTCTCCGGGGAGCTCCCGCTCACGAGATGGCCTCTTGCTTATATTAATGGCATCCGAAGTTAACTGAGGCACTGTGCTTTATCATAAAGTCCATGTATTAGCATGCCTGGTTGTGTGGAAATAAACAACGTGGAGGTTTCCATCCCTCTGTCTTCACAGGAGGAGTTGGTAATTTGGCACCCGACCTCTTAACCCAGCCGTCTTTTGTAGAAACTAAATTTCCTTCCCCACGGGGAAGAATTTGAAGGAGACTGTTAGTTTCAATGAATTCAGCATCATTGCCCCACCAGCCCCCTCTCCGCTATGTTACTGCAAAAGGAGACAATTTGGCTCCAAATGACTCATGCGACTCTTTTAAAAAAAAATATTTTTTAAAATTTCAGTTATATCTGAGGTTACTGACTCTATATCTGAGGTTAGTGTTATTAATTCATTATGACCTTCCATGTGGCCTTCATGGGCTGAGACTGCTGTGCATGTTAGTACAAACTGAGTAAAAATATTGCTGTGAATTGATAGACTGTATTTATAGACAACAAAATCCTAGCTTCTATTAAAAAACAAAATACTAAGAAGAGAGCATTTACGCACTTTTAATGAGTTTTGAGCTTGCCAAAATCTCTGAAATTGGTCCAGAGGTTTGGAATGAAGAATTATCATTTGAAGATGAACAATACAAGTTCTGCTGCAATTTCAGTAGCAATCCCCAGACCTGTTTTCTTTATGTCATTAAAACTTTAGAAACATAAACAGTGCTGAATTGCCACTGGTACTGAATAATGTGGCTTTTATTGTTGCCTGGGCTCTTCTGTATATTCAAGAAAATAATTTAATTCTTATTAATAAATAGAAGGTAACTAAAGATGACTGTGATCTAGTCTGTTGAAAATTTCTCAGTACCCTTAATTTGTTAGTAAATTCAATATATTTTATTTAAGCAGAATCATATATACAGTATATTAACTTTTTTTTTCAGGCAATCTTTACTCAGCACAGAAAGGCCAGATGTATGGGAATTGTAAAAAATCAGGATATGCATAAAAACTGTTCAAGTGCATAAAGCAGCCCCATCTGGAAGACATCTAACAGAAATGAAGTTGTACAAAACCATTCCATTGATAATAAAGCTAATTTTTATGGGTCTGACAAGTATGTAATTATGTTCAGTGGTGCTTTTCAGATTTTATCACAGTCAATAAACCGCAGTGGTAATTTCATTCCCATTTGACATATTTACATGGAAACATTTGATTGGAGGAATTAGTAACCCTGAAAGCCTTGATAGATATGTTTTAATGATCTGTGACCTCCGCAGTCCCTCATCTGTTTATTGTTGCAACAGGCGAGAAGTCGTTCCTCTGTGACCTTTGTGGCTTTGCCGGCGGGACACGTCATGCCCTCACCAAGCATCGGCGGCAGCACACAGGTCAGTAAAGCTGTCTTTACTCTTTGCTATATTTTCTCCAGCGAGGGAGTCCCTCTACACTGGGGAGTAACGCAAGTTAAATAGAACGTTACAGCACAAATAATACATTGGCTCATTGTTTACTTTGCGTTTTCTTGTTTTTGTAAAATCGGTATGCCCAAGATTTGCATCAAATCTATTAGCTGGGAGTTTGAATACTTGCCTGGGGAGGTGGGGTGGGGTGTATTTTTGGTGTTTTTTTCTGAAGGAAGTGGAATCGAAAAGACTGCCTTTCTTCTTTAAATGAATGCTAAGTCTACTAATTTATTTTTTCCAAGGCCCAAATAGATTACCTACTGTGAAGATTTTGCAAGAGTCTGCTAGAATGTCCCTGGGTGAAAATTAGAGACTACATATAGATTAATCCATTATTTTGGACTGAGACATAGTTGAAAGCTAGTGTTGTTTCAGTTGCCCTTTTGTAATTTTAAGATAGTTTGTAATTAATAGGTGCAACTTTAAGAGTTACCACATGGTTAGCATGTAAAGCAAGATTTCTCTCCCAGAATTAGTAAAGCTTTCCTACCACCTGGTTATAAAAATTTAATATCAGATAAAATTAAATTGGTTCTTAGTTTCAGAAGACCAGAAAAAGTGTAAGTATTAAACATTTATTAATACATTTTACCTTAATTGTGCTTTTTAGTAGTTCCTTGTGTAAGTGTTTGATTATTTGAATAGATTTTGTTCAAACAGACGCAGAAGTGTTGCTGCTTAAGCCACTGTAGTTTTTGTTTTACTGACTAGCATGAGGATAATCTAATATCATCGGGAATTGCTGTGTGAGTTAAGTGACCGTTGTCTCATGTACAGTGGGAAGAAATGGCTAACAAATGAGAAGCTGTAGTTGTTACATCATGAATTTTCCATAGATTTTGTAAAGGAATCTCAGTGGAAGATTTTATGATGTCCCTGAATAAACTAATCTTGATTCCGGACATACACCATCTAAGTGCATAATTTCCTGGAGAGCAGCTACTCTCTTTCTTGAGAGCCCGAAGCCATTCTTTCCACCCTGTTTTCAGTGTAGTAAAGCAACCATATTTGGAAGAGTGTCCTGTGCTTTCAAAAAGGTGAGGTTCTCTGTGCCGGTCAGGCAATGTCTTGAAACGTATAAGCTCTAAAAAAAAAAATATGCAGGGCCAAAATTTGCTTGCAAGTCTATCTAGTAATCATACTTCCAGAATTTTTCTTCTGATAACAAGGAACATACATTTGTGTGACGGTACTGCCACAGTCAGTGGGAGGAAGTTTGTATTTTTGAAGTGTCCAAGAAAAGGCATTTAGTAAATATAATAAGTTCTCTTAGTATTATACTGTCTGAATGATAACAGGAGCAATTGCAACTCCTGGAATGGAAGTCGCATGCCTCAGTTGTAACTAAAGGTTTCTATTTTTCTGGAGCTTTGAAGAATTTTCACATGTTGGATGAAGTTTACCAAATGTGGGCTAAGAATGAAAATGAATCATTGTTATCGATAGGATGGGAACTACCTTTTGTTTTTATTGGCCTGCCATGCGGCACTCTGGGATCATGCATATGTCTAGGACTTATAGTCAGTGCGGCCACACAAGTGGTAAATAATCATTTCAGAATGGAAAAGTGGAAGAAATGCATATTCTTGTCTTTACCTATTATGTGAGTGCAGATCTGGTTTCTCAGAAACGTTAAGTCCTTATCATCGGGTTTATATTTTCTGTATCATCAGGCCACAAGCCAATAGAAAAAATATTTTATTTCCTGGTGTATGTGCTAAATTAGGCTGAAAATATGGTATGTTCCTGGTGAAAAGCTGTCCAGGTTTTCGATGGCATTTTGCCCTTCTTTTGCCAGTATGGTAGAGACTTTTGTGCTATGATCACAGGGATTCACAGGTTATAGATCATGAAGCTTGCATCTAGCAGGCATAACTTTATATTTTATGTCAGGACTGGAGGCTCGTTATTACTTTGCTATTAACTTTATACTATACAGGACAGTATCTCAGAGGCAGAGGGATCTATCTTTTTGGCATTTATCTGCCTCTGTGGCACAAACAATCAGAGATGATTCTTTAGCAGAAAAATTATCTGTAGCTTCTATTTGTTTCAAGGAGAATGACACAATCCACCTTTGCCTGCTTTGTTGCAGTTACATGGGTTCCCTTGTATTTTCATCCAGTGCACAACTTTATCTCAGTCCTTAGCTGCATGCACTCCTCTTTGTACCTGTATTTTTTTCTTCTGCGTCCCCGGTTGGCACAATTTTCTCAGAGCAGAATGCCAAAGCAAATTACAATCAGATTTGAAAGGGATAGGTATCAAAAATAGTCTAAATGGCTTAAATAATTCCCTACCGTAATCCAAGCTGTCTAGGGAGCTGACACAGAACATCTTCCAATCCAAGATTTACTTCTATCACCTGTCAGAGACCCTTGATTCAAGGGCAAATGAGCAGATCCTCACATGTAGTTGAGGAGTCTTAACCAGCTTAACAAGCCTTCTCTCATCCCAGCCTCAAGGCCTGAGGTGTCCTGACACCCCAGAGAAATGTTCAGCTGCTGATAGATATTTGACACAAGAGAGGACTGGCTGTAGGACCTGCCACTTAGACTTTTGATGCTCTTAATTCTGGTTATTTCTTACTCTGTTCCTCTTTTTTTAGATCAGATTATTTTCCTGTACCTGGAGAAATACCTTTACCTTGTGAAAGATGCATTTTCTTTGGAAATATTATGGGGAGCATGAAGTATAACTTGGTGTGAATAAGGCTGGCAGAATCTGGCCCACAATCACTTGTGGAGCAAACTGTAGGGACTAGTTTGATAAATAGGATGTTATCCCTGGAAGATATGTTTTTGGATTTTAAATTAAAAGAAATACAGGAATGTTCAACTGAAAGAAAAAGCCAGTCGTTTTAAGACTTGAAAAATGTTTGTACGTAATTCATTTGCAAATATAATGCATCTCCATACATATCCTTGGTATAGGCTTTCTCAACTGTAAAGTAGAACTGGGAAGTAGAAAAAAATATTTTGACCTATCAAGAGATCCCTGGTGTTTCACCAGTTGACGTTTTTATTCTGCGTTAAATACATTATGTTCTTAGTGACTGACCTGGTCTTCTGACAAGTGCACACTTTGAACACAGAATAAGATAAGTCTTCGGCTGATTTTGTCCTGGTAAAATGTTCTAGCATTATTTTATGATCCGAATGTATCTTCTTCCAGTCCTATTCTGCAAGAATCAATCTATGAAATTCTGCAAGTCTTTCACTGGCTATGGTAAATATCAGTGGCCCGAACTTCAAGAATGGTCAAGAGTTTGACCAGATTTTTATCACACTGTAAAGAATACTTTCATCTCTGTCTTTGTTGAATGCTTTACAATAGACACTTGTGGCTGCCTTGGCCATGAACAGAAACTGTCTTAAGAAACTTAGACCACTTGCAATACCAGCTGGTGCTACGTGGTAAATAAGGGACAGCTTGCGGTGCTGCAAGAATGTATATGCTGCAGTGCTGGTGCCTCAACGTGACTGGGAGAAAAAATTTTCGTCTTTTGAGTCATCCTGAAATAATTTGTTTTGATTCATATTTTGTCCCTGTAAGAAAATCTGCTTGAAGATAGGAAGATAAATAATGTTGCAAATGTTAGTGTTGGCTGAATTTAGAATTAGTTGAATTCACGAAGAATTTAAGCAATTATCTGAATTTTATAATAAAAAAGAGTAAGTAACCTCTAAATCAGCCACCAAAAACATGCACGCGTGCGCACGCACACAAAAGAAACATATAATATCACATTATTTAAATATTTTGCCCTAATTATAATCAATGAGGAAATTGCACAAGAGAAAAAACAAGCAAGGGTAATTATTTCTGGCTTGAAATGAAAGCATGAAACCACTTAATGCTTAATTTTAAAATGTCTTTTTTTTTTTAATGTTCTTGGTGTTACTGTTCTGCCCTCCTCCTTTGTTTGTCTGCCTTTTGGTATCACTCTAGTTTTCCCTTGTTCCACGTGTTTCCCAGTAAGCTTCCATTTCATGCTGCAGTAGTTGGCTCCATCCAACAGTGCTGATCAGTCGCAGCCTGTATTCTCTTGCATGGAATTCCTTTTTTAGTGTTGGTTAGTACTCCTGCAAATTGCAAATACCCCACCCTCATCTTTGACACAATGGCAGTCTACATTTGCTTCTCGTGTGTTAGTTGTGGTGGGATCTTTCTGGGGATCATACAAGTATATTACAGCAGTAGAGCGTTAGAGGGTAAGTACGCTTACCGTGCACAGCAGTTCTGTGACAGTCACTCTGAACCTATGGAACTGCCTAAGAAGATTGTGTCTTTGTTCAAATATTTTCATGAATTTTTGAAGATGGTAGCTTATATTGTACAGATCACTGTTTGTATGATTGCTTCTGCTCACTCATTTCAATTTTGTGCTTCTCAAGACATTTATAGGTCAATGTAATAAAGAAAAAAATTTAATAATATATGTGTTTTTATCCAGATGAGTGCCTCACTTTGTGTTTCTATTTCTCATGTGAACTGCTCTTTGACTTTAATGTGTAGTTACATTACTCGGCATTGAATTTAATGTATAATGTAGCCTCTTCCTTTCAACTTACCCACCACAGCTTAAAAAAATTATAATGTTGAATACCACAGAAAATGTAGCACAGTTAAGAAGACTTACTGCTCTTTTCAGCAAGAGGAGAGGTGAAATTTGAAGAGGATCTGTGTTGTTTTTCCTTTTCCATTTATGCCAGCATTTACAGCAGAGTGTGGAACTTGTTTATAGCAAACCTTTGGCCAGAAATTACTCTAAAAACATGGATATCTTGAAACTTTCTACCTAAGAGAAATTATCTAGTGGAACAGATTTCTTACCATTTCTGAGCATACAAATGTCAATCATTTTCTGCTAGGGAAGAGCAACCCTATGGCATCTATAGTGTTTCTCTTATGAAAGCAAGGTTGTACTTGTTTTTATGTCTTATATGCAAAAAAGTTGACCAGACTAAAAGCAAACAGAATTTACTTTAATATACTTCAGGCTTCATTAGCAAGCCTTGTAAGTTCCTCTCCATGGAACAGCCTTAACAAACACCAGAAATAGTCGGAAATAATAAGAAAAAATCCTGTAACGTGTAAGCAGAAGTCTGCGTTTTGTGGTCTAATCATTCCTTAGATCAAATGAATCTGATAGGATTCTTCCTGTGCTGCTCAACACATCATGTGAAAGACAAATAGGACTAAAAACAATAGTTTCCTGTTGAGACAACTGGGGTAAGATTTCTGCCATCTTGCTAAGATTCTGATTAGTTGCTCAAGACTTGCAAATTGAAGGGATCATTTGATTTTTATTTTTTCCTTCATATATGTGAAAGCTAGATACTCAGTAGCACATTCATATAAATGCTGTATATAATCTATAAGTAGAAATTGTCAGGACAGTCATGATTATGAATAAAAATTTCACTTTGCCATCCACAAGTCAACATCTATCACCAAGATTTATAGTTTTTGCTATTGTGTTATTTCATTTTTCTTTTTAAAAGTACATGTTAAGTACATAACTGCACAGAGAAATTATGATTGCAGTAAAGTATGCTCTGTGTCCTAAAAAGCTCATTATTGAAGACAGAGAACTCAAAAGAAGTAAAACCAGAGAAAAGAGAAAGAAGGAAAGAAAAAGAAAGCTATAATTTGGGGGGGCTGGGGGGGGGGGGGGGGGGGGGGGGGACATGGGACAAAACCAAAAACAAAAGCTAAGATAGATGCTCAAAGAAGTCAGTGCAGGATTTGGAGAGGCAAGAGAAAAAGAAAGCCTTAATTGTGATAGTTTAAGAAGAGCAGAATGGGTAGAGCTGAGAAGGCTAACTAGTTAGCAGCAAGCTTAATAATTGCTTTTGTACAGACTGGTGCTTTCTGTGATCTGACACTTTTTTCGGTTGCTTTCCCACACTTTGATTGTTGGAGCTAAAATTTTCCGTGTCCAGTGACTTAAACAACCGATGCACTTCAGAAGTTGCTTGCAGTATTGCCAAAACAGTAAAAACATTTCTTCTTTTGTGATCCTGCGGTTACGAAACAGCTTTTTGAAAGTGCATGTGTTAAAATAAAAAAAAAAAAAAAAGCATCAAAGATAGTGGGCACTTGATCTTGGAATGTGTGTCCTTCCTTTTTTTCCTCCACAGACCTTGTTGGTCATTGGGGCATTTGGGGGCACCTATCCTTCTTTTTTGTGGGGTTTGTTGTTTATAAAGTTGGTGGTGGTGAGGCACGGACAAGTCTTCTATAACAGTAAGGTGGGAGAGGGTTGGTTTGGGTTTTTTTTTTACCTTTATTAATCTTTAAATGCGTAGACTTTGTCCTCACACACTTTTGGATACACTGTTTTATAGTTATTACATAGTGTTGTTTAAAAGATACTGTCAATAGTGGGGTTTTTTTTTATTTGTGTTATTTTAATTTTGTATGAATTAGATCCTTGACTGGGCGTGAGGGAGAGTCCTCCCAAAGTGTTTAATGGCAGCCCATACAAAAATAAGTTTATTGCCTGAAATGTATGGGGGCAGGAAGGAGGGGAAGAAAAACTGGGCCACAAAGGTTGATAAATAGCATTCTGGCCTAAAGATAAGGATTATAAAAAATACTTAAATGAGTAGGTCTGTGGAAAACTTAAATAAATAATCAAATAAATAAAAGTACTGCTGCTACAGCTAAAATGCTTTTCAACGCCCCCCAACCCAAAGAAATACCTAGTCATCTTTTAGATTTTTTCCAACTGTACTTATCAACCTGGTTAATTTTCCATAAAAATATACTTTTTCCTATGTGCAGCTGCGAAGAATTACAGGCCATGCTAAGCTGTCTTTTTTCCTCCCAGTTTAGTTGGTTTTTGTTGTGTAGTGCTGCTGTGATGTATTTTCTGTCAGGTGAGATTTACACATAGTCCACTTGACAGAAGCAGTTAGCCACAAGGATTTCCTAAGGAGAAACTTCCTGGAGCAGTGGGCAAGGATTATCATTTTTCTTTTGGTCACGATGGAATTTGCAAGCCCTCATGGCTTCCATGGGCCCTCGCTTGTCTGTCAGCCCCACTGGCCCTGCCCTAGCGCGGCAGCAGACGTTTACTTGATCCGTCCTCCCCTGAATAGCAAACTAAAAATCTCCTTTCAGTTCAGATCTGCTTTTTTTTTTTTTTTTTTTTTTTTACAAGGGGGCAAGTTGGCAGGGTTCTAATGCATTTTAAATGAAAGCAGTTAAAATAAGTATGTATGTTATCTAAAATACCTGTGGCTTTACTAGTTAGGCTTGAAAATGTTGCTATCTTTTTTAATACCAGAAGATAAAATAAATCAGGCACAAGAAATCTTCAGTTCAAGAACAGGTTACGTTGCTAGGGAGTCTATGGCCTCCCAGAGAGTTTAATTGAAGCAGCAGCCAGTACCATTCAAGCTGCTGGGAGAATCAGCTTCTCCAGAGCAGAGAGTCAGTGTCTGACAAGAAAACCCCATTTGGGGCAGGAAAGACATACTTTCTAGCAGTCTCAATTTGTCCAGCATAGAGGCTTCCGCACTGTGTCCTGCCCCTTCACCTTTCCTTGTCCCATGAAACAATAAGTGAAAAATAGTAGCTGGTATTCTCTCCAGCAGCTGCTAAAAGCAATTATTCCAACTCTTTATGGAGCTTTCAGAAGCTGCTCCATTGTCCTTCCTTACAGGCTTGAGGCCTGAGGACCTTGCATTTCTTTTTCCTTTGGGAGGGGGGAAAAATACCCAACTGTCTCCAAGAATGAAAAATGCAGATTTCTCTCTCTTCTCAGGATTCTGGTGAAGTCTCTTTAGAAGTCTTGAGTGTTTCATGCTTTAAGCAGGCTTGAAAAATCTGGCTTGGAGGCATGGCTGCTTGGGAGTGGCCTTTTGCTAGTGATGTGTCTTCTGCTGGTGGCATGTCTCCTGTCAGTCTGAAAAACTGTAACTTGTACCTGCTAAGAGGCTTAGGGTTCAAGTTTGAAACTGCCTATTCTAGACCTCTGAACAGTCTACAGGGTCGGTGTCCATCCCTAGCAGTTTTATTCAGATTTCTTAAGCTAGGGCTGTTGGTTCCATATGTAGTCTTTAGGATAAATACTCCTGGAGGCTTGCACAGTGCAGTCAAGATCACCTAAGTTAGGAGCTGCCTTCTGTCTTCTGCATGCAAAAAGAAACCTGTTTTCTTCCAAAATGGTAATTACATGTGCTTGTGAACCACACAGGTTATTTCTGGAGCAACCTGTTGGAAAAATGGGATGCAAGTGTCTTAGCTAGGCATCACAGTATGTGTATCTCTCATGAGATGTTGTCTTAGTGTCTTCTGAGGGGTGGACCCCTCTGCTGGAAAGAAAAGTACTCTTTTCACGTAATAATTTATAAGCTAGAGATTTTTATCTTTCTTCAATTAGTAGTCCTCTAGAATTTTTCAACGCAGTTGCACATTCAGCAGAGATTGAATTTTAGTCTTCTGAAAATATTATTGTCCTAGTCTAGGTTTGGGGGTTGGTTGGTGGTTGTTATTTTTTTTTCGTTAATGTTTCAAGTCCTTCTGCTGAAATTGGCCCACTGTTCAGAAAAGATTCACAAGGGCAAAAGGATAGGAGGCAAGAGAGGGGGAATGGAGCAGTAAGTTCTGGTTCATATTCTCAGTCCTGGTTTATGTGTACTATTTAATGGATGAGATGAAAAATCCAGGACCAGAGACAAAAAACAAAGACGCTTTCCTCACGGAGATGTTCATTTCTAAGCACGCACTGAATACAAGCTTCAGATTGATTTCTCACCTTCTGTCTCCAACAGTGTTGCTTTCAGGGCTGTGCATGGGCCCAATTCAACAGAAGGTGTAGGGTGAGAGGAACGCCTGTCACCTGGTGATGACATTTTCATGAAATAAAGCCCAGTGACATGGTTACCCTGTTTCAGTGCACTTCTTTGTCCTCCTTTTTGCTGCTGTGTAACACCACATGGGAAGTCAGCTGGCTACTGATGTGTATATGTCATAGTGAAAATAGCATTTTGCAATTAATACACTGTATTTGGAAATTTATTTTGTATTTGTGGTTGTTGTACTAAAATTGCTCTCAAGGGATTTTCCAGAAATTTAGACTTGTCTTCCTTTTCTGTTGATGAAAACTGATAATGCATATCTTCTCTTGTCACCTTCTAGGAGAGAAACCATTCAAATGTGATGAGTGTAACTTCGCTTCCACAACACAATCGCATCTGACACGACATAAGCGTGTCCATACTGGAGAAAAGCCTTACAGATGTCCCTGGTGTGACTACAGGTAATGAGTCATTAACTAAAGCATGATGAGAGAAGGGTTAAGGTGATCAGACGAGGTTCATTTGAAGTCACCAATAAAAATATATTGCCATTAAAACACCATCAGGGCAGCAGTAATTGCGTATTAAATTAGGAGTTAAATTTAAAAACTTAGTCTTCAGTATTTAGGTATTACTTTATAAAGAAAAACAAATGATGGGAAACCTTTTAGTGGGAACACTGCAGTGCTAATGTTGAGTGTTTGTTTCACAGCTGCTCTAGTGTCTGTTAGAATTCTCCATGGTGAGGCTGCTTATCTGCATCGCCTTTTCAAATCAGTTGCAGTGTTGAAATTTTTCTCGGTTGAGTTGCAACCATTTCACCAAGAAAGGAAAAGTCCCCTAAAAGGCTTAGCAGCCTAAATACTCACTAGACACTTATTAGAACAGGAAGCAACTGGAGGTAGTTACAGTGCTGCAAAGTCTTGTTTTTGTGCTCCAGTTTTCCTTCTCCTTGCCAGCCAAGTTGTTTGAATGAGAGTGGGCCATAGGGTGATTGCACGGAAAGTCTCCCACGTTCCACCATTAAAACCCATCCTGCTAGGACAGTATATTAAGTTCTCAAAAATCACATGACTGGACGGTTAAGATTACTTGTGGTGCTCATCTCATGTGTCTTTTGTTCATTATAGACTACTTATTAAATGATCTCATATTGCTTCTTAAATGATTCTTTACTCTTCTTAAACGTACTTCTCCAATCTTGAATACTTTTAATACCTTGCAGTAAACCGGCTAGTCTATGTGTACTATAAAGGAATCCATAGAATTTATACATGAGTAATTTGCCAGAGTTGACATCCAAAAAGTTTTTTTTAAAAATCAGTATTATATTTGATAAATGGCATGATTGTGTAATTAGATGCATGTGCTGTGATGCATGCATGCAAGAGGAGAAAATTAAACATTTGATTAGACCACTATAGCATTTTTTATTTTCTTTTAATGGTGAGCATACAACTGTAATGTTCTTTTAGTATAAGTTTTAATGTAGTTTCTTAAAACAAGATTATATAACAAATGCTAGCGGCTCTCATAATACCAGGTTTCATGCTATTTATGAGCTGGTTTAAAGAAAGCTCCTGTTCAGAAAGCTTGTGCAGTGATCATGTAGTTTCTGTACAAAAATTTTTGTTGCGTTGGTTTGTACGTGTAGATCAAATGTTCTGTGAACTTGCCTGTTTTGAGCACCCATTAAGTTACTGCCTAGAACTGCAGAGAACTGAATTTGATGACCTGGAGCTGGGAGGGCAGCTTCAATTTCTGTGCTGCCACCTTAAGAGTCCCTCTGCTTTTTTCTTTTTTTTCTTTTTTTTTTTTTTTTTTTTTTGTAATAGAAGTGTTTCTTGCATCTGAGAGAGATGGTTTTGCATTTATCAGAGTAGTTGCATTAAAAGGTCTGTGTTGAGTGAAGAGAGAGCCTATAAGCAATAGCGTGACATGATGTGCTGCAATAAACATAAAAGGAGTGCTGTCTTTGCTGCGTGTTTGAGGATGCCTAATCTTGGGATCATCCACTTTAATGAACCATCCCAATTGGAAGGAATAGTCTTATTACAGAACTAGGTGATGAGAGGTGGGTTATGGTGGTTTTGAGTTCCTGGCTTGAAGACCCTAGAGACTGGGAGCTTTGTAGATGTGAATCGGTTTGGAGTTTTTTACGCACACAAAATAAGTGGATGCAATTCCCTCACTCAGTATGACAAAATGCATAACTTCAATGCTGTGTTTTAGTGAAAGATGGGAGATCGTTTTTCTTTGGATGGGCGGTATTCTGTATGGGATAGAAATTCCAAGAAATGACAAGTTTTTTATTACTATCTTACTGTATTGGAAGTTATTAGAGAAGGAGCAAGCATAATTTATTTTATCAGGATTAACAAATCTCTGAGCATCCTCTGCCTAGGTATTATCGAAAAATAAATAGTAATAGGATGTTAGTTTCCATCCCTTGCAGACCAATTTTGACCTAATCTTTGGAGGCTGATCTCTGCAGATACCAGCTGATGAAGCTTTGATTCTGCAGGAAATTTGTTCTGAGCTCAGCTGAAAAACATCTGGCAGGGATGCAGGAATCAGAGCTGTGCTGCTGCTGCTGCTGCAAGTTCATAGAGGCAGCGAGGCACTCTGTGTAGCTGCAGAGGAGCCAGTAGAGGGGCTGCTGTATTTATTAGCCCAGCAGTCCTGCTTGTGCCTGCCAGTTTCCACAGTCCTGGGATATTAGCCAGCCTTGTTGGCAAGTATATTTTTTGTTCTCTATCTATGTCTCTCATTTTTTTCTCTTTTTTTGTTTTAAAATGTAATTTTAAGGGAATCACGTGTTGCCTGCTTGTCAACTCACTGGGTACTCTCTCTTTTCGTGGAAAGGTATCAGCAACTCTGTAAATAATGTCCTCTATATCAGGTCAGCAGATGGTATATACTCTTGCGGGTGTCACCTACAGAAAACATAAAATCAAGATTTTAAAATCTGCTGACATAGTGATAAAATTCACCCCTGTGTCTAGTGGTGCAGTTCTCACTGTGGTACTTTCAGCTCAGCCCATGCACTGTAAATTCATCCAGACTATCTCAGTGTAAGTTCATCCAGACTATCTCAGATGTTGCTGTTTAGTGTTGCTCGGCAACTGCAGACTCTTTTAGTTTCAGCAAGGTGAATATTCCTCATTTTGTTTAGGGATATGGAGTATTGTTAGTGCTACCATAAAGTCTCCTTTCACTGGTAGGTGAAGTGATGTCTCTATTCTATAAAGTAGTTTGAGACACTTGAATTAAAAGAGTGTCTAAATACAAGGTATTTTAATTATACCTGTTCAGCTCATCGGTGCTCAGAGGGTTCTTAGAGATTCCTGAATTCAAGCTTTTCAGTTCCTTGGGAGGAAATTGTGAACAATCATCCTGCAAAAACTTTCGCCAGTCTAGCGAGGGAAAGGCTAGCTAACCCTGGCTAGAAGCGCAGAAAGAAAGGTTATTAAAAAAACCTAATCTGAATTTAGCAACTGTTATGCAAATCTGGATCACCTGTGACTGGACAGGCACCTAGAACTCTTTTTTTTTTTTTTTTTTTTGCATAGGAGCAAAAACTGAAGTGAAATAGGCTGCAAGATAGTGTGGGAAAAAGATTGATTTTGGCTGCGTCGAACAGAAAAAGGAATTTATTCCCTATATAACCCGCAGCATGGGAAATTATTTTCTTAACTAGGAAAAGACATCAATGGATGTGGTTTTCTGAAGTGAATAATAAACTAACCTAGAATTATATATTCTCAGTAGTACGCATATGCCTGAAAAGAAAATGGGAGAATTTGCTCATTTTATTTTACCAAGTTGCTTTTATAATTTGTTTACAGTTGTAGTTAAACATTCTTGCAAAAATGTTACCTTCCATCTCTACTTTTTGTACTGTGACTGCTTGATATTTATTTTTGTCCAAATCTTTTATATATTGATAACAAAGAAATGAACATCTACTTTTCTGTATAGCAGTATGTGACTTCTAGTAACTAATATAATTTGAAATTATATTTTCAGTCTAGTTTATAAAATCTAATTCCTTTTGAAGGAAGAAAAAATATAAACATACATAAATTATACATAAATATAAAAATTTGCTCGTTAAATGTTTTGGTTATATTTTTTCACTTTTGTGTTTTCAATTTCATTTTTCCCTGTTTAGATAAAAATATGCACAATTTTCCTTTGCATTTACTTTTTCAAATCACACGGTGTTTCTCTCCATTCTTAAGTCAGTGTGCTTTGTCATGCAAAAGTATTCATTCACTCCTAATTAATGTTCAACTTAATTTTATAATACAGAATTGGTCTCTTAGGGCCCTACACCACCATTACATATGCAATGCTTATATTATATTTCTTAGTCATTTAAAAAAGATGTGTTATGTGGTTAAACTTTTCAGAATACACAATCCTAGAGTTATACTGACAAGCAGTACTGTTTGCATTTGGTAATGGGCACGGTAAGTAGTGAAGAGCGGTATAATCTCCTGAAACTGAACAATGCCTGTGAACTTCAACTGATTTCTAAACCTGTTGGTTGTATACTGTATGGCCAGAATTTCTAAACCTGCAACACATTTAGGGACCTGAATTTAACCTGATTTCAGCAGTGCTAAACTCCTATAAGTCCAATGATATCAATGGAAGATGCAAATACACAGCGTTTTCAAAAACTGCACTGGTTTTGTGCATGTATCTAAAGTAAAGAATTAGGACTCTCATTTTAGTCATATGTTAGGCTTTAAATTCAACTCCCATTGGTACTGACTTTCCTTGTAAGTATCACAGCTTCTCAGGCAAGTAATGATTTATGTTCACGGTGTGTGTGAGGGAGATGTTTCAGTACGAAATGGGTCTGGATTACATTGTTTTGCATTGGGGGAGGCTAAAGACAGAGCCCTGCTTTTCTCGCGTGGTCAAATTTGTTGGAGTTCAAGGCTTGGGAGGAGCACTGGCATAGTTTCGTGATACAGAAACAGTATTGCTACAACTTTGACCATGAGAGTGTGGGACAGGTATAATGTTAATGTACTTTGTGCCATCCCTGTGCTGTAATTGAACAAAATTACTCTAATTTCTCTGGGATTCCACTGTATAGTTAATTTTGCGTAGAGTATCCATGGCAGCGAGGAGAAGGAGGGAATGGAGGGCAACATCCAGGGGATTGGTGATGTTCCACAGCCATAGATAAGAGGGTTTAGAAGCTGTATAAAACAAACAGCCAGGCCAGCAAAACAGCATTAATTCCATAAATGCACCTTTCTATAAAGTATTTTATGACTTGTGAAGGATGTCTTACAAGACTGAGAATAAATAGCATACATTTTTAATATAATTATGTAAACTAAAATAAATATTTTACATTTATTATGCATAATAAAATAATTAGACAACATTCTCTAAGGGATTATGGCATCTGAAATTCCAACTGCAGAAGGATTCATTGCATATTTTCAGCAGCAGCGGCAGCATGACTTAGGGGGAGTGACTCCACAGGGGCTACTTTTCTTTTTTTGGACAGCATCCCTGGGGAGTTCCTATTTCCCTCTGACTTATAGTATCTGTTCATAGGTTGTAAAGACCAGTTTATAATACACTTCAGGATTTGCACCTAAGTCATAAGAATGTGCAAAGTAAGTGTTTTCTCTCTATTTATTTTGGAGAATTTAATAACTTTTAGTTGTCTTGGTACGATTGCATCAGCTATGCACAATCCTCTAGTTATATCAAGGATAACTAGGGACTACTTTAAATGCTGAGTAACAATGTGTAGTTGTTCATAGCAAAACTGAAAGGCTGTTAAGGCAAACTTCTGCATAAAATGATGAAACAGTATATTTACGATTAAAACGTTAACATTAATATGCTCTTTGTAACCAGTGAAATTTCACATGCATGTATAGGAAATAACTAGGTTATACAACTGTATGGAACATTAGGCTGATGAGGACTCCAAGTGGCAACCACCACTGCGCTATGGAAAAACACTTTTTTTATATATCACAAAGGCAGAATTAGGCAAAAGAAGTTGCATGTACTTTGTGCTAATAAGAAATTGCTAAGGACAATAATGCATGCATGTAATAGAGCAAACTGGGCCTTCAGGAAGCACTTAAGCTTCTGTTGTGATCAGCAGCAGGAGTTGAGGATATCCAGTGCCTTGTGCTAGCAGACTTATAAACAAATGGAGGTAGAAGTTTAGAAAGAAATTCTGTCAGTGCATGGGCATAGTTCCCAGATGCAAACTCCTCAGATTATTCAGACCTTAGTTTTTAATAAAAATTCAGATAAAATATTTGATAATATTTCTATTAATCTGGAACAAAATATGGTGTAGCATTTAAGTCTATAAAAGAAAAATAATCTGAAATAAAATTTAGATATAGCTGCAAAAACACTTTAATTATTCTAGTGAATACATGGCATGCAAAACAATGGTTAGGATTATTCCCTTTATGATGTTTCCATTGCTTAAGAAACTTTGCTAAGTTATAGCAAAGGGTTCATATGATAAACTCAGCATAAAAATATGCAATGTGATAGTACAAAACACAGATCAGCTATCATGTTAACCAAGAGACGTGACTTCAGATGTGGTTCCTAACAGTCAGAAACTTGTAGAAGCAGAGAGCACACAAATAATGATATGGCCTGTGCTGGGAAATGTGTACGCTGTCTGCACCGACTGAGAAATTCTCTCTCTGCAATTTTGGAGAATCGCGTTGGTGGCTGCATACAAAAGAACTTAAACTCCCTCTCTCACAGCTCTCCCTGTCCTCCCTGCCAGATGCCACAGTCACTGCGTGGACTGCTTAAGAAAATGTATGCTGATTAGAAAACATGATTGTTTCTTAAAAGAAGACATATGTACACACACACACAAATATATTGGTGTATGTAGACTTGATGACTATGGTCCACACTGAAATTACCCTGTTAAGAGGCTTTTGCACAGCATGCAATAGTATAGTCACTTTGTGAAGTCCTTTGCTTTCCATATTTTTAATTAATAGCATAGTAAATGCACTCTACTTGGTAGAAGGGTAATACAGATTTTTATTTATTTTAATGAATAATGTTTACTCCTTATGATATGGAAATCCATCAAAAATTCCATGAGCATTCTTTTCTCAAGCTTCTTTTGTAGTTTTTTTTTCTTATTTCTATTTACTTATTTATTCCTGTTTTCTAGCTTTTTTTTTTCTTCCTGTGGCCACTCTAAGAGGAATTAAAAATTGCCTTTTTAATTCAATGAATCTGTGATTCTCATGCTAACACTGAACCACTGGACTTGAGACTTTAAGGATCTGCCCAAGTATCTTTAAACCTGTGATACAATTGCAAGCATTGATAATACTATTCTAGCCTCATTTTGGGTTGAGCCCTTTGAAGATCAACTTTTAAGTAATGTAGTTCAGCCTAAATGACATGCAGAATTACTCAGGGCTGACCACTGAGTTTAATGTTACTGAGGCGTGCAGCCATTTTGATATCAATGTAAAAATTCCTACATAGTTTTAACTTCTGGCAGCTTCTCTCTGTTGCAGTCTGTTGTGATCATAGCTCAGCACTCTATCAGTTTGTTCACGCTTTGATTTAAGTTCTGCAAAAACATTCTCAGGTTCCTGATTTCCTTCAGTAGTTACTGTCTCCCCCTTGCTGTTCAATTTGGGCTTTGTCTCTAAACTTTTCTTCTTATGCAGCCCCTCCCCCTCTTTTTTTTGTTTGTTTGTTTTGTTTCAGAGTCCAACACAACCCAAAACCTGAAGTATTTGGTGGTTAGCAAATATGAATAAGACCACTTCATGCAGTGGACAGATTAATGTAACTAACACCTTCTATTATCACATTTTATCATCTTCCTGTCCTCACACTTCTTTTTCCCTATCATGTGCAATCATCACTGTCTTATCTATTCCTCTTTCTTAAGGAGCATAAATATGTTATAATATATATGCCTATATTTACATTGAATGTATAGTTGATTAATGTTTATAAATCTGGAACACCAGCATATATTTCAAACTAAAATAATCTTAAGTAGGTTTTATTTTGATAGTAAATAAAGTTCTAGTGCTAACCTCAACATGAATGGCAAGGCTGTGGTCTTAATATAGCTTTTAGTAAAAAAAATAGGCTTGTAATTTCCTGTTCTTACAGTGCTTCTGATAAAAATGTACAGTGAAGATCTTTTATGTCTACAAATAAACTTTCATTTGTTGGATAAATTTGATCTAAAAATAATCATTGGCATCATAGCTTAATTAATACGACCCTTTTAGGTGAAAAGTAGTTTAAAAAAAGGCTAAAGCAAACTATATATGTTTTCTTTGCTCTTGCCTGTTAACACAGAATAAAAAATAAACCTGTTTGTTTCTTTTACCATTCCTTAATCCCCAATCCAGTCATTATGAAATTGCCAAAGCTGTCTTTGGGGGTGGTCAAACCTACAAGGAATTATTATAGCTAACAACCTGGTTAACTACCTAGCTGGTAGTTAGCAATTTAAAAGTATTTTGGTCGGCCTTTGAGATGAAATTAATGGATTCTAGCCTGTTGTGTTATGTGTGGTTTATTCTCCAGCCAATATGGCTACTACCATGTAAACAAGTTTCTGTATTAATGCTGTCTTAGTGACAACCTTCCCTTTCCTCCTTTATATGTGACATACAGAACAGGTTAAAATGTTCGGAAGTGACAGAAAGCAAATTCAGCTCAGAAGGAGTTCTGGAAAGAGATGTAGCCTACTACACATAGGAGAAAGGGAAAGGTTGTTTTCCCTTTAAGGGCTGATGAAAATGAGAGAAAGGAAAGAATTGCTGAATAGAAAATAAAGGAAGGAAGGAAAGAAGAGGAAAAATCTGAGCTTTTCTGTTTGAGAAAAACTTTCTACTTAGATGCTTCTAATGCATTTGAATTGGTGAGCAATTTTTCAAATAACTATGGCATTCTTAGAAACTCCTGATTTATTGAAGCTAAATAAAATCGCTTGCGCATTCCATCAGAGTTGCCCATGTCTCTGTGACAGCTTCTGCCCAAATTCCCCTGGAGCGGTACATTGGGGCACTTTGGGAACTCAGGAACCAAAGCCTCTGCCTCCACCACGAGGCTTCCTGCCTCAAAAGTGGAAGTCGTGAGCCCAATGCACCAAGTCTGCACCTATGTAGTGTGGCTGGAGGATGTTTTCTAGGGGCCACAATACAATATGGTGCAACTGAGGCTCTGGGGCAGAGCTGGCACCTGGGGTTTGGGAGGCTGGTGCTCTTGGCTGCTCTCTCTCCAGTGTGGTGGGGAACCCCTACAGACTGAACCCTAAAACATTCTGCTTTGGAGACAGAGGTATCAGAGATTTGGGAACTTGGAGTTCCTGGGATGTTGCTTCACAACCCATGGGTTCAAAGCTGCTGCTTAGGGTTGGCCAGTAAAAGTCTTGGCAGGAGCAAGGACAGCTTGTCTCAAGGTTTGCATGTGCCTTGCAGCTCTCCATACCTTCAGTTGCCTTTTCTCTTTCCTGAGCTGCTGGGAGAAGATGGTGCGTTCCCCATAGAAAAAGGCGGCGTAGGCAGGACAGGCCATTTGGTGTACAGCAGCTCGCCTTCCCTAAAACCTTTTTGCAGACACTGTTGTATGATACCCTACTTTATTCACATAAGTTATGGATCAGGAGTGTATTTCACTTGAGGCTTTACTTACAAAGGGACAGTCTTGAGAGGAGTAATTTATTGTCCAAGTAACCTATTAAGTTGCTTGTTACAACTATTTTGTCCCTGATTGGGATGGTCTTTGTGGTTTTCCTAGGCCTGTTTGTTTAGGTCTGAATAGCAGGTGTAGATATTGCTGAGACGTCTTTGGGACTTGCTTTATAAAAGCCAGCACATAAAGCCCTCAGTTTTGTTATTGCAAGGGATGGAGTGCTGCTCTGGTGTTATCATTATTTCCGGGGGACGGTTTGGGTTTTTTTGAAAACTACTTTAAAAAAATCTCAAAAATATTTGCACGTCCCAGGTGGCAGAGAGTTAATATTTTAGTTTCTAGTTTTCTTTCTGTCTATTAAAAAAGTTAAAAGTCGTGGTAATAGCATTCATTGGATTTGTTTATTATATTAGGTTTGTTTGTTTAGCTTTTGTCTTTAACTTGTTATGTACGACATGTACCTGAATTTTGTGCTTTAATTTCTTTTTAAATGTGTTCTTTTAATAATGGAAAAATAATTAAGGGAAAAAAACGAGAATCCCAAATATATACCGAAAAGGTGGTTCTGCATTCTTGGGTACCTTGTGTCAAAGCTGTTGCTTTTCATTTTACATCCTCAGAGAGAAGAGGAGGTCTGTGCAGTACTCCTCATCTTCCCCTACATTCCCAGGTTATACATGCTGAGACCTAGTGTGCTGGGAGAGACAAGCTGCTGCAACGCTTTTCTCCTTTCTCCGACCCCCATGGGCAGGGGGATTGGAGTGGAGCCATTCCTCGATATTTCCCCACCGTCTTCTGTAAATGGACTGAAATAGGGAGGCAGTGGGAACTGAGAGGGATAGGAAAAAGCTGCTGCTGTTCATAGCCTGAGAGCAAATTGATCATTCTTCCTGAAGTTAAGAGGAGATTGCGAAGGGACTTTAGACTCTCAAAGACTGCCCAGATCTCCCTGGTGCTCCCAGGGTTGGTAGCAGAGCTGCAGGTTGCTCTGTACCTCAGGCCAGTTGACCTCCAGTCCAGTTCTGGTTTGGTTTTCCTCCCACTTAAGCAAACCACCCAGCTCACCATGATTCCAAGAATGTAGGTCCGTACACATATATGCATATTTTTAAATAATACTTTAAAGTAACACTTCTGATGTTCCTCAGCATTTCTATCTTTTTATATTTTTTGTGATGTTATTTAAAAAAACACACAACTAGAAACTCTGCAGTTTGTAATACTGTAATGTTATTTGTGTTATAAACCTATCAATACATCGAGTTGTCCTAGTGATATCATAAACTGCCGAACATCATCCTTACTAGTTCATTGTGATATTAGTGGTACCCCTTAAAATACAGCATTTATAGCTTTATGTTTGTAACGTCAGTGCACTCTTCTTCAATCCTTGTTCAAGGTAATTATGGATTCTTTCTAACAACTGTAGTTGAGGACGTAATTTGTTCGGCTGGAAATCCCATGTGGAACATCATCCCATACTGAGCTTCCTCAAAGCATTTCTGTTGAAATTTTACATGCACAATTTACAGGGCAATCAATACTGAAAATCATTCTGAAGTTGTATAAGGTATTGTGATTATCAAAATGAATTCTTAAGTTCTGATGATATTTCATTACAAAAAATGTGCTATTTCATACATCTTTTTGTTAACAAGGTGTTGGTAAAATACAGAGTACCGCTTTCATTAGCAAATTTTGGAGTTATCTGCTATGAGTATTTTAACTAAGAAGGGCTACTAAGATGATTAGGGGAGTGGAACATCTTTCTTATGAGGAAAGGCTGAGGGACTTCGGTCTTTTTAGTCTAGAAAAAAGGAGACTGAGGGGGCATCTTATCAATACTTATAAATACTTAAGGGGAGGGTGCCAGGTAGATGGGAAGAGTCTTTTTTCAGTGGTGCCCAGTGATAGGACAAGAGGTAACGGGCACAAACTTGAACATAGGAAGTTCCATCTTAACATGAGGAGGAACTTCTTTCCTTTGAGGGTGGCAGAGCACTGGCACAGGCTGCCCAGAGAGGTTGTGGAGTCTCCCACACTGGAGACATTCAAAACCCGATTGGACACTGTCCTGTGCAACCTGCTCTGGCAGGGGGGTTGGACTAGATGGACCAGAGGTCCCTTCCAACCCTGACCATTCTGTGATCCTGCAACATATGAAAATCCATTAGTAATTTGTTTTCTTTTCAGCAAAGAAATGTGTCTTTAGTTCAAAAAGGCGATTTTTATAAATCAGTTGACGAGGATTGATTTTTAGCTTGATGTCCCTAACTTATTCTGAGACTTGCACCAGCCCATCCATCCATCTTCTGTCAGTTTCTTTAATAACTTTTTAAGCTGTTGGCCAGTTTCAGTCAAAACTGACACCCCGTAGTAGTTGCTGAGATAATTTAAGTTCCTACATGTTTCCTGAAAGAGGTGGATGAGAAGAGAGGAAAAAAAAAATTCAGTGAGGAATAGGCAGGCAAAATTAAGCTCTCATGCATTCTTTTCTCTTTCAACCAGCCAGTGTATTGTTCCAGGCTCGCCACCCAGCACAGCTGTTTTTTCTTGCCTGATGGGAGTATCTCAAAGCACATGTTGGGGAGCTGCTGTTACTGCGTTGCGAGATTCAGTGAACAGGGAGGAATCCATAGGAGACCGTGCTTAAGTTGGTACAGTGTTCATGTATCAATGCTTTTGGGTCCCAAATTAAGAGTTTGTTGCAAGTTGTTGGGACGGGTCATTTTAAAAGTTAAAACTTGAAAGGTGTTTTTAAGGATAAAGAGAACGCACCCAGCTATGTATATTTTTCTTTAGAAAAGAAGTTATTTGGAAGAGATTTGTGCCCCTGAGACTGAGAGCACTGACATTTCTTATTCAGTGAGTGAATAGGAACAGCTTCCCATTATATGGAGGGAGGGATTATTCCACAAGTGCTTTCTTTGGCAGGTTTTCTGTTTTCTTTAGGTCATTTACTGACAAACTGTGGCATAATGCATAGGTCTAGATAGATGTATTTAAATGATGAAAAGAAGCAAAGTTTGAACAAATACTAAGTTCTTTTTACATGTTTTTAGTGATACTGAGCATCCACAAGTTCTTATCTCACATGGGGTCCGGTGGCTCTGTACCTATTTGGAATTCAGCCTCTTCATTTAGGTGACTAAATGTGACTTTCATCACATTTTAATTTGAATTTTAATTACTCAGCCTTTGAGACTTTGATCAGCACTAATAAATTATAGCACAGTCATCTGATACGGTATTTAGCTGATTGATTTTTGTATGCTAAAATGTAGTCATTTTAAGGAGCAATAAAAGTGCTTTCAAGTAGACGAAGGGTTTCAAAGATAAAGGAATCTGTACCAGATTTGTTCAAGTCTGTGTCAGACCAGAGAGGGAAGACCTAAATATGAGGCTTCGTGAGGGCAAAGCAGGTGGCTACTATCCATTCTGTTAAAATAAATGCAGCAACATCAGGTCAGGCAATCAACCCAATGTAGGCTGGTGGGTGCACCTTTTGGGAACAGCTGTGTGTTGCCTGGTGGTGGTGCAAGAGGCGAGAGATGAGTATACAGTATCGGGTGATGCTAGCTCTATTAGTGCTCTAGGTTGGAGAAGTGTATTCTGAATGGCAAATATAGCATTTGTTTGTTCTAGCTGAGTTCTTGTCCACCCACATTTGTTCCTGGCTTCCTTCTTTATATTTGGATCTCTTTTGCCTCAGAACAGTACAACGTAATATCAGGAGAATCTTCATTTTATTTTCCTGCTCTGAAGTGCCCATCTTTAGTTTCAGTTCACCAGTAGCATGGCAAGAGTACTGCAACAGAAAGGATGATAACTAAGCCCCTCTCCATCTAAGCATCTCTGCTCCGTAGCTCAGTTGGGACTCAGCTCTCACTGGCTGGATAGTGTCTACTGTCATGGGGTTGATGCTATAAAACAAAAATAAAGAGAGTGGTTAAAGTCCTGGCTCCACTGATGTTAATCACATCACCTCCATGTCCTCAGAGTGAAGCCACGGTTCTCTGTCTGTCATGAAGTACTTACTTCTTAAGAGAGAAATGGAAAGCCAGGGAGTTGGCAACACCTTTCACAAGACTTTGTATCTGGACAGTAAAAAAGTTAAACTTGGCAAGTAGATTGTGGGCTCAAGTACCCAATGTTTCTACTTTCCACTGAACTTTGCAGAGAGGATCCTGATCCCCTACATCATGCCAAAAACCATCTAAATCCAAAAGCAGCTACTCCTTTAGGAGTTTCTATTTGTCACTTACCTCTCTCCTTAGTTTGCAAGTTCTTACACAGCTAAGTGAAATCACTGAGGCATGCTCAGAAGTCTCTGTCCTGGGGACATGGGTATCTCCCTCAAAACTTTTGGTACACCTTTTAGATGAACAGGCTTCTGTTCCTATATTCTTGGGTATGTGAAAATTAGAGAAGCCAGGATTCATTTAATTAATAACGACAGTGCTGTCCACAGCCTGATTCTAGTTATTGTTTAGGATTCTCAGCTGAGAGGGCACAGAACACAGGCTTGGAAGCCTGTTGTTTGGATTTTGTGGGAAAGTTATATGGGGAACATAACCGAAAACAGAAGAATAATTCTGAAAGCAAGGATTAGACCTGCTTTTGGCTCCTGGTGGTTCCTCACTGTCCATTGGCATAGTTTCAAGAGAAAGGGTATGTGCAGGATATTTCATGTCAGCTAATACACTTTCCTGGGTCACAGGAGAATTGAATTCAGCCCTCCTCAAAATAAGGGCTGCCCAAAACTCAGGAGTTTTACTTCCTAGAATAGTGCCTTAATTTCTAGAAAGCTAGGGACACCAGTGTTTCCTTTTCCTGAGCAGATAGGAGCTCCTGATGTTTCATATTGGCTACCTACGCATTCTTTAGAAAAAGTAGACATCTAATTTAAGCAATCTTGAGACATACATTGGTTCTTTCTTATCTCCATTAATTGTATTGGGAATTTGAATGGTTAAGGAGAAGAGAGTAGGTTGCCTTCTAGTACTGTCATGCCCAACAGTGCATGTAAGTGAGACAGAAACTTATTTCTACCCTACTTTACTGATACTCTGCCTCCCAAATCTATCACTACTCTTTTTGCCTATTTTCTGATTGTCATATCCTTTTCAACGTTTAGATTGCAATTTTTGTGAGGCCAAAACTGATTTTTCTGTTTTTCCTCCGTGCAGTGAGTGGCGTAACATCATTCTGTCATGCTATCCTCTAAAGTCATTATGCTGTGCAGTGGGAACATACCAGCTTTTTTGGAGCCAGTTTTTGCATTGTAAACATAGGATTGCATTTCACCATAGGACTAAAGGAAAGCCTGTACCCTTATGGTGAAACTCTACTGTTGCCAAGACTGTGATGCTGTTTAATGGCAAAAACCTCAAAGAAGTTTGAACAGCTGGGAGCCTGCATTCAGTTGAAGTGCAATGTCAGTGCCTAATTCCCATAGTCTCCTTAGAAAATCTCATCTCTCATTTCTAGGACTGGTAATCCAATACCTTTCATGAGAACTAAATGCATATAAATAGAATTTTTCAAATACGCGTGCAGTCTTAAGTACCATCAGGATCAGCCTTTGCTGTTTTAGTCTGGTTTTGTTTTAAAACTTGACCTTCAAATATGTGCATCTCTAAATGCATTTTTGAGTGCATTTTTTTTGTTTTGCTTTTTTGAGATCATGTCATTGTTATATAGCTGAAGGAAGGGTAGTACTGAAAGCAATGCATCTTGGAATGCAAGTGGAACTATTTAGACTCTTTTCTTTAAAGCACAGCTTCTTGATCTATAACCATCCAGTATTTAGAAAGAAAGGATATCAGGATATTATGAACTATATTGTTCTGTTGTTGTGTAAACTGTTGGAAATAGCCCTGGAACATATGGACTACTTCTATCCCAGCAGCAAAAGAAATCTGCACATATCTGATAACAAAAAAGAAAAAAATACATATATATAGTTTTATTCCTAAATTTCTATTATTTACAAAATTTATCATTACTTTTGGGAAAATACTTGGATTATTTAAAATACTTACACAGTAAACTCTTGTGGCCTTTAAAGAGGTATGTGGATTAATGGCTTCTCAAAGAATTGTTTTACAAGAGTACTGTGGTATTTTTAGAATGAGTGCTTAGTTAAAAAAGTCACTAAGGGCATGTTATTCACGTAGGCATGTTTTGTACAAAACCTATGTATTTTTTATTATCTATGCTTTCTGACTTGATTCAGTAATGTACCTTTGTATACATGCATATAACGTTAACCCTATGAATAGGTCCAGGTATTCTGAAGTTAGTTGTGATCCCTAGAATAACATAGTGAATCAGCCCTTTAAGGACTGCATTACTATGATGCAAAATAGATTCAAAGGAATCGTTTGGTTTTATATAAAAGGTGAGGAGTGCAGGGTTTTTTTTTGGTGGGGTTTTTTGGTTTTTTTTTGGTTTAAGAGTGGAATATATGTTTTCTTTAGCTGTAAAAGCACAATCAAGGCAACATGATAAGTGAGTCAGTGTTGTAAAAGTAAAACTAATTTTGCCTTCACTCACATGAGCTATAGAAGGAGGAAGCTTTATTGTCCCTGGGAAGGTGATAAGGCAGAGTAATTGTATATTATACTGTCCTGGAACATCTGCCTGAAGACTGTTGGAGCAATTCATCTATCATGGACGATACAGCATGTTTTGTCTTTCTGCTTTAACCCATCCCCACTGCTGGCCTGCACGAAGGTTTTGATAGGGACTGTGCCTGGGCTGGGGCTCACATTAATCAGTCCCCTTGTTCAACACTCCAGCTGACATAATTACAACCTGCGCACAGCAGTTATTCAAGTCGAGTCCTTGTCACTCGTGGTGCGAAACTACACAGCTCAGATCCCGAAGGAGATTGCCTTATCACACAGAACAAGGGCTCACAGGAGTTGAAGAGAATAGAAATGGGAAAATGTCTTCCGGGAGTACTATATATTCCTTTAAAATAAGACATTTGAGAGACTTACAAGGGACAAAGAGAAGCATTGTGCAAGGTCTGAAATGAACAGGTTATTATTTTTAAAAGGATTACACAGGCCATTTTTGTGAAATGGACATGGATTATTAAATAAATTCAGTGGTTTCTCTCTCTCTTATCATTCAGTGACTCTGCCCTATTAGTTTTCTTCAGAAATGATAAAATAGTTTTTGACTTGTATAAGCTTTAAGTATCTCTCAGTAGAAAACATCAGAACACAACTAATAAAAGTGAACATATTATACCAGTAAAATTGGCACACACATAAGGGAAGATCTGCAAGGCTCAGAGTTAAGGGTGAAGGAAGAAGCATGCAAAAGGGCTTTCGAAGATGAGCAAGTTCATTAGTTTCTGCTGTAGTATGATACAGGAATGTGAAAGATGAAGCCAAAGAACAAGTTTCATATTTTACCATTTTTGCCTCTTTTCATGTTAACCCTCTGTGGGAAAAAAGGCAAGTCCATAACACCATCTATACTAAATGAAAGAAGTTTGTTTTCCTGTAATATGATAGGTTTTATTTTTATGTGGGTTGGTTTGTTTGTTTTTTCTTTAAGACAGAACCTTTGCATATATGATCACAGGAGAATTTATTTGGCATTGGTCTATAAAATTCCTCAATATGACAGAATTTCATTTGCGTTCAGAAAGCTTTCCTTGGTGTTTACTTTTTTTTTCTTCTTGCATACTAGATCAGCTTTTTGAAGCGATACCATTCAGGGACTTCCTGTTCTTCTCAATCAATAGATTTACAGTGTTGCCCTGATTTCTTAGTTAAAATACTGTGTCTAATATTTAGACGTAATTGAGTATAGTTGAAAGAACAGTAATAATTTTACTATTTATCTTTTACAAGATAGCTTATCTGGGACTTTGAATAGTCTGAAGTAGAAGCACTAGAAACTATCTTATACCTTTTACTCTGCATATATGCACTAGGTATGCTTAGGTAAGTCAAATACATAGTTCAGTGCTTTCATTCAGCAGTATTACATTTCAGTATCTCTTGGTGAAGCACACAGCACATTGAACTTGATGTGTAGGTCTACTGTGAAAATCTAGCTATGTGAAAACTGCAATTTCTTACTGAGCGGCAGGGCGTCCTTGTAGGCAAATGTGCTCTTGTAGGAACAAAAATTAAGTTTTGCTTGCTCCCTACTCTTAAAACCAGTTTTCCTGGGGTGAATGATGACTGTGAAGTAAGCTCAAAGTACAGAGCCAAATGCTGCATTTACCTATATTTGTGCAGACAATGGCATTATGAGGACATAATCTGAAGAGAATGATGTTTCTCCAATATATACTTTCAAGGCAGATTTTAGATCGGATAATCAATCATACCTCCAACTAAAGAACCAAATTTGACTTTCAGAACCTAAGATGGTTTTGCAGTATTGACAGCCAGGAAGAATATATTTTAATTTGCAGACTGAACAAATTTCCATGACATCATGGAAACACAATAAATGTCTGACCTCACAATGACATTTTTCAGACTTAAACTGTACTTCTTGTAGACTTTGAGCCTGGAAAAAGCCTTAAGCTCAGCTAGTCTGACCTTCTACATAAAACAAACTGCATAGGGTTTTTTTTTTCCAGTTTGCTCTGCACTGAGCCTCTTGCGTTTGACTAAATTTTATTGTCTGGAGAGATGTTCAGGCTGGATCTGAAAGCATCGTCTAGAAAGACATTTTGTTGTCTAGAAAGACATTGAGGTTTTATCTGAAAGCATGTTTATACATCTAAAGATGACATGGGACCTTTCTGCTTATAGCATCACACGGGAAGCTCACGTTAAACCGCTGGGCCACTAATCCCTAAATCATTTTCAGTGTCACAGCTTTTCACGGCGTTCTCGCATTCTCTAAGTTACTTGCATGCGTTGTGCAAAGGTGGGAGACCTAACTTGTAGTTGTGTGTGTACGTGTTTTGATTGAACAGGCCTCGCTTGTGAAACTGCTCTGCATGACTGCAGTGTCATCGGTATTAATCATGCTACCAATTACAGTGTCATCTGCAAGTTTTATTAGCAGGGATTTTATATATACTTTTGGCATGCTTAACAAAAGTGAATCTTTCAGACAATTAATGCTTATTCCATTGATAAATTGGAACATTTGAAATGAGGAAGAAAATGACCATCTCTTTTTGCATGGGGGGGTTGGGGCTGGGATAGGGCAAGAAGAGGCAATGTATTAGCATTTTAAAAAAACCTACTTTGAGCAGAGATTGTGCAGACCACAGTGCCCTGGGTATGAATCCAGGCTGCAAAGCAACAGGATCTGCCCTCAAGGGAGCTGTGTTGTCACTAAAATGGCTGAAGGAACTGACACAAAGGCCAGTTGGAAGAAGTGCCATCTGCATCTGAGATTGACAGGCAGCCTTTAGGGTCTGTTGCTATCATTTCTGACTCCAGCAACATTAGAAGTCCAGTTTCATCTTGTGCAGCCTATAGACTCCACACCCTTTCTTAGGCTCCATCTGCACTTTTATATTTGTGAAAATACTTTATGGGTTCCTGAGGATATACAAACAGACTCTACAGAATTGTTCGGTTACTTTATGTGGTCATTAAAAGAAGTACAATGGGGAAAAAAAATTGATGTTGAAAGGAAAAGTGTGTCTTCAATTAAATTCATCCTAGCTTTTTTAAAAAATGGATGCTTTCCATGGCCTCATTTCAGCACGGTATTTGATCATGTACATAAATTTAAGCTTGTGAGTCATTCTTTTGAAGTCAATGGGGCTGCTTGTACTTCAGCTGCACAAGTGCATAAGTACCTTGCTAAATCAGGGCCTATGATACTTAAAGCCCGGTCTCCATCCTTACACCACTGCAGAGATGCTGTTTCTCAGACCAACTTCTCTTTTATGCCATCTGCTCCAACAAGAAAGGAAAGGGGGAGGGAGGAAGCCCATGAACAATGGAGTGATTATTCTCAGTTACTGTGAAATAGATGAACTCCACCTGCTATTTCTGCCACTTAAACCTTGGCTGACACGGTGCAGCAGTGCACTGTGCACAGCAGACTTCTGCATCCCTCATGCGCTGCGGGCAAGCGGATCCAGAGAGCCCTTGAGCCAGGCCATAACAGAGCCCACTCTGCCTGCAGTGAGGTGGATGCCAGGAGTCCTAGCACATGTTATGGCGAGTTTTCAGTAGCAGATCAGTCCTGTGAAAAAATGCTTTTTTTTTTGGTTTTGCGTTTTTTGGTTGAGGGTTTTTTTTTGGTTTTGTTTTCTTTTTTTTTTTTTTTTTTGCTACTCAGTAGAAGGAGACACTGCAGCTCTCTCCAAAGAGCTACTTGGCAGACTCAGGAGCCGAGCAGCCCGGCTCTGCACCGCGCCTCGGGGGGGGCAGTGGGGATCCCAGCACAGGTCGAGAGCTGAGGCATATCTCCCTGCCTTTCTGCACCCTTTCCACCTGCTCCTCCCCAGTCTAGTACTAGTTTTCCAGGTTTCTGTCTAAAAGGTTCCTCTCTATTTCTTTCTCTTCCTGTAGAAAGAACTAATGGAAGCATGTAAGGCAGGAAGCCATTATTTCCTTGGAATCAGAGATAAACTTTTTTTCTGCAAAAATCACGTTTTCTTTATGTTGTGAAGCGTGTTATGAACTAAAGTTTTGTTATTTGGGTTTTTTTGAGAAAAATATTCTGACTGAAAATTCACGAGTAGATCTGGATGCCAGCACTGGTTTTTGTTGTTTGGTTTGTTGTTTGGTTGTTGTTCACTATGCGGGGTTGTAACCGGCTTTACAGATCCCTCAGAGGTAAACAAGACTAGAGTACATCACTTCTTACTTCCCATCAGAATCTCCAATTACCCTGAATTTGCCTTTAAAAGCGTGCATTTTGGCAATCGTAATCAACTCCTTGTATCGCACGTATTTGTAATGATCTATTATTTGAAATTGGGAATTTTTATTCCAATACATTGTAAATGTAATGGGAGATCTGTGGCCAGATTACAATTTGGACATGCTAGTCTGCTGAATGGAGCTGAGACACAAGCAGTAATTATCAATCTTCCATCATTTTCAGTGCTGACGCACAAGTTTTTGCTGCTTCCCTACAGGGCTCTGCTACTTTTTAGCAGCCAGCATTGGACATCTGTCACACATACTGTATGTCATAACAAATAGATCATTACAGAAAAAAATGCAAAGCTATAAATGTAGAAAAGCAGAAAACATTACGATTATTATCCCTGAGTGTTACTATAATACTGTCAGAATAAATCGCAAATACATTTTTATTATTTTCTTTGTGAAACTGACTGTATCATAAAATCTCATTAAAACATGTAAATGTAGTGTACTCTCTTTTATGTAGCCCATTGCATGTATTGCCACTCATATTTTCTGAGTTGCAGCACATGTGAAACATGGCAATACATGTGGCCACCAGATTGTAGGGCACGCATTTTCATGCCACTGTGGATGTGTATTTCAGTCATCTTACCTTGGTACGATTGAAAAGCATCAGCTGTGGGCAAATGTTCACTGCAGAAACAGCAAGAGTGGTAAAGGTGTTGCTGTCCCCCAGCAGTTTGTTGCCACTGTCCACCAGAGGTCTTTATGAACAGCACAGAAAGATGTTTGCCAGCAGTGACATGGCAGAACTGAGCTGGCACTGGGCACATTGTGGTTGACCTCCTGAGTTCCCGTGGAGCTGTATGCTGCTAATTCTGGCAATAGTATCATAAGTCACTTGATAATTGAAGCTGGTTGCAGAGTGCTAGCACTTGTTTTCATGTGATTTTTTCCCCCAGTTGTTTAAAACCTAAATAAAAGGTAGGAATTTTGCTTTTAAAGGAAAAGAGCACGGAAAAAGTAACCCAGGTGCAAGCTAGTAATAAGAAGACTGAGAAAATATACCACATTTCTTGTATAAATATGCACATATATATGTGTGTTAATGTATAATGATAATTACAGTTTTATAATGTTAGTTTCAACACATTTCAGAATGTATTTTTGGTCATGGTATTTTTCTATTTTTTATTATTTCTTGTGCAATACTGTATTGACCTGTAGCACTGAGGAGGTAAGCTAATACTTTAAGTTTTAAACTTGTGGTTTGAACTGAGTGCTAGTGGTGTATGCTTATTGTGTATAATGTAGTTAGTTTGAGTTAACTGGAAATCAGTTTATTTTCTTCAAAAAACAGAATGGAGATAAATCTTGAATATGCTGGGAAGAATTTTTCATTGGTTTGTTTGTCTGGGTTTTTGCTTAGTAGAAGTTGGGCAGAGTGATTGTCATTGTGAAGGTTTTGATTGAGTAAGCCTGTTTGTATAATGTAATTACCACAGATTGAGGTATTTGTTTCTTTCCTGTCAAGAAAATATTGCCCATTAGGTTGTTTACCGTCACTCTACTGAATGCTAGTTTTCATACAATGCAAATAAGTTTAAGTGCAAGTAAGACATAAAGGCAGGCTAAAAGGGTTGCATTTTGGGAAGCAGTAACACTGAAAAAACCTTGAAGGGTCCCTGCATTTAAATGAGTGAAGAGGAGCTCTCAGTGCTTTGAGGGGTATTCAGGAGCTCCCAGAATTGGAAGTGAAGAATCCTGAGCACAGGAAAGTTCTGGTATCCGTGTATGCAGCCCTGGTGTGAAATGTGCTCTAGTATTCAAAGCTTAAAGCAATGTTTACAATTGGAAAGAGTTAGGAAGAATCTGATGATTTCCCAAAGGGAGATGAAAGGCACTGGGTCTTTGTAGCTCATCCACTAGAGGTCCAGATAGCAGAGGATCCTTCAGCTGAGCAAGATGTGTTGGAAATGTAACGCTACCTGTTAGCTGGATGCAGGAGTATAAGAAATAATTACATTTTGTAAAAGTGTAAGCGATCAACTAGAGCAATTTGCCTATGGTTACTGTGGATTCCTGATTGCTTTCCATCAGATTTCAGGGTGTCTCTGAAAATCATGGTTTAGTACCAAAAAAGAGTTAGAGTTTGAGGAAAGAAATGCTAGGCAAACCTTTTATGAACTGTGCTATCCATGAGGTCAAGCTAAACAGTCCGTATGACTTTGTGTTTCTAAAAATCAATGGCTCTCCTTTTCTAGTGTAATTACATTATTGCAGTTTTGATTTAAAGACAGTTTTCCAAGTAAGGTGGCATTTTCTGTGAAAGAAATACCTGCAAATTTTTGGTGAATAGCTGAGGTTAATAATCTACAATGACACATATTGCTTCCATGAGAAGTTTCCTTTCATCGTAACTGCTTTTATTTCTGGAAGAAAGTATCTGGGGACTTTTCTATTTTTCAATCAAAATACTGTAATTTCTGCATACTTCTTGCATGTTACATAACAGGGTGTAAACAGTGCAGAAGACCTTTAGAGTGAACTTGGTTCATACTGATGAACAGCAGAAAAATAGAAATCTCTTCAGTGGGTCAGCTGTATCTCTGTGTTTGTTTTTAAGTTGTAAGTAGTGACATCCACGGAGCTGCCATAAGTCCTTTAGGTTATATGCATTTCTCTGCAGAAAGAGGATGTTTGTACCTAATGTCCTGGAGAAAACCTTTTGAAAAGGGTTTATTTTGTGCAAATAAGAGCCCTACAAGGTGCTAAAATTTTTAAAACTTAGTGAGCTAGATAATTAACATTTTGCCTCATTTGCACCTCCGAAACCTTCCATTTCCATGTCTTGCAGTAAGCATCTTTCTGAAAATGTCAGGCATTGCATAATGGAAGACTGTTCTAATTTCAGTTCCCTATTAGTAAAACACCTTAATAAAAATAGGTTGCTTCCTGCTATATTTCGTTTAGCTGTTGAATACAATGCTAATGTATTCTCGTGCACAAAACCCTTAAAAAATACAGAAGCATTCCTATCCTGCAGGGGCAAATTTAGAATTAACAGAAGATGTTTTACGAATTTCTCTTACTTCATGATTTTTATCCAAAATGCCACATAAAAGATGAGAAGAGCAAATAGCTCTGGTATTGGGCAGCCACGGTTCTGCAGTTAGCTATTGAATTCAGCTGCTTACGTGGGCTGCTTAAACCAGTGCTGCTGGCTGGGAAGAGGGCAGAGGATGACCCCCTGCATCCAGCCGTGAGGCCAGGGCTGAGTCTGTCTGTGTGGGGAACGGGTACCCAAAGCCCTGCCTTCTTCCAGCTTTTCCTGCTCACTGGTGGAACTGTCTGGCTGGCTAAGCCCTGCGAGATGGGAGAGAAGGAAGAGATGACGGGGGAATAATGACCACAGCCAGCACTTACTATGAGGACTGTCAGGCTGACCATTCTGGCACAAACTTGCTCCGAGGCTCATCGTTCCTCCCGTGTTTCCCTGCTGCTGACTTTGAACTCCCACCTCTGCCTCCTGCAAAGCGCACATCTGTGCTCTGCCAGCCCAGAACCCCAAACAGCGCTGCTGTTTTCAGTGGGGTAAGCCTGGTTGTGCTGAGGAATCTCATCAGTGGCACACTGTAGCTTGCCAATGCAATTGAGAAAATGTCTGCACAGGGGCAGAGTTATACTACTTTTAGGGGCTAGTGGAACGATAGTATTTTCTGGCTTAGGGAGTCAGGCAGTTATTAGAGCTTAGACTCTGTGCACTAGGAGCATGTATTTTCCTCGCTATCCTGTAAACCAGGCATTCTGTTTCTTGCTGTTATCACAATGCCCTATTTTTTGGTAACAGAACTGAGATATATATAAGAATAGCAGAGGGGCAAAAGGAGGGGGAAGGCAAAGTAAACAAAAGCCACAGCTTCTCACACTGACAAAATGTCTGGGCATTTTATGCTACTCCTAACCTTCCACTTTATTCCACTCTCCTAGCAAAGCAGATCAATGCTGCTAAGAAACAGATGAGGATGCAAAGGGTTGTAGCATGTGGCACTGGGCTTCCTTGTCACTGTGGATGATGCCTGTGCAAGCACAGTCACCAGTGAAAACTTGAATAAACTGTTTTGTTCTCATCCTTAGAATAGTGAAGTTTGCTTTAGGCCTCATTGTGGAGAAGCTTTGAGCCTTGTTGTGGTAGGGTGCCACTGGAGATGTCTGTTGGAGGCTATTATTCACTGTTATAATACCTACCCATCTGTTTTTGCTGTGGTATGCTGTTCCTGTCTAGGTAGTTATCAGTATTGTGAGATTTGCTTACATAAATGACAATAACTTAAATCATCTTGAACAGCTGGGCGGGCCCGGAGGGTGGTGATCAGTGGCATAAGTCTGTTAGAGGCCAGTAGCTAGCAATGTACTCCAGAAGTTGATATTGGGTCCAGTCCTTTCCAACATCTTCATTATTGCCCTGCATGATTGGGTAGAGTCTACACTCAGCAAGTTTGCGGATGATACAAAACTGGGTGGGGTGGCTGTTATACCAGAGGGTCGTGCTGCCATCCAGAGGGACCTCAACAGGCTGGAGAAATGGGCTGACAGGAACCTCATATAGTTCAACAAGGGGAAGTGCCAAGTCCTGTGCCTGGGGAGGAACAATCCCATGCACCAATGTATAGTGGGGGCCACTCAGCTGGAAAGCGGCTTTGTGGAAAAGGACCTGGGTTCCTGGTGGACACCAGATTGAGCATGGGCCACCAACATGCCCTTGCAGTAAAGAAGGCGATTTGTATCCTTGGCAGCATTAGGAGGATTGCTGCAAGTAGGTCGAGGGAGGTGATCCTTCACCTCTACTCAGTGCTGGTGAGGCCACACCTGGAGTACTGTGTCCAGTTCTCCTAGTACAAGAGAGGCATGGACATACTTAAAAGAGTCCAGCAAAGGGGGACTAAGATGACGAAGGCAGTGGAGCATCTCTCTCAAATAAGGAAAGGCTGAGAGAGCTGGGACTGTTCAGCCTAGAGAAGAGGAAGCTATAAATACTTGAAGGGATGGTGTAAAGAAGGTGGAGCCAGGCTCTTTTCAGTGATGTCCAGTGACAGGATTAGAGGCAGCAGGTGCAAACTGAAACTGTGCCCTCTGCACATCAGGAAACACTTTTCCACTGTGAGGGTGGCTGAGCACTGGCACAGGTCACCCTCAGAGGTTTTGAAATCTCCATCCTTGGAGATACTCAAAAGCTGTCTAGACACGGTCCTGGGCAACTGGTTCTAGGTGACCCTGCTTGAGTGGAGGGGTTGGACCAGATACCTGCCAGAGTTCCCTTCCAACCTCAGCCATTCTGTAACTAAAGTACAATTTTACAACTGACAAATCATTTCCGTTTTTTTATTTGAATATGCAGCAACCTTTAATTTATTGAGAACAGCAAAGGAAAGACAGGTAACTGATTGGTAGGAATGGACTTCTAATGGCAACGTGAAATGTGTAGTTAGAACAGCAATGTGAACGCACCACTGTGCGATGAACATTAGAGATAGAAGCCCTTTTTTATCTTCAGCCAAAAGAGGTTTTCCTTTCGTCTTAAGCAGTAGCTGCATTTCTCAGGAGAAACTACCCATCCATCTCCCTTAGTTCACAGCATTGTCCTTTACAGAAATGTGGGAGCTCTCCCGGATGTGTGCAGTGGAAAGCAGACCTACGCCCTTCCCAATATATCAGTCTTTGATGGAGGAAGTCATAAAGGCTTGTTGCATGGGAAACACGGGCTGAGCTTTTCAGCTCCTCACATTTCCTGTTCATCTGCAACGTGCCTTAGGAATACCGCCCATCTCCTCTTTCCCCATGTATAGCACTGACAGGACACTGAAAACTCTATACAGGCCTTCTACTTCCCTTTATTAGAATTTTTGTGGGGTTTGCATCGAGTCTCAAACCTTTCTTCATGTCTGATAAGAAGACTCACTGCAAGACGTGAAATAAAAACAAAATTTCTGTTGTGCTTCTCTGCATCAGCATTGAATACAAACCCATAGACTATAGCTCTAGACTAATTAAGTCTCTCTAATGAGTGCCCTTCCTGTTATTGCAGAGCATGGAAAAATTGCCAGAAATATATGCATTTGATTTTCAAAATGGAAAATGGATCATAAGGACGAAAACATGCTTACATTAAGAAATAGTAATTTAACTTAAAAACCTCTGGTTTAGCCTTACTGGAGCATAAGCTAGCCTCTTAGAAGCTGCATTTGTTTGTCTGTGTCTGTAATTCAGAGTGGAACTCAAAAAACAGAAAGACTTTACTCAGTTTCTTTTGGGCTGGGCTCTACATTGCCAAATTTCAGAACAAAGGGAATCTTTATCTCAAAGTTTATAAACTCCTGGAAGTGAATTTTATAATACAAAGCCTGTCAAATGCTTAACTATCATCACTATTGCAACACTATAATATTTTAGTTGGATGTTTATCATGGCATAGCTTTAATGAAAATACAGTGCTGTTTAAAATCAGACCTCTGTGTTTAGTCATATGGGATGAAGTGATGTAAGTACACACACAGAGTTTTGGTGGTTTTTTTTTTTTGTGTCAGACATATAATAACATACTTGTACAGTACTCGGGAGAAGACTCCTAATAAAACAGACAGTCAAAGCACACTGAATAATTAAAAAAAACATTTTATATGCAGTACATTTTTGTCATGTCATATTTAAAGGTATTACTTGGCTTCAAAAGTGCTTGGATTTGCCAGTTGTTACCTTCATGGTTTACATTATATTGCAATTGCTGCATTGCAACCTAATACAAGAGGCCATTTGTAATGCCTTGTGATCTCATATTCCTCATTTCTGATTAAGCCTTTCTGGCCTCATCACATGGAAAAATAGATTTTTAAAAATTTTTATTTCCCATGCTGAATATATCAGCATGTTGGTATGTTTAGTCACAGATTTTTACTGATGACTGAATAAATGAGACTTCAAAATTGCTCTGTTTAAAGTGGTTGGAGCAAATTCACAAATCAAAGGAGATAAAACTGGCCTTTTATGACTTGAACAGGCTGGGTTTTCTTCACAACTCTTACATAGTTTTCCACAGATCCTTTATATATTTCACAGAAATATTTCAAAGTAAAAAGTTTTATATCTTTCCCTAACATAGTATGAGAGCTGAGCTAAAAGGACACAGATATTTTATTTCAGATTTGTATGCTCTTCTTTAATCCACTGCCCTTTAAAGTATAACCCATGATAGAAGGTTACCAGATTGTCTCCTGCTTTCATTGCAGTGTACACTATCCTTTTTTTTCTTTTTAAATAAAATACATATTTCATTTTAACAACATTTATAAGCATTGTGATTTTTTTAGGGCTGAATCCCGAAAGATGCTGAGGACCAATATTTCCTATATTTTTCAGTGAACATAAGTGTCTTCTCTGACATTCTCAGGAGTCTGATCATTATACTGGTATATAGCAGATGGACATGACAGAGGGTGAGCTTTGGCAGCACCGTAAGGCAGATACCAGCTTTACTATGACCATCTCCAAGGGAGAGACAAGCACTCCAACAGAACTTCAAGCTGCTACTTGCAGTTTATTTTGGGGGTCCTTTTTTTAGGTGCCTGTTACTGTGGTATTTCTAACAGTGACATATAAACTATCAGTTGCTCAAAATACTACTGTTGTCTTATTTGAATATTTGTAAAGTATTACGTATTTATATAGTTCACTTGAGTGTTTGTACCTTTTTCAGTTAAATTGCTGTTCTTAGTTTGACAATATTAATAGTGTACAGTACTAAGAAACTCTAAACAAATTTGTACACAGGCCATTATTTTGATTCAAGAATATGATTGTTAGTTCTGACTGAAATAAATGAAGAAGCAGTAAATTTTTTATGGGATTCATCACAGAGTTTGAATAAGTAGGAAATTCTAACAAAAAATAATTTGCATAGGGAGGAGGATAGGGAGATGATTCAAGACAGCGAGCATGGCTTCACCACGGGCAAGTCCTGCTTGACCAATCTAGTGGCCTTTTATGATGGAGTGACTACATCAGCGGACAAGGGAAGAACTACACATTGTCTATCTGGACTTCTGTAAAGCCTTTGACACAGTCCCCTACAACATCCTTCTCTAAGTTGGAGAGAGATGGATTTGATGGGTGAACTGCTTAGTGGATGAAGAATTGGCTGGATGGTCATCTCTAGAGGGTGATGGTCAAGGGCTCACTGTCCAGATGGAGACCGGTGACAAGTGGTGTCCCTCAGGGGTCCGTAATGGGACCAGTGCTGTTCAATATCTTCATCAATGACACAGACAGTGGGATTGAGTGCACCCTCAGCAAGTGTGCAGATGACACCAAGCTGAGTGGTGTGGTCAACATGCCTGAGGGACGGGATGCCATCCAGAGGGACCTGGACAAGTTCGAGAGGTGGGCCTGTGTGAACCTCATGAAGTTCAACAAGGCCAAGTACAGGGTCCTGAACCTGAGTCGAGGCAAACCCCGGTATCAATTCAGACTGGGGGATGAAGGGATTGGGAGCAGCCCTGCCAAGAAGGACTTGGGGGTACTGGTGGATGAAAAGCTGGACATGAGCCGACAATGTGCGCTCGCAGCCCAGAAGGCCAACTGTATCCTGCGCTGCATGAAAAGGAGCATGGCCAGCAGGTCGAAGGAGGTGATTCTGCCCCTCTGCTGTGCTCTGGTGAGACCCCACCTGGAGTACTGCATCCAGCTCTGGAGCCCTCAGCACAGGAAAGACATGGACCTTTTGGAGCAGGCCCAGATGAGGGCCGCAAAAATGATCAGAGGGCTGGAGCACCTCTCCTATGAGGACTGGCTTGAGAGCATTGGGGTTGTTCAGCGGGGAGAAGAGAAGGCTCGGGGGAGACCTTATTGTGACCTTTGAGTACTTAGAGAGGACTTATAAGAAAGATGGGGACAAACATTTTAGCAGGGCCTGTTGTGATAGGACAGGGGGTAATGGTTTTAAACTAAAAGAGGGTATATTTAGGATAGATATAAAGAAGAAATTTTTTGCAATGAGGGTGGTGAGACACTGGACCAGGTTGCCTGGAGAGGTGGTAGATGCCCCCATCCCTGGAACCATTCAAGGTCAGGTGGGATGGGGCTCTGAGCAACCTGATCTCATTGAAGACATCCCTGGTCATTGCAGGGGGTTTGGACTAAATGACCTTTAAATGTCCCTTCCAATACAAACTATTCTTGATTCTATAATTTTGGAAGGAGACTTCAAAATTTTAAAGACTTGAAATTAAAAATTACTGTCGTATCATGGATCTCTCTGTGGATAAAAGACATGTGAGATCTTTTTTATTCACTTATTTTTTTCCAGAAATAAGATTAGAAAAATTTCTTTGAAATGCATAAAACTAATTGTACGTGTATTCTGACTTTTATACATGAAAACTCCATTGCCTCTACAAAAGCTGTATTTAAGATATAAATCAGAATCCGTGTGTATTTTTAAAGGTATAAACTTCAACAACTCAATTCTCTTTTTTAGGAACAGTTCATAAGGTGAGATGAGAGTTGGTGGAATATCCTTACAAAAATCATTCACAGCAGCTCCTGTGGAATCTGGGAACTGTGTAGGAAAGGTTCATGTGAGCTCTGTTGGCAATATTATAGGCATCTGTGCATTTCATTTTTGCTAAGTTAAAGATTTTTGCTTAATTTCTGTCTGTCGCTGAGTACCATCAAGAAGAATAAAAATTATAAGATTTGTGCAAATGTAAAAAATTGTTCATTTTTAAATGTTTCTTGTTCAGATGTATTGGTCAGTTAACCTGAAAGAGCTTTGGGAGCCTTCATGCAAAAGACAACATTTATACTAAGCCTAAGAGGATGCAAAAATTCGGCAGATAGTGAAAAATGAGTAATGACTACTCATTTTCTGTTATTACACTAGGTTTTATTTGAGTGACTAGTAGGGAATAGATTGCTATATAACTTATTTCTTTTTTTTTTCATTGCTTTTTAGGTCTAACTGTGCTGAAAATATCCGTAAACACATCTTACATACAGGGAAGCATGAAGGAGTAAAAATGTATAACTGTCCTAAATGTGACTATGGAACCAATATCCCTGTGGAGTTTCGTAACCACTTGAAAGAACTACACCCAGACATTGAAAATCCTGATCTGGCGTATTTGCATGCCGGTAAGGTCATTCTTCCCTTTGCTTACAGATTCTTCTCTTTTCCATATAAGCATGATTAAATGATTGTAATAAAAAGTTAGCTGTTATGTTATTACCGTTTATTCTGAAGAAGAACATGATTTTAAAATGGGCTTAGTTCTCTTCAGGTTTTCTCAAGGGGTGAACATTATGCATTTAAGCACTGAAATCCATTCATGTTTCACAAGCAAAGCTTGCTGTTCAATACACAAACATCAGAAGTGCATGCTATTTAGATGCCTCATTTTGAAATCTAGTTGAACTTTTATAGAGAAATATTTTTTTAACATTTGTATCAAGTTCCTCTGCCCAACCTCTTCCCCCATGAACAGAAAAACAAAATTCCTTAGGAAATACTGTGGCAAATTAATGTACTGCTTTAAAAATTCTTAGACTTCATTACCAAAAAAAAGCAGACAGTGTTCAACATCGGAGGGTAGAACAGCAGAGATCGATCAATAACTTACATGTATGTTTTGAGGCTTTATGTTAGAGAGCACACACATGGAAGTTACTGGAGGAGCACAAAACAAAAACATTGCCTTGGAAACAGGAATTAAAAGAAAAAAGATTGGGTGTTTCCTGTTTAGGAGCAAGATTATTTTTTTTAGAAATTCTACAGTTCAGAATAGAATGTAGCAGTTTAATGGGTTCATCAAGTTAGTAGAAAAATAAGACTTCAATGGCAAGAGGTTAGGAGAAATAATACAAAATTAGGTTGGAGCTTGAATGAAATATGATCTTAACTCAGGAGAGACAAATAACTTAGACATCACTGGGCGGGAAGACAAGTCAGAGCAGTGGGGAAAAAAGAACAGATGGCGAGAAGAAAGAGTTGGGGAATCCAGAGGAGGAAGAAGCTATGTGGGCCAAATTCTCCCTAAGATGCAAATTAACTTTGCATTGAAGTACTACTATTAGTACTGCTGTGTCAGATTTCAATCTTCTTGTGTAAGGAATTGATCTCATAATTTTTGAGACCCTCGTACCTGTTAAAAAACATGACCTAGAGGGCTTTCATTCAGCTCTGTGCAGTGTGTGCACTCAAGTTATTTTAAAACCTCTCAGTCTTCTCAAAATGACTGCTTGCTTTCCTGACTAGAGGCAGTGTATTATTTGTACCATATATTTCTATTTGCCAAGTATTCCACTTCATTTTGGAACCAATCATCATGTCATGTCAGCATATGGTGGATAATATCTGGATGTGCAAACAAAATGCCAGTTGGCGGAATACCAATTTCAAAATAGGTCAGAAAACTGATCACACTTCACCATAGTTCTCACTAAAGTGGATGAATATTCAACTCAGAGCTTAAATCCAGACACTGTTGGATTTTTACTACAATAATCCCACTTAAAATAGTATGAACAATTAAAATGCTTTCAGTAGACAGATATGCAGACATAACACCGATAAATAGAATGCTGGTAGAATCATTAGCATTTTTCCAAAATTACAAAATCTGTGTAATTTTTCATGTTACTTGTTCACGGTTATATCTAAGTAAAAGAATTGCTCATTGCAGCATGCTCTGGTTAAGGCTATTCAACTTGCTTGTCTTGGCAACATAGAAAAACTGTCATCAATATGTTGTCTACTAATGATATCTACTTTCTGTACACTGATTCTTATACTGTAGAAATCCCCTTGCACTAAACGGGGTACTGTACAAATTTATTAGTACTGGCAAAAATTGGTTGTCACCTGATTATTGCCAGGCTAGCCTAGAATTGGTATACAACAGAAATGTTGAAATATTGTTTGCATAATCCCGTCTCTCAAAGGGCAATACTGTATTTTCCTTTCAGGAAGAAACACTGTTAAATCAGGACCTAGGTTATGATTGTGCATTCACATCAGAGTTAAATTTAAAGAGGTTTTCATTTCTTCTTTTCAATCCATTTCTGACTGCTGGACATCTGAGAGTTAAAGGTTTTAGAGAAGATTTTTAGAGGAATGAGGGGATAACTCCCATACCCTGGCTAACATCCCTTATCAAAATAAGATTTTTTCTGTGTCTGGTTCACAGTTACTGATTACTTATTGGTCATTGGCTGCACCCACAGAGAATCCACAACACGACACAGAACCTTTTAGGACAATAGGAGTATGAAAGTGTCATACAAGATCAATTTTTTAACTTAAACGTGTTTGTCTGTCTTTTGTGTTCTAATATTGCTTTGTAACAGGAAAGACAGCCCCTTTGCTTCTTTGAGCAGAATAGAAATAGGATAAGTTTCATCACTGGCAAAGAGACGGACACCAACTCCAGCCACTTCCCAGGACCACTCAGAAACTCCTTCACCACAACCCACCAAGAATGGAGCTGTGGGGTACCTTTAGGATGTGGCTGGGAGTAAAAATCAAGTCTGTTTCTCATCTGTGAAAGTATCAGTTGGATTTCTAAATCAGAGTTAATGCTCTTTATAATATAATGCTGTAATACTAATTTCTGTTTAGCTTTCTTTGGCAACCACTATACTGCTTTATGGGGTCAGTGGCAGTAAAGAGCTTCAAGAAACTGCATTTCTAAGGGAGAAGCTGTGGAAGGTAGAAGGCAGAACAAGTTAGCTTCTGCATGAGTAAGGATGATACTGTAATTGGTAGGTGGTAGCACTTTCTGTTCTGCATCTTTGAAATCCTATATAATGTGAGGAATTGATATATGGAAATGCCACAAAACCAGGTCTTCAGACTTTCTTTCCCATATTTGCTATAGGCTGTGTCATAGAGGGACATATTTAATTATACAACCATATATTTTTTATAAACCTTGTGAAATACCAGTATGTATTTTGAAACAATAACCTAGAGAATACTTTTGTCTTTAACTTTTAAAATATCCTGCTATTTAAATGCAGTCCTTTAATGCACACAAACCAATAGAGATATGTGCATCTGCACATAAAATTGTGGATTGAATTTGCTAGATCGCACTTCAAATACCAATTTACACATTTAACCTCTAATTTTTCTACAAATTATCAAATCTGTTTTTGAAATGTCATTGTGTGTTGTTCTGTAAGGACTTTATGCCTGTTTCTCTGACACATTTTCTCAAGGTCTCTGTTGAAATTGAAATTTTGTTAAAAAAAAAAATCCAGTAACTGTTGATTATCCACAATATTCATTTCTTTTCTTTAAAAAAATCATACTTAAGACACTGGTAGATTTTATAGGTGTTCTAGAACAGAAGTGGTCTTACTAGCAAGCTCAGAAATCCTGCAGTTAATGTTTTAGTCATGGAAATTTGGTTGCGATGGAAGCTATTCATATTATTGTTATCAATGTACAAATCTGAAAAATTGTCATTATGAATAGAAAAATTAATACCATGAGTGAATTGTCATATCATGTATATGACTATCATTTTAGTGGTTTTTTTTTTTAAATGAGATTATTTGATAGAGAAAATTTTTCTGAGTTGCTCAATGTGGGCTTGTTTGTATGGTGGGTCTCAAAGTAAGTTGAAGAAATCTTTGCATTGATTCTTGTATGCATTACATTTCCAAGAGTCTTGAATATGTTTTTTTTTCCCAACTGATGCTACATCTCAGTACTGAGTTGAACTGAGCCTGAATACTTTGTCAGGTGGGACAGGGGAATGGGCTGTACCCATGGTAGAACTTGAAAGTAGTCAGTAGTCCAGCTCTTTTTCCCAGTGCTTTGTCTGCTTTGGAGCAACATTGCTTGGTAGTGATAATTTCAGTTTGAACTAAATGGTCATAATTTAGGAGCTCTTGTCTTATAAACATTATGATACTATTATGATGCATTATTTATATCCAAAGAGTGTAATATCTATGGCTTGACATCTCCATTATTCCAATAGCTGCAGAGACCATGGCATCTCACTGTGTGCATAGTAGTCTTCTGTGGATACTAAACTAGCCGTAAGGCAAAAAGTTCTTCAGAGAGAAGAGGAGCAATTTGCTCATTATTGTTTTTGTGATCATGTTGAAAGTTATGTGATGATACTGTTTTTCTCTGCATCATTATTTCTGTGCTGCATTGTTAAAAATGAGCATGATGCATGCTGCACGCTGCACCAAAGGAAGTGTGGCCAGCAGGGCGAGGGAGGTGATTGTGCCCTTCTGCTCCGCTCTGGTGAAACCCCACCTGGAGTACTGCATCCAGCTCTGGAGCCCCCAATATAGGAAGGACATGGACCTGTTGGAGTGGGTCCAGAGGAGGGCCACGAAGATGAGCAGAGGGCTGGAGCACCTCTCCTATGAGGACAGGCTGAAGAGAGTTGGGGTTGTTCAGGCTGGAGAAGAGAAGGCTCCAGGGAGACCTTATTGTGGCCTTCCGGTATCTGAAGGGTGCCTACAAGAAAGCTGGAGAGGGACTTTTTACTAGGGCATGTAGTGATAGGACAAGGGGGAATGGCTTCAAACTGGAAGAGGGTGGATTTAGATTAGATATCAGGGAGAAATTTTTCACTTTGAGGGTGGTGAGGCACTGGAACAGGTTGCCCGGGGAAGTTGTTGAGGCCCCATTGCTGGAGGTGTTTAAGGCCAGGCTGGATGGGGCTTTGAGCAACCTGGTCTGGTGGGAGGTGTCCCTGCCCATGAGGGGGGTTGGAACTCGATGATCTTCAAGGTCCCTTCCAACCTAAACCATTCTATGATCTCCAAGAATAAGCGCTACTCTAGGAAGTCAGAATAACCCAGTTTTTCACTGAGTAACTGATATAATGGGCTTGCTCTGTCCGAGTTTACCCACATGAAAATAGGTGCAATGCCTACATAATTGGAATCACAAAGCTTTTGCTTGAAAATGGCTTCACAACAGTCAACCATGTGATTAGGGAACTGCTTAAGACACTGAACAGAAAATTTGGAGATGTTTTACCTAATTTAGAATTAGCAGTCATACAAAGTTTTTCTTGGAAGTCTTTTCTTTAAAAAAAAATAAATAAGGGAAGGCAGATCAATTCACTGTACTCTTTGGTAAGTCTGTTTTTTCTTTGAAAGTGATACTATGCTTGCGAAGTGCTGAAGTTATCCAGCATGCTCTGAGAGAGTTTGCCACCCTGGGCCCTGCAAGTAGGAGTGGAGGATCGCTTAATCTTTGGGATCCTGACAGAACTAAACGTGTGAGCCGCTTCCCCTTGCTGCACAGACGTGTTTTGGGCAATGCTTGGAAGTACAGCTTTGTGTGCCTGTGCCTCCGTGAAAATTATAGGTGCCTCTGGGGTTGGGCATCCACAGAACAAAGATCATGACGATCATGTTTTGGCAGTTGGCTGCCTACATGGTGATTGAACGCTTAGTGCTCATGAAGAGTTACATAATTCATGACCAAAATGATAGATAGGTACTTGATTATAGTGTATGAGTTGCTTCACAGGGAGAAAATATCACACATGAGCTACTCTTAATCTAGCTATGAAAAGCCTAAGAAAAATCAGTTACTGAAAGCATAGTCAGACAAATTGAAATGAGAAACAAGGTGCAAATGCTTAAATATGAGGTTGATTGAGCTTTGGCAGCAACTAGCAGAAAAAAAAATATCCGTGTTCCTCTCCTTTAAGCCTTGAGAAGACTGGATGTCCTTTTGGAAGACAGGTTTCAGGAGGGTCCAAAGTCTCTGGGTTCACTGCAAAACTAATTAAGTGTAATTTAAGGGGCTTTGATTATACCAGAAGTCAGACTGTTATCTAAAAGTCATTTCTGCTCTCAAATCTTAAAACAGTGTTAATCTACATACAGCCTGTTGGTAAGGGTTGTGTTTGCGAATCTAAAGTGCTTAGGTGTTGTGATAGCAAAGGGATAGCTGAGGAGACACGCGAGTCCCCCAAAGCGTCTTTCTCATAGAGACGACATTCCTATCATCGGCACTAAATTCTTACTCTCTTTCAGGCTGAAGTACCTTTGCCTGAGTAGAGATACATTTGCCTAAAATAAGTTTTTTTCTGGTATGTGGTTAAATCCTTAATAAAATACATTGAAACGTATGTTTGTTTGTTTATTTATTTAAGGTGTTTGAAGAATCCTTATGAAATTGTGCTCTTTTGGTTGGCAGTCCCCTTACTGTGTTGCTGTCTCCTGAGATCTGAAATCGATGAAAAGGCAGTTCAATTAGTCATCTGTTCACTAAGCCAGGCCTACTTCCTGCCCTTTTCTTTTTTAGATTAGGGGAACAGAGTTAGGAGATGTTTTAGTTCTTTCCAGAGAGCAGTGAAATGAGAAAAGTTTACCACAAGGTCTCTTTTATGCATATTTGAAAAATATTTTTCCAAACTTTAAGTGCACTTTTCAAAAGGCTGTGCTCTCTGCATGTTTTTCTTTCAGTTTCTTTAGCTTTTGAAAACAAGGCTGTACTAGCAACCTGCAACATGATTACATCATCAACAAGGGACAAAACTGTGATCCTATCAGTTGAAACAGTTGCAATATTCATGAATGGAATTCTGAAAGTTCAAATAGTTAATCCCAAATAAAATTGTGATCTTTATCCCACTTGGCAGCTACATTTATCAAATTATTAAGAGGAAAAATTGATTGCTAAAAGTTATGGTGTGATCTATTATGTGATTTTATCAAGGTATAACTGTATTATCAAGTGGAAACTGCAGACTTATTCAGAATGTGAATTGGACACGCTAACCTGATAATATACCAATTATACTAGTATTCTAGTGCTTTTCTATTTTTAAGTTTTTCTTTTTTTTTCTTGTCCTTTCTTTTATGTCTTCTCTTTAGTAGAAAATATAAAGTTGAAAAAAAAACAAGAAAAATTAAATAAGGAAAGCCTGTTTACTCTTATACTCTCTGAATTCATCAAACTACAAAAGTATAAAATCAGTGAATGCTATTCATCAATGAAATAATAGAAATACAAGTCAGTTGTGTACCTATGCAAACTTGTAATTCATACCTTAAATGAAGCCTCCAAAGAATGGATACATGGTTTTGTTTGCAAGTGTATTTAACTTTTTTCTTGGAATAGTTATGTTCTTAGTCTTTATCACTGTTTAAATAAAATACTTTAAATGCTGCAATTTGAAACAATATTCAAAATCTGTCATCACTAGATATAGGCAAATCAGGTAGAAGCTTTTACAGTAGCTGAATATTGCTTGGGTTTCTAGTCAGATAAAACATTATTTTTGATGGCTGGTATACTTTAAAAAAAGGGAAAAAAAGGCAGCAGCAGCTCTGCTTCAAACAGGTTTGCTCTTGTCATAGCTATTAGTGCCAGTCTTTCAATAGCATGTCATGTTGATTGGCAGACACTCCCTTTCCTCTTTTGTGAAGAATAATAATTTTAGTGTGTGCTTGAAATAAAAACCTAGTATAAATGATTTTCTGTTTGTAAAGGAGAAAGCTAGGTTCCTTGTAACCTATGTAGATTGTGTATTATTGTGTACCAGGAAAAATTAATATACATTTTTAAAAAACCTAAAACCTAAGTAATTTGATTATTTTTAAAACTGTCTTCTCTTAGAAGGCTTTGTATCCCTAGCAGATACATTTGGCCTTCTGGGCTGTGAGTGTACATTGTCGGCTCATGTCCAGCTTTTCATCCACCAGTACCCCCAAGTCCTTCTTGGCAGGGCTGCTCCCAATCCCTTCATCCCCCAGCCTGTATTGATACCGGGGTTTGCCTCGACTCAGGTTCAGGACCCTGTACTTGGCCTTGTTGAACTTCATGAGGTTCACACAGGCCCACTTCTTGAGCTTGTCCAGGTCCCTCTGGATGGCATCCCGTCCCTCAGGCATGTCGACCACACCACTCAGGTTGGTGTCATCTGCACACTTGCTGAGGGTGTACTCAGTCCCCCTGTCTGTGTCATTGATGAAGATATTGAACAGCACTGGTCCCATTACAGACCCCTGAGGGACACCACTTGTCACCGGTCTCCATCTGGAGATTGAGCTGTTGACCACTACCCGCTGGATGCGACCATCCAGCCAATTCTTCATCCACCAAGCAGTTCACCCATCAAATCCATCTCTCTCCAACTTAGAGGATGTTGTAGGGGACTGTGTCAAAGGCTTTACAGAAGTCCAGATAGACAACATCTGTAGTTCTTCCCTTGTCCACTGATGTAGTCACTCCATCATAAAAGGCTACTAGATTGGTCAAGCAGGACTTGCCCTTGGTGAAGCCATGCTCGCTGTCTTTTGCTTTCCTAAAATTCAGGGTCCTGACTTTACTCTTCCTCTGGCCGATATCCCTCAGGACTGCGAGCTGTGCATGATCACTGCAGCCCAGGCTGCCGCCAGTCTTGACGTCACTGATTAGCTCACTTGTGTTGGTGACCAATAGGTCCAGTGTTGCATCCCCTCTGGTAGAGCTGTCTGTTACTGGGCTTAAGAAGTTACCCTCAATGCATTCCAGAAGTCCCCTGGATTGCCTACAGCTCGACATGCTACTTTTCCAGCAGCTGTTGGGGTGGTTGAAGTCCCTCAGCAGAACAAAGGCCATGAATTTCACTAAAGAAAAACTTTTTAGAAAATTGTTTCAAAAGAAAAGGAAAATATTGCCTAGATCAAAGTCTGGATCACCTCTTAATACCTCTGATAAGTAGAGGTATAACGTCTGTCGTGTTTTGCACCATTTTTTAATTAGATAGTTGGTGATAAGCTGTAAGGCCGTCACACAAGTGGTTTTCATGTTGTGTAAAGCACCAATGGCATTTGTAGTCACAATCCTGCATTCTGTTCAATGCCTTTCTGCCCATGGCCCGCGGCTGTGGGCATTTCATCATTGTCGTCGTCATTCCTTTCCGAAGAACTATCCCAGTTTGTCACAGGATGACGATTTTTTTGTGGGCTGAACTTTTACTCCTGAGCAGCTTGAATCTCCTTGCCCCTGTGTAAACATTTGATCTGGGTCTTGGTGTGCGCCTGCTTTCCTGTCCTTCCTCCCTGTGACATCCTTGTTTCCAAAGTGGGGAACTGTTCAGCTGACTGGAAAGGGGATGTTCCACACTGACCGATACAGAAACCCTCATCAGTTTTCAAATTTTCTCTTGAGTCCTAATACCCACCTTGTATCTACCCTCAAAACACCCTCAGAAGGGCATCTGCTTTGCAAATTCCTTGCGTTATGTTGGTAGCTACATGCCAAATCCCTGCTAATGTTCAAAAGACTGTTGCCTCTGCAAGGAAGTCAGCTTCACTGATAAAAAGAAGGGAATCTTACTCCAAGCTATTATTTCATTACACTAGTAGATAAAATATCCTTCATGAAAAACGAGACATATTATTGCCTATTTGGTGCTAAAAATAGGATATCCTAACATAAAACTTTTAAAGCAAGAAATATTAAAGTACAGAAGTAGAAGGAAGCCCTTAAGACACAACAGCCATCTAGAAAGACAAAAATATTTAATTCTGCTAGAAAAGATATATGCATAATAACATGTGGTAAATATAAATAATAAAAGGAAATATTAGTATTCAAATATCAAAATATTAAAAACAAAATATCAAATATTCAAAAACACCAAAAAATGGGATATCAGGGTCATCAAGAAAACTTTTCAAACAAAGAAACAAAAAAAGAAATGAACCTTACAGAAGGAATGAAAAATAAAGTTGTATAGTGCATAGGCGTAATTAATGATATTTTTATGTGGAGATTGTCCTATACTCTGAACATTTAAATTGCTTTCCTATTAGGAGAAGCTCTTTTAAGAGTAGATCTCATAGCGTATCATCCAGGGAAGTCATGCTGGAGTCCTAAGAAATATAAAGTTCTTAATTTTTTTTTGTTAGAGTAAATGTAAAATGTAAGGTGCAACTTGAAGAAGAATATGAAAAGGTTGATTTAAAATGTGTTGTGAATTTTTAATATATATAATATATACAGTATAAATATTTTATATTTTATATGATATACAAAATATTATTCCATTATATAAATATTTAAATATATTGCTACTATATAATACAAATAATTTTATATAAATTTTATTACTATGAGAATATAAATAATAAATATCACAATGGTGTCATCCCAATTATGAACAAATTATTTCATACTTGGAGATTTGAACTAATGGTACTTCCAAGACCTGGGGTCATTATATTTTGGCATAACCACATAGAGTGTATTATACCTACATAATGCCACCACCTCTTGGCCTCTTTCGCTGTGGCTGTACATTATTTACCAGATACTTTAAATTTCCTTTTCCTGTGAGATGCTACCAACATCTCAACAACCTGCCCTGTACTCTTGAAAAATAACTTAAATTATTAATATTTGTAAATCTGTTTTGATTTGCTTGCAAGTGATTGTCTGAATTTTCACTTTTTTTTAATTGCACAGTTATTTGCTTGTTACACAAAACTTGGTTGCTACACAAAATGGCAAAAATAATAGCAAATAATTCCTGAATCAGAAAAGTGTTGAAACAAATGTTGGAAATGTTAGGTATGGAAGGACTGAATCAAATATTAATTGAGTGCTCAGTGCTTTACTACTTTTGGTCATGCGTGAGGAGAAGAGCCCTCAGCAATAATTGCTCCAATGAATCACAAATCATTGGCATTCCATGCTGATTTTTAAAATTTCTTTCGGGCTTTCTTTTTGTTTGCTTTCATTGATCCAATGTATGCTGCACCGACTTTCCATTAATTTCTTGACTTGGCATCTTGGATCTTGACCTTTTGTAAGTAGGATGCCTTGTCTGTCTGATAGACCTGTTCTTTTGTACTTCTAATTTCTATTTTACTTCAAATAGTTCTTCATAATTTTTCCCATCTTTTCATTTACCAGATCTTTGGTACCTTTCAAATGCTAAATGCTCTCCCATATATCCTTAGTAACCATGCTGGATTTTTCTGTCCTTTTTAATATTTAGGTTTTATTGGATGAATGTAGATTGCACCTTCTCTAACTGTGCCTTAAATAATTGCCACTTAAGGGAATTAAGAAGTACAAGGGAAGGAAAATGCTGACCCATAGACTAAGCAGAAGGAAAAAACGTTCCCACTGGGTCCAATTTCCTAAGAAGGACCATCAGGATAGTGACTAGGACCTGAAATTATGGGCTGAATGACCTCTAAAAAATTATCAGTTCAAAGAGGAGCTTGTCTATAACTGTTTGCACTAAAGGAAATTAAGATAGGTGGAAGTCTCTCAGAAGAAAGATTGCTTCACTTTCTTGGTGAACATATAAGAGCATAATATGAAACTATATCTCATATAAATACATTGCATGCCAACTGTCTATAATTCTTGTATCATGTCAAAAAACCATGGAGGCAGATATCATATCTCTTAACTCCCAGCAGGCCAGTTGGCGGGGAACCCCTTCTTCTAAATGGGAAGATAAAAAGTACATCTTCTGAATTTAAGATATTTTATGCAGGTCTTGCATTTATTGGAAGGAGCGCATGCTCATCAATATCTAATGTCAAAGAAATGGTTTGTACTAAAGAAACCACTGCAGATTTAATACAGATGTTTTCATCCTCTGAGTCATTACAGTATGATCTTCCTATAATATTCTCTGATAGTAAAAAGGGACCTTAAAGTGAGTGCAATTTTCATATAAATTGCATAGGAACCTGAGCATTAATGAAAACTTTGGGCTTCAGATAATAGAAATCACTGGTTCAGTCTCCATGTGACTGGATTAAAGGCACTGCTGGTTTAAACAGGTGTACTTCCAGTGGCTTGGGTGTGAGAAGTACAGGACGTGTCCAACATCCAGAGGGAAAGTTGATGGACAGGTTTTCTGCATTTCAGTTAAAAGGACTTCTGAGATATTTGGAGGAGAAGATCAGTTACTGTTTGTCACAATCCCTCCTTAAACATAACATTTCAGAAATGTAGCTTATTGTTGCTGGAAGAGTTTTTCGTTAGTGGTTGTTGTACTGTAGCTAAAGGAAAGAGTTGGTTGCTGTGTAGTGTTTGGGAATATAATGTATAACGTACTTACAAAAAAGGCATTAACTTACCTACCATATTACACACTAAGCTATGTCCCTACCTCTTTTATACATTGCCAAAATGGTACTTCTTTTTCAAAATCTAGGAAGTAATAGCAGGTAAGAGTTGTAGAACACAATTTATAGAAGATTTTAAAGAAGTGCTCTACTTTGAGTAACAGTATCCAGAGGAAACATAAAATGAAAGCATCCTTTAATAGCAAAAAAAAAAAAAAAAGATAAAACCCTGATGGTCTAGTTATCTTGAGAGACATTGGAAGTTTTTAGGCAAACATTTTCAATTTGACATTGACTTTAGATTCAGCATATATATCCGAAATTCAGAACTGGTTCTGAAGAATTTGAAGTTGGGGGTTATTAAAGAATCAGTTGTATGCTTAGAAAAATAGTTTCAGTAGTTTTTAGAATGTATGATTAAGGTAAAATTAAAAAGGAGGAGCCATTGTGAAATGTCTGGAGTCCTCACATATTAGTGCCTGCCACCACCACAAAATGCCCGTGGGATAAAGCTATTTCAAGTCAATTCAATTTAGCCTCTTCTGCTAAGGATTTATCTATAAATCCTTACTGTTCCAATAGTATTCAGAATTATATTATTCATTATTGACCCTTTCTTTTGTAATCCAGCTTCCTCTAAGCAAATTCAGCCACTGTCAAAATCATCAGTAAAATTTGCTGAGCTGCTTCTGCTTGCTTCCACCTGCTCAAGCAAAAATCCTGACATACGAAGTCAGAGATTTATCAGTGTATGAAAATCATGAAATCTCAGTTATCTGTAATTCAGTACAGCCTTACTTGTATTATAGATCAGGAGGGCTAAGACAGCAGGGGAACGCAATCCTCTATTCTCTGTTGTTGTTGTGCAGGGTTGTTTGTTGCACATGCTGTTTCCTGCAAACCTTTGAGCTATGGAAGTGACCAACTAATGAAATGTATTTCTTGGAATGTCTTGAGATAGCAATTTTAAAACAAAATTTGGGGCCTAGAGTTATAAAATTAACCAGAAATTGAATATTTTTGTTAAATAAAGCTATTTCGAGATCTGATGGCTGATGTGCAACAAAAAAATTTTGTAAGAGAAGAATGGAAGAGAGGCACCAATTACAGAAAGGTTTGGTCATGTTGGGGATACTAGCCAAGTACTCATTTGCACAAAGAGTAAATGGTTATAAGTTGGTATAACCAGTGGTAATGATACTTTGATGGAGAGAATAGGACTCCTTGTTCTGGAATTACTTTTACTTTGTTGCCATCTTCTCACAAAAAATGGAAAAAAGGATTGATTTTGAGGGGATGGTTTTGTATAAGGTAACTTGGACATGAGTATGAAGCAGGTTTCAATATGTGGCTGTGCGGGTACGCAAGTGGCTCACAACCTAAAGGTCATCCACTTTGTAATGTCAAGGCCTGCTTTCGGTGGTGAGTCTGCTATGCAGTATGAAGAAATAGTGCTTTAATCTGATATCCTCATTGTGACATGGGACACTTTTAGACACGTTCAAATTTTTAACAATTTTTTTTTTCTTAAGTTTTATCAGCTTGTATGCTTTGTCTTTGCTTAAACGCACAGCCTTTTTTTTTTCTTTCTTTACCTAATGAGGATTTTCAAAATACATGCAGATCTTTTCATATTAGCATTAATAGGTAAACTGAGCTGATTAAAGGGTTTTTTTGCCAATATTTTTTAAAGAAAATCATTGTAGAATTTGCAATCTGATTGCTTCTGATGCTGATTGGCAGAAAGAGGTTTCTTTCTTGGCAAATGTAGAAGTACAGATGTTATAGAAAGAAATGGCAAATGTAAAATTGTACTTCAGTTTAAAATTTAAAGTTTATATTGATAAAGCTTTTAGTGCATTTGAATTTAGCTTTCATTAACTTAACGTAACGTAGCATTACATTACACTTCTCAAAGCAGCTTCCTGTTTCTCCAAATACTATTGCGTACCTGCTACTGAATTCACTGGGCATACGTGTCTAAATATTGTTGGAACATTAGTACCTGTGTTTTGTGTTAGGTTTTACTAATTTACATCAGTATTTCAGGTACTATCTCTTATTTCTAGGAGAAGGTAATTGTTGCCCATACACCAATGGTCCACCTGCATTGTTAGAAAGAAACATGAAAATAGATTTAAAAATTACGTATAATTTGTAAAAGACTTTGGCCATATAGGATGAATGGAGCCAAATTATAGTCCTCATTTTTCACAAATTTCTGAATGTAAATAGACCCATATTAGCACTTACCAGTGTTGTTCAAGGATTTACTAATAGATTCCATATTTGAAGAATTATGAAGAACATGTGTCCTAAGCTTTTAAGACATTGTGGTGGTTTTTAAGTCTGAAGTGTTTTGGAATTGGCTGTGTTATATGACTAACTCACATTTTAATAAAAAATTTCACATGAATGACATATAAATAAACATAATTTCTAACACTTTGGTAAACAAGTACAGTGTTATGTAGAAGAAATTGCAGTGTTCAGAACAGGGAGAAATAGAAACAAACCAAGTCATCGGTCTGTATGTTGTTATGCTGAAATGCTGTACCCTGCTACAGTACAGTTTGTACATAGCAAGATGTTTTCCAATAATTAAAGGCCTTAGGCTTCTAAGATGCTTAGATCTAAATGTGGTTATTGTTACAGTTATACATGGTAGGAGATAACTTAAATAGCATATTTTCACTTTCCAGTAAACTTTTTTTTTTTTGCTTACATTGTTTCAAAATGGAGTTTTAAGTATATTGAACTATTATGAATAAGTCTCAGCAAAGTAAGGACTGTGAGTTTCTAAATGATATTGAGAGAGAGGATTTGTCTAATTGGGTAAGTTTTGAATTTTATAAGCTGGAATAAATATGTCTTGAAATATAAAACTGAATTTATTTCATCTGTGTCATTCAGGCACACTTATTTTGCCATAGAAATACTGTATTTATATTTTGCACATTGCTAAAAGTATCTGTGATAAATTTATGGTTCTGTAGTATCATATTTGGTTTAGTTTTTATCACATAGAACCAAAATTTCATTGCCAATTTTTGTATTTAAAGGCTTGTTAATCTGCATTGATTTCTTAGTTTGGTATGGATTCTGAGCTGAAAAATACAGTACATCACTGACTGTTCTATCACCTGACAGCAACTGATAAAGCATCCGTGCAGAAAGTGTCAGAAAAGGTTAATATTTATTGATTTTATGGCGCTACAACCAATGTAGTTTTGCCATCAAAGATGTATGGCCACCAGCAATGGAATCTGTAAAATTGCAGGTTGGACGCTAGTTTTTATTATAACCTATGCCAGTATTCTGGCCTTAAAAAATGACAGATATTTAATTTAAGACAAAAGCCTTTGAATGTGCAGCTACTGTATACCTGCAACAGGGAATTTAGTATTCTAAAATGAAACCCAAGCGCAGCGCTTTAAAGCTTAAGGGGGGGTAAAAACACGCAACCTTGCATTGCAAATGACAATCACATTTAGCCTTTTCATCCACTTAACTATGTGCTATTGATCTTTAGAAGGTGCCCAAGCAAGTGATAGCTGAAATTATGAGCAATAAAGGGCTTGCTTCTTCAAACAAAAAAAGTATATAATTAGTAGGAGTGGAGGAGGGGGCAGAGCCTGTGTTTGGTTTTAAAGGCATTTAAGCAAGATGGACTGAGTGCAACAGCAGCGTTTAAGTGTACACAAGGAGAAATCTGGTTGCCTTGAAGCATAAATCCATGGTCTGGTTGCAGCTTGTGTGTAAAAATTAGGCGTGCACTCCAGCCTTTACATTTATCTCCATCAGGGTTTGCCTGACAGAAAGACAATCTGTTGGTTTGCCTACATCAACTAGAGAGAGGAAAATCTTGTGAAGCTTTGGTTCTTCTAAATGCATCCGTAGTTTGCATTTTTATTCTATTTTTCATTTAGCTGACTCTTGATATCAACTTTTTCATAACTGATAGTTCCATTGATATTTCCGGAAGGTTTTCAAGAAGATGGAAGTATACCTGCTGAAGTGCTGAAAATTAGTCTAATAAAATACATATAGACATGCATAGACCTTATACAAGCAGGGTTGTAAGGAATAGTAGCAGGATCCAGCCCCAGATTTTAAGAATCCCTGTTTAACTAATATTTATTACAGAATTACTATTTTTATGGCATCGCTTTGCATGCAAATTTTTCTGCCCTACTTTCTTTAGGGTTCAGCATCAGGGTCAGCAGTAACAATGGGTTTGTTTTTGAACAAAACCTAACGATAATTCAGCAGTAAGAAACTTATTCTAACCTGACCAGTAGAATAAATTGCATGGCATACAGTAAACATGCTTTAGATCGCCTCTTCTCTGTACCACATTTTTCTGTTGAGCTTTATACTACCAGTTTGTCTGGGTTCTTTTTCCCCAGACAGCTTACCCATTTTATTGTGCTCATTTAGAGGAAAGAAAAACTGTTTGTCTCCTTGAAAGGCAAGAGAACAGTGAGTGGAAAACTACTTTTATAGCTAAAATACCATTATAATATATGGCAACTAAAATTCTAAAATTGAAAGAGAAGATACAAGAGAAAATCTTAAATCATTTTTTTAAAGCCACTGACAATTTGAAGTATTCCCCATGAAGATTTCTATTTTTTTGTCTTCCTTCTTGAGCTTAGTAAAATGTGATTTTTAAAATGATTGTTAAAATAACTTGTTTAATTTCAATAACTCAAATAAGATCTATTCCTCATATAACTCCACCTTTTTTATTTTAATGACTGTGTCATTAATCTAACATTTTCCATTTTTATTGTGCTTCATTTTTCCCCCCTTCTGATCACTTTAAATTATGACTATGAAATGGCACGCATTCAGCAGTGGCATGCTCTGGCTGCGTTTTTACATCCCTTTTACCCCTTTATTCTCATGTTTTTAACTTTCAGTACAGCCAGGCACTAACAACTTTGTGGCTGTATGGTGTCCAAAAGTGACTTCCAGGCTGCAGCTCTGGATGGCAGCTTAGTGACAGAAGGTTTTTCAAACACTTTATTTCATTCTTTTTAAATTAAATATCACTGCTGTAAACTATTTGTTATACTTTATAACACCTTCACCCTAAAATTGGTCATTACCTTGGGTAATGGTTGATATGTTGTTAGCTGATTTTAACAAATGATTTTGTAGAATTATAACTTAATTCATAATGTAATTAAACTTCAGTACCCAGCAAGACACAACTGAAGCCATATATTTATTTTAGATTGCGTATCCATGAGAAGGCTGCATTGCTTAAATCATTATAATTCATTGAGTAAACAAAATTAATTTATTATGAACTTTGCCCATACAATTTTGATATAAAACTAAGGGGTAAGGAAGAAAAGAGGCATTTTGAGACTGCAACTCCCTGAATGATTACACATGCTAATGGGTCCTCCTTGTGCCTATGTGAAAGGGCAAGGGAAATTAGGAGCCCAGAAATTTCTTAGAATTCAAATTCTACTTGTACTCCCCAGGCTGTTTGATTGAACTTCAGATACAGCATATGAAGTGGTCCATCAGGTTAGGATTAGGATTCATCTGGGGTAATACTGTCCTAAACACTTGTGTACGTGCACTGTGTGTATTACCAGTAGTGCTACAGAATCATTGTGTGTCCACAACTTCCAAGATAAGGCACAGGAAAAAAGATAGTATCTGCTTATATTTCGTTAAGAAAAAGTCAACATGAGTTGGAGCAAGTGCAGAGGAGGGCAACGAAGCTGGTGAAGGACCTAGAAAACAAATCATATGAAGAGCGGTTGAAGGAGCTGGGACTGTTTAGTTTGAGGAAGAGGAGGCTGAGGGGAGACCTCATCACTCTCTACAACTACTTGAAAGGACACTGTAGAGAGGTTGGTGCGGGTCTCTTCTCACAGGTAATTAATGACAGAACGAGAGGGAATGGCTTCAAGCTCCAACAGGGTAGATTTAGACTGAACGTTGGGAAAGAATTTTTCACAGAAAGAGTGGTCGGGCATTGGAATAGGCTGCCCAGGGAAGTGGTTGAGTCACCATCCCTGGATGTGTTTAAGAGCCGTTTAGGTGTGGTGTTGGGGGATATGGTGTAGGGGAGAACTTTGTAGAGTAGGGTAGATGGTTGGACTCGATGATCCCAAGGGTCTCTTCCAACCTAGACGATTCTATGAGCCAGAAATTATTACATCATATTCCAGATCTGAGTCAGGGTATAAAACCAAAACAATTATTGAAATCACTGTACCTTTATTTGCAAAAAAAAACATAGAATAGCAGAGTGTTTCCTCAAGAACCAGCAGTGCAGCTCTGCTTTGAGCATGAAAGTGCATTGGTGATCACTGTTATTGATGTTATGGTGTTACTGCCATTTGTGGGCTAGAGTTTGGGGCAAGTCTGACTGCAGGCACCTGTGCATCAGCTCTTCCTGCCCTTGGCACAAATCAACTTCATTTGGGAACCCATTTCACTGCACTAGCAGAGATTGAATCCAGGCTGTCAATACCAGAGCACGTGAACTTCAAAGCAGCAGTGCTGAGGTGGTAGCCCAGACTAATCATCCCCAAAGAAGCTGGGAACAGTATTGCATTAGCGCAGCTACGCGGCTCCTGCATCAGTGCAGGTTTGCCTCTGGCCGAGCTGCCGTACCGCAGAGATGCAAGGGGTCTGAGGGCCTCTGCGCTTCAAAGCAAAGACTGCTGTTCTGTTGGAAGTGATTTGCTAAAACCTCCAGAGTATTATTTAGTGATTAGGTGGGGGGAAAAAGACACCTTCTCTGGAATACTCAGGTTGCAAGTGGTATTTGTGCTGATACAGGGTGGGAGATGGACAATCCTGCTCACTGCTCATAAGCCTGCATACTCTGTCTCTCATACGCTGAAATGCACAGAGCCCCTCAAATGGGGCATGAGGATGTCTTGCTGTTTGGCAAATTTTACATTTGCCCCCACAGATCTGTAGGATATGCCCCAGCATTTAATTCTTACCAATTATTTGTTATTATTTTCTTTAGTTAATCAATTACATTTCTATTTATCCACTGTCTTCCTCAAGTGTTTCTTGTGATAATACTCCATGAAATAATTTATTCAGGCTTTCTTGATCCTTCTTGCTAAAGTTATAAATTTGAGTGCATTGCTATATTGACTGGAATGTTACATAGCAGTTAGCTTTTATTGTTTTTGTAGTGTAAAATATGTGATTTTATTGTTCATTTTTATATCTCAGATTTCATCTTTTATTAGAATTTTGAACTATATCATCTTCAGGGTAAGATTTATCCATAGTGCTAAGTGCACACTTAAAATGCTGATTAATTAACCTGTAATTCATCTGAAAAGTTATTTTGTTTTTTGATACAACCATGAATGAAGGGTAATAAGTAAGCATAATTTGTGTTGCAGTATTTTTTTCTCAAGAGACACTCATAAGAGTTGCAATATCCATCCCACCCCTTCCTTTTGCTTAAGGAAGGAAAGAGCAGCAATAATTGCCTAGGGTGTTATGTCAAGACTTTGCCCCATCTCTCTTTCATTGCTCTTGGGTCTGGGTATTGCAGGCAGAAGTGGAAAGGTCCCACTCCTGCGTGGATGTATGCAGTCTAAATCACAATATTGTAGTCATAATTTCACTCTGCAGTAATCTTGTGCTATTGCATGTGATTGAAGCTGACTTATCAGTATTTATGGTCCCTGATCAAATAACCTAATCTTTAGACACACTTTAAACCCTCTCCCCCTCTAAGATTATTTTCTTCTTGATTTTATTACAAGAGGAGTTTAGACGATTGTTTTGGGTAAATAAACTGTATATTACTCATGTAGTAAGTTTAGATTTCTCATAAGTGCAGCTTTAAAAAATATTTGTTGATTTTAGAGTGTCCTGGTTTGAGGTAAACCAGGACCAATTTTGTTCAGTAACTTTGCTTCTTAGCTGGGCCTCTTCTAACTACTGAAATTAACACCATATTGAGCAGGACCAGCTCGATTGATGGATCCCCTGGTCCTGCTCAATTAGACCTTCATAAGTCTCTTTTTCCCTCCTCTGCCTCTCTCTTTGAAGAGGGGTAGAGGGGAGTATCTGTCGGTCCCATCTGGGATCCCCCATGTCCCCAGTGGCTGATTTGGCCTAAACCACGACATAGAGTAAATACAAAAGCTCGTAAGTGTTTAAAACTGTAATTTACATAACTAATACATAATTTGCTCAAATATAACTTTTTCATCTCAGGTATTTTATCTAGGAAGTCTTAATTGCTTAAAATTCAAAAGTTTCCTGTAGACATTTAAGCCCAAAGAAAGATCTGTCAGATGATATATGTTTAAATACCAGTTTCTGTGGACAACTTACTCATGCATTGTGGTTTTTTCAGCAGCAGCTTTTGCACGTTAGTTCAATTCACTGTTTGATACATAAGAATATTTCCATCAATTTATGTCTAACTTATTGTTAATGAGGCCTCACCACAGTTAAGATGGGGTGTGGATGAGCCAAATGATGTGTTCTGGTTCCCCTTGTGTCATCACCTTTGCTTTTCTCAGCAGTGCAGTGCAGTCAAGGCAGTAGTGTTATGGGTAATTTTTAAATTATTGACTAGTCAGGTGTCGTGGTTTAACCTCACCTGGCAACTAAGCACCGCACAGCTGCTTACTCACCTTCCCCTGGTGGGATGAGAGAGAGAATCAGAAGAGTAAAAGTGAGAAAACTCGTGGGTTGAGATAAAGACAGTTTAGTAGGTAAAGCAAAAGCCGTGCACGCAAGCAAAGCAAAACAAGGAATTCATTCACTGCTTCCCATTGTCAGGCAGTTGTTCAGCCATCCCCAGGAAAGCAGGGCTCCATCACACATGATGATTACTTGGGAAGACAAAATGCCATAACTCCAAACGTCCCCCACTTCCTTCTGCCTCCTCCAGCTTTATATGCTGAGCATGACATCATATGGTATGGAATATCCCTTTGGTCAGTTGGGGTCAGCTGTTCCGGCTGTATCCCCTCTCAACTTCTTGTGCACCCCCAGCCCACTCACTGGTGGGGTGAGGTGAGGAGCGGAAAAGACGTTGACTCAGTGTAAGCACTGCTCAGCAATAACCAAAACATCAACACTGTTTCCAGCACAAATACCAAACGTCGCCCCATACTAGCTACTATGAAGAAAATTAACTCTGCCCCAGTGAAAACCAGCACATCAGGCTAATAAGCAAACATGAAATATTTAAACATCACTGGCAATTTGGGAATTTTGACCCATACAACTAGTTTTTATTTTTGCAGCTGGTGAGCAATTGCAATCCGTGTTCTGAGGTTTCAAATTGTCATTTATGTTCCTATAGTGGAAGCAAGGTTACTGATAAAAGTATGCTTTATTCCTTTTTGAGTATCATTTGGGACAGAGATAAGATTGGTACAGATAGTAAAGACCTGATTATATGTTTCAAAGAATGCAGTTATTAATGCAGTTCATAAACTAATGTACAGATAAACTAATTCCTTGAAATTTCATTGTGAAGTGAAAAAAAAAGCTATAATTTTGAGGAAAATTTATCTTTCATACCAAACTCGGAGAATAACTCCCTATCTTAAGTGCAAAATGAAAATTAACCTCTTGTCTTTGCAAAATGAATTTACTTTGTGTGTGTGCGTGTGCATGCCCACATTTCTTAACAAAATCCTGGTCAGTGACAAACTTGATAGAAATCGGAAAGTAAGATTATTCTGATAGTGGGGATCTCAAGATAAATGGTTGGACTTCTGATGGACAAAAGTAGTAGACTTTGACAGTGGAACCTATTAAATTGTCATGAGTATTTTTAATTTACTGATCTTCCTTTTAAATTTTTTTAGTGTATTTCAGGAGTAGAGAAGTGGTATCATACAATTTATAAACAATCCATATAATTTCAGATCTCAATCCGCAGCAAGAGAGAGAAGAAATGAGGTACAGAGAAATTAAAAGTCCAATTCTGTAAGCATGTTACATACTTAACTACCTTTTAAATGTCCAGCTTCCCAATGAAATTGTATTGGACCCTCAGTTCAGTCACACATGTGTGGATAAGGCCTCTTTCAGGCTTAAATAGGGAGTCTGAGGAAGGCCCAGCAACCAAAGTCCCAGCCTCTCAAAGGGCTAGTCTCCCTCTAGTATAGGGCCTCTTTTTCAAAATTAAAAATGCACCTATTCTACTGTGAAGAAGACAAAAATTAATAGCGATACGCACTCCTTTTATTAATGTAGCAGAAGGAAATTGAAATGCTGGATAGGGTTCCAGTTCAAAAAAGTAGCAGGTATGTGCGTTAGGAGTAAAGTGGAGGAAGATGTACAGGAATGTGCTCTTGGATTTCACAGAGAAGAAACAGTGTTTCTCTTAGTGCTGGCACAACTTGCTGCTGATAGCGGTATTCCCTAAGAAAGTCTCTTCTGTAATTCCAGTAGCAGAGCTGGTCAGCAGCAGAGCCAAATCTAGAATTCCATTCTGCCTAACTGTGCTGTTTCATACCTAGATTTACTAGTCAAGGATATTAATCTTGAACAGTATTTTTTGCAGTAATGGTTGTTGGTAAATACTGTGGCCTTCATTTGGATGAGATATATGTGCTGGCTGATGTGACTCCTGATAATACTTCTGAACTTACAGATGATGTAAAGATGTACAGGTGTAGTTCACAGTAGCCACTTGTTTCCTTGTGCTCTGTGGACCACTGTGCAATCATGCCCTTCACCTTAAGCAGGGAACAGAGCGAAGCTTTGCATACCTTCTGCCACTTCAACCTTTGTACCGTAGAAGAGCAGACTGCACAAGTGAGGAAGCTTGGATGGGGTTTCCCTCATTGTCTGAAATTGCTCAGAAGCAGATAGGGCAAATGTAAAATCTGAATACCTCCTAAAACTGGGCCGTTTGTTGTCAGAGGTTGGGTGGGAGGAAGGACACAGAGTATTCTAGTAGATTTTTATCAGCAAGAATCATTAGCTGCAGGTGGCCTCAGCATGAATAGCTCTGAACTTAGCCATCTTATGGTGGGAAACATTTGGCCTTCACCTAGTCCTGGAGAATGGAGAAATTGGTTAGTCCTTATTCCCCATACGTACTTTCTCTGCTGGACCAGGCATGAGTTCAACAGAGCTGACATTTGGCCTCCTCTCCCTTATTTTTAATAGTTGTCTTTGAAAGAAATTGCCAAATTATTAAATGTTTAATATCTCAGCACTTAAAACATACCATTTTAAAACAGTCATGTATAATATTCTTTTATGTGCATAAGTAGTAAAGTGGACCTATATTTTCCTTTGTGTTTGATCATTAACAGATATATTATAATGTCAATATATACTATAAATGATATTTTAAACAAACCTTCTACTGAATTGGCTGTAAACTTGAGAAAAAAAATTGGTTTCACCTTAAGGTTTTAATTTCCTTATGTTTAGTATAAAATCAATACTTTAAGAGTGACTAAAATAACAACCAGACAATATTTACTGCTTTTATGCTGAACATTTCAGATCAGAAGAATGTAGGAGGAGTGTCCAAGTTATAATTTAAACATTTATAACCATCATTCAAGTTCATCTGAGAAAACTTAGTTTATTAGGTCTAGAAGTACAATCTATTCAATGAAAGCATTTCTCAGAAAAGTGCTCTGAGTTGTAACACGTATTTTTCTAAACATTAGGTGTAGATACTTGGATCTAGCATAGTCCTTCACCATTACGAGTCAGGAATAGTTCATCTGCTGGAAATAAATTAGGATCAGTTTAAAATTGCTGGAAAAGAACGAAAGAATTGTGTCCACTACATTGTCTTTAAAAATAAAGTTAAAAGCATGAATGTGATTATTGGAGTGTCTGTTCATAGACGTATGAGCTAGATAAAGGGCATTTTGCCATAATGTGTCAGATTATTTTGACTTCAATTTTTCATGAAGCATGTTAAGTTAAGGTAGTGCCTAATGTGAGTAATAGTGACAGAATCTGACCTTTGCATGTGATTTTTTTTTTCTTTTCTATAATGATAGTGAATACTGAAGCAAACCTTAAATCAGTTAGAAAGTATTACTTTTTTGTTACGTTGTTTGTCACAGTGAACCAGTTGGAGTTCGTTTTAAATCTCTTGTCACATGATCCATAGTCCTTCTTCTTTTCTTGTCTTACTTTCCAAAACAGAGCATAACTAAACATTCAAGAGTGATCAGTAAACCACTTCTTCAGTAAAAAGGTAGAACTACAAAAAAAAACAAAACAAAAGGTAACTCAAATTTCAGGCCAGATGGTACAATCATTCTTACACTGACTATACCTCTACAGTTGTGAACGCTCTGTAGATTTCATATAGCAGTGGCAAATTATTGCCCTAAATTATGAATTATCAAGTACAGAGGTAAAAAAATAGTGAAGGATTACAACTTTGAGGGCGTTTCATTTTTGCCCATTCCAGCTTGAGGAAGGCCATTCCAGACTCGTCTTGCTTAGTCCTGTCTTTCTGTCTCATAACTTCAGGTTATTTTGCTACATGTCCTTGAAAGAATTCCTTTGTCTGCGTCGTGAATCCTTGCCAAGTCTTTTCTGACTGCACAGGATGCACATAGGTATTGTATTGTCATTCACCCAAACAGTATGTCCTCTGCAGTGACGCTATGTTTTCATTAGTATGGTATGGCAAAAATTGTTTTTAAATATGGGCTGGCAATTAATTTTATATTTCACGTATATATGCATAATTAATCTAAGCCCGAACATGGATAACTTGTCAGGATTTAGTCATGGAAGGAAGCATTATATCCAGTTTTCTAAAAGCCAAATGAAGCCAAGTGAAAACTCTGCTTAGTGTTTGGCTTGATCCAGTGATGAAGTTAAGAGAGTTTTATGAAGTAATCAAAGATTATTTGGTCAAAAAGAGCAGTACCGAAAAGTAGACAATGTCATTTGAACCAAAAATTTTCTCACTCTTGCAATCACAGGCTGCTACCAGAATCACCAGCACCAGCAGTTTGTGCCTTTATTTGGTGATAAATTAAGCAGGTCTTCCTGAGCTCACACAAGCAGAAAGTAAGAAATGATCTCAGACGTTTGTGAGTCACACTGTGTCTGATTAAGTCAAAGGTATAGGAGATGCAGAAAACTGCTGTGTGTGGCTATTTCAGATATATTATGTCACTGACACTGCAGCAAAGACAGACATTGTAGTTTTGGCATACAAACACAACGTTGTTTGATCTAACCAGCGGTGCTGAATTGGTCAGAAAAAGCACCAGTGACAAACTTTCAGCTGAATATACGATTACGGAGTTTACCAACAGTTTTAATGTACTTTCCAGGCAGCCGATCTCAGATAGTGTTTTCCATAATCCAAATCTGCTGAGACTGCTTCAATTGCATTTATCATTTCAATAAAGACTAAGTAGAGATTCATGTTCTGTCTTCTGTATTTTTCTTACATTTGACATACTGTGACGGTGGCTCTTTGCTTTAAATCCCACTATATTTCTAGATATGCTCTTCTTTGCAGTTCTGGGAAGTGATTGAGAAACTTTGTAACTGGAGTTAGATAGCAATTATAAATATTTTTTCATGACTTACTGCATTCCTGCTCTTCCAAAATGGAGGAGCATACTGCTCCAGTATGTGGGAGCTGTGCTTGCATCCATTAGATATTCCAGGAGAGCATTTCTCCTCATCAGACTCCATAGCGATGACTCTCTAAACACTGTCTGTGTTCAGAGAAGTCTTAGTAAGACATTAGAAGCAAGTAACTCAGTTGTGAACTACCTTCAACAATATTAGCTTTAAGTGGAACAATGCAATTATTTATTTTTTTTAAGATATTATTTCTTACTGTTTGCACTGTGCTATAGTTTCATAACTGCTGAACTTACGTGAGCTGTTTATGATTATTCTTATCCAAGTTTTCAAAGACTTTGAAAGATCAGTTTTGTTAATAAACAGTATTAAATTTGCTTATGCCCTTCAGTGGGACATAAGTGTAACATGGTCCATAAACCTCCTTTAGAGCTTTGTGGATATTTTTATGCCTTGTTGATTAATGAGTCATTGCATATCATGACTTCTTTTCCTGGTATTCATCATGTGTTGGTTTGAGTTGCAACATTTTCTTGCCATACACGTTATTGTATTGAACTCGAGAAACCTGTATATGGAGTAATTATATTTCTCATAGGCGTATGACTTTTTTAAGTTTAAGCATACTGATATTTTAGGTGGTTGTGTTTTTTTAATCAAAGCAGAATGTATCACACCATAGTAGTATGCTGGTAGTACCTGCTGGAACAGCCAGCCATTTAACTTTATGCTATGCTTTTTCCTGATTTTAGTTGGAAGTTAGTACTGCAGTTACATATAGTTGTAGTTCGGTTTGTGTTCAGCTTCTCTTTAATTAAGTAGCTTAATTGTTATGTTAGCTTTTTTAATGTTGTTTGAGTTGTACTGTTGTGTTGTTAACCAGAAAATAAAATGACCAAGTAGATTTTATTATTTTATTATAGAACTTGTTCAGGTGAGAAAGTTAGTGTGTGATAACCCAGGGGAAGAGTTTCTAGGTTACCAACAGTTCTGCATGAGGACTTACAGTGAAACAAATAGTGCTCTATACAATTTCATCATCTGACCTACTCCATTAATATTCTCTTGTAATCAAGTCATTAGGGTTGTATGCTTTTCCCTACTAGAACATCCCCTATTAAATTGAATAAAAAGGGAAAAAAAATCTATAATGGGCTTTATGCAGTGTCTAGCTTTCCCTTTTGAAGTATTTAATTTCTACTTGCAGTAGAATTATCATTTTAGCTGAATTAAGTTTGGGCTGATTTTTTTTTTTCCTCCAATCATCCTCTTCATTCCCTGAACAAAACAAGTAGAAGTGTTACAAATGTCTTCCTTCTGTATATGGAGCAATTTTTGACAGAAAAGGTTTAGAAGCAGTTTCTTGATTCTTAGATTCCCATGTGCTGATGAGAATTGTGCCCTGTGTCACATTGTGGATGACTCCGTAACCCAGTTTTCATTTTCACTTCTCACTGACACTAGAAAGTCCAAAATATTTCTGCAGGATTGGCACTTGTTTACATGAACTGATTCCAGTTGGTTCGGAAAACAGAGAAAAATGCAGAATATATGACCAAAACCAAAGCCTGGGTACTTTAGCTGTGCGTGAGGGAATGGAGACTGACTGTTTTGATGTAGCCTGAAAATCAATTCGAACTGAGTTAAAGCTACTTGAGAAAGATCAGTTCCAGGAATCTGTGACCATAGCTTTACTTTGTACCCATACCTCATTTCCACTTAAGTCAAGGTGTTCCGAGGAAGAAAATTCATGATACATTAAAATGAGGAGGCTTAACTATCCTCTTGTCTTTCTGTAAGGATTATATTTCTAGGTATATTAAGAAGTTCCTATATATCATTTTCTATGAGATGAAAAAAGCTTCAGCTTGTTTACTCTTGTTTTTAATGAGCATTATTAATTCAGTCTGGCAATCATTTGCAGTTTTCATGCTGGATCTACCCAAGTTCTATACTAGCTTCACTATTTCAGCTGGCAATGTGGGGTTTTTTTCTGCAGTTGTATTATGGATGCATTCCTTGATGTGTATTTAGTTAAACTGATGTAACAGTTATTTTTGTATAGGTGAGTTCTTTCCTCTGTCAACCAAGTCAGCTGGAAATTTTTAAGACTATACCAGCCAGGTCACTGTCATGATGATTTTATCACCATTAAAGCTATAAAACTGGTCTGGTAGCTGTACATACAAGTGGTTTTGTTTATTTTTTTTTCTTTTTCATTGATCTCACTGAATTCTTAATAGAGTCTTATGAACCAAGACTTAGTTTTGCACCAGTAGTAAAAACCTAAGTTATAGACTGCTTTGCACAAGCCTTTGCTCTGCTTTTTTTTTCTTTTTTTTTTTTTAATTCGTGTTTTTTGATTTCTCTTCTTGAAAAGGCTAGTTTATGATTTTCATTAATAGGCTAAGTAATGCAATTTTCCCTTGAAAGATAAGAACTTGTACCTGTATTTTTTCAGTGGTAAAGTCCAATTTTCCAAGCAATCGTGTTTATCTGTATTGTCTACTCATGGAAAAGTATCTACACTTTCGTATCTCTGCAGGCCAGGTTTATACCTGTTCAGAAGGGCATTTAAAATACCTTTTAGTTTACATTCATTGATGGCGTATTTGTGCTGTTTAATGCAGCAAAATTGAGCATTATCAGCAACATGTTCAATAAATTCAGTAGTGTTTACAAGGAACTTCTTGGTCCAGTTTCTAAGTAGTTTCTATGCACGTTTTCAGTAACAGATTCTTAGGCAAAGTTGTGTTAAATACATAGTCCAGTAGTTCATCACTTTTACTTCTAAATTTAAAACAAAATTGCGTGACATGAAAATCAAGGATAAATATTTTAGTCTTTCAAAATTTTTTTCTAATGCAATAAGAATTTTGCATTTCCTGTATTAACTTTTTAAGAACAGAGTAAATTAACTTGACTTTAGTAGCTGCAAAAGTCATGTAATAGCATGTTCCTCCTATGCTAATATTTAGAACCAGTTAAGCATTTTCATTAGAGTTTGGTATTGTATATTGATTTCTGTTCATATTTTCTTTTTCCTGGACAGAATAAAACACTTTTGCTTTTAAAACTTGAAGTCAGTTGAAATAGGCTTACTGATTTTTATCTAGACTGTAAAGATTGCGATAGTTTCTGGGTTGCTGCCATTAATATACATTTAGGTTATGTAGGATTTTGTCTTAATATGATCAGTCTTTATTTATGTAAAGTAGAATTCTGACACCATTTTACTGATGCACATTTAGCAAAGGCAAGAATTCTGGATCTGTATTATTAAAATGCATAGAGCAGCTATCATATTCTGGGCTTCTGCTGAAATATGCTTTTAATTGAAGCAGAATTATAGCTATATATTATCAATGTGAATCTAGTTAAGAGTACAGCATTGTCTGTACTGCTTCATTGTTGTACTAGGACAACAGGCTCTGTTTTGTGGGTTTGAATTTAAATGCCATCATGCGTCTAAGATAGGTGCTTAGTGCAAGAAGTGATCACATAAAGACTTTATTCTGGAAGATGTGCACTTCCAGTTGACGTGACAGAGAGTGTTTGTCCTTGAGAAGAAAGGCTAGATCCATATATTCAATGATGTTTGTATTTTAGATAGGCAGTTAGTACTCTGAAAAGGAGGAGTTGCATGCCCATATCTAACTTAATAGGGCCTCAGTGTAGCAAATGATTCTGGAAAAGTCGTCTTTTAAATTTCGTTTCTAAAAAGAGAGAAAGAGGAGGAAAACAGTAACTTAAAAAGCGAGCTTCAGGTGATTAAAAACACTTAAGAGAAGCTGGAGTTTTTGCCGGTTTTTCCATCTACAGTGCAAAGGCCAGCCACTGTGATTCCCTATGCTACATTTTGTGGTGTTCATGTCACAAAATGCCTAGCAATGTTTCAGACAAAAGCCAAAATGTGATAAAAGGGAATACATACATTTTCCATTTTTATGTGCCATATAGGGCTAAGTAGGTGTTCAGTTCTTACCCGTGAATATCAGTGTTCATGTGCTTAATTTTGAGTGTGCAACTAAATTATAAACATTCATTTTGAGAGAGTCAATGGAGACCTTGAATGCATGTGCTAATGTTTACATCATAGGAACCTTAGTTTCAGTGCTAATGAGTTTTTAGTCATCATACCGATGTAAAGTGTGTTGAAAAGTAAATGGGAACTGAATATCTTAAAGAGAGTATTTGAAAGAACTGTAGAAAAATGTGAAATCATGTTCATGTCAACTACTTTTCATGAAACAAGAACAGACAGATCTCCAATACCATCGAAAGGTGGTACATTTGGAATGGCAGAAACACGTACGGTTTCACACAGTGCAACACTGGACCAGTGTTTCTCGCTGTCACAAGCCATTACTGATGTGAGTCATTTAAAAAATCCTTCACCAGCTGTTTCAGATGGCTTAGCAAAGGATGTTATTCTTCTGAAAATCTTGGTATGCATGAAAAATACAGGTGGTTACAGGAATATTAGTTAGGAAGGATGGGAATGTCACGCAAGTGGCTTATGTGTCAACAGACAGTCATTAGAAGCTAACTAACTTTCTCTCGAGCAAAACTTTTTTAATAGTCTTAAAGAAAGCTTGTTGAAACTCTGTCTGAAATATCTATTGGAGCCTAGATCTTGAATCAGGTGGAGAATACTGATAAGAAAATGCTCTAGTGCTTCCATCATTCCTGGTCAGTTGTCGTCATCTCTTCTGTGCCATAGGTTCAGTTGAAGGTTTTCTAACCAGGCAAGGTTGCAGTTAGTATATTTGCAAAATATAACCTTCTGCTCCCAAGTACATTGGGAATTTCCATTATTAGGGACATATTAGTACATAAATACTGATAGATGAGCAAACAGAAATGAAAGTCAATTTTATAACATATTTCTCAAGCACATAAAAAATTTTGGATGCCAAAGTGAGACCTGCTTCTCTAGAGGGAATAAAATTTAGCAATGTAAGTCCAGTTGCTTTAACACAGCATAAATTCCAATAGTGCAAGTAGTCTAAAATTATCATCATCAGTGTGTACACTAATGAAACCTTGTTTTTCTTGTAATTTCAAACTGCAAAAACAAGTCTTTGGGGCATAATAAGATGATAGCATACGGTATCTGTTTTAATAAATGATGTTCAGATTGGAAATACCGTCTGATGTTAATATATTTTGAAATCTTTGTTGTTAAGCTTTTCTTTTTTTAGTGAATCTTATTGCCCATGGTGGCCATGGACACAGACGAAACAGGCCTGAATTAATGATTTTTTTAAAAAAAGAAAGAAAAGACAAAAGAAAAAAAGGGATTTCCTCTCTTGTACTACTCAGTGTTGTCTGGCATAGGGTTATTTTGTTGACTGATTGCCACTGGATTTTTATTTATGCTTTTTAATTAACAATTACAGTTTAAATACCTCATATAAATCTATGGTCTGTGAGGGGGGGTGGTGGTTCAACCTTATTATGTTATTTTAGTATGCAGAAATATCACAGTATTAGATTTCACTAGACCCCTGTTTTATAGAGGTTCTCTTTAGCTTTTAGAAGATCGAAAACGACTGCTTCATTTTGGGTTGGTCTTTGTTCCAGCTTATGTAATTTGACTACAGAAACTCTTCTTTAAGAACAACAACCTGCGAGCTTTTTCCTTCATTTTTTTATAAAGCATATTGCAGCTAAGGACTCTTTAGCTAATATGGTTTTATGGGTTATAATGAGGACACTTCAAATCATATTCGCCTTTAATTTCTATAATATTATTGCAACAATGAATAAAGTACTTAATTACTTTTCCACCATGTCAGGACCTTTTCTTTTTCCAAATATGCTATAGGAAATAAGCACAAAGGATTTAAATTGATCCCTTTTTAGACTCATCTGCTCCTGTAATTGATTCCCCCGTATTGAAACCTATTCTTTCTGTCTGTATTCCGAAGATTTCTTTGCAAAGGTCCAGCCCCAGCAGGTTGATTACACACTTGTTACCTGTAATTCAATACAGCAGCGCCCTGTTTACAAAGTCCAGATTTCCTGTGCTGTCAGTTAGGGCAATCAGCACAAAGACCAAGAGCTTTTGGAACTAAATAAACAATGAGAAAAACATTCAGGGCTGCCAGTAACCCTTCACAGGTAATTTAACAGCCTTTGACTACAAGGCATCAGTTGCTGTAGATGTCTGCCGAGTATGAAATCTGACATTCTCCCTTGCCATGTTCTGCCAATAGGTCTGTGTGTAATCTCTCGCTGAGGTTCACCGCCGCTCCGCTGCGCTCAACCAAACCGCTTTTATTATGACAGACGCCCACACCTGCGTTCTGTCACCTACGTGCCATGTACTCTTCCAAAAGGATATAGCGAATTATTTAGAATTTCAGGGTTAATGAAATTAGAGTTGCTCCCTCGTCCCTTCTGCCGTTCCCTTTCTGGTTGGCATCCTGGCCAGCACAAGCTTTTTGAACTCTTCTTAGAAATGTTTAAATACGAAGAAAGAAACTGCTTGATCAGTTCTGCATAAATTGGACTCTGTTTTTATTGCAAACGAGGAACAGAGGGATCACTATTTTCTAGATGCCCTTTAAGTATTGGACAGATTATTTTATTGTCTAAAGCTTTGCGTTTATCTATTTTTAATTTAACTTGTTTTATTCCTGATGCACTTGGTGCCTTTCCTGTCGATTCGGATAATGATTAGAAAAGCTATTTTGAAGACCACTGACATGTATTAAAGCAGACTAAAAACATCCATGAGGAGAAGCAAACAGAGACAGGGATTCATCTGGGTCTGTGCAAGAAAAGTTCATGTCTTTTACTTCAGCAGTCAAATCTCTGCAAGCAGATAAAATTAATGTTATCTATACAAGTTTAAAAGTGCATCTGTTAAAAAAAAAATCAAGCTAGCAAGCATAATACATGTAAGTTAGGTGTTTATTATTCATATAAACAACCCAAACTATCCAACAAATAAGCATTTTATTGGCTGACTGCAACGTACTTAGCTCATGGAATCCTTCCTGCCTTCTTTTTTAATTATTCCTGATATATAAATCTGTAGACATCTTGCAAGCTGTTATGAAGAATCTATTTTTTCATAACTGTTGTACAAATAAAAGAAATGACATGATTTTTAAAATCTGGGAAAATCTATTATTTAATTATGTTTTAACCAGAAACTGGTTCCCTGTTCTATTTTTACACTTTCAGTGATGAATTTCTGAGCACCTTACTGTGGTCATTTTAATAGGAGATAGCTGAAGGTACTGTGCAATAGACACTCCCCGCTGCTTGAGTCACATATCTGCCCTGTAATTCTGCCTCAGGGAACATGATTGTGTGGCTGTAGATATATGCATATCCATGGCTGAAAACCAAGTGTATATATTTAGTGTTAGTTTAGTTGTTCTAATTATTTGCTATGTCTGATTTGGCAATGAACATACAGATATAAATTCCATAGACATGATTTGGGCATAGTGTTGGAGAGGCAGGATTGTTATGTGGTTGTGGGTTTTTTCTTTTTAATTATATTTTTCTCTGCAAAAGTAGAGGCTGGAATGGTGGCAGACCAGAGGCAGTTTACTAAAAGCATGAGTAATTGAGGTGAGAAATTCTGAATTCATTTGGGGATCCCTAAATGTTTGGTGGTGTTTCTGTGCTCCCAGGGGAGCAGGGAAGAGGATAACAAACCACTGTTTTCATTGTGCTCTACTGGGGTCGGGAACAGCACCGTGAGGTCAATAATCTTACTAAGAACGAAGTATTGCAAAGTTTTAACTATTTTATAATGTGTGGGCACAGCAACAATTAAGGATGCTAGTGTAGAAAGTGCTGATATGATTGTAACTGAAACAAGCTATTTAGCGTAGCATGGTAACCTGTAGGAAACAGCCCTGTCCTGCGTGGGCTAACTCTTCGAAACTTACGGAGCGGACAATGACAACTCAGTATTTCTGATGTATTTCACGCTAGTGGATCCATTATATAGTCAGGATGGGTCGCATTTAACTGTTTCAGCAATGGCAAAGTAATGGACTGCCACAGGAAAGCGCTTTTGAGGTGGTGTATGGTCCCCCACCAAGTTGTAGCTCAGTTCAGCATTGAATAGTCACTACAGCTTGATTATCATGTATCCTTATTAGGTTAGGTTTGTTCCAGATAAACAGTAGTATACTTTTAACGGAAGAAATTGCCTGGGACTTTTATTTATTTATTTATTTTACATTACGAAACAATCCATACTTGACAAGAACGAAGATAATTTTAAGGCCCAGTAAAAAAATGTGACCTCAAAGGCTAGCTACATTCATGTCATGCTCTGAAATGAGCCTAAGGGAGAAATGAGCTTCCTCTGTGCTTAGCTGTTCCACTCACAGCCCCTGCGTGTTTCTTAAAACAGCTGAAATAAGCTGAAATACCCAAATGCATCTATAGCAAAGAGAATGTTTTTACATGGTTTGTCACAGACTCTTTAGAGATTTCTCAGAAGCATACCCACAAAATGATTGCTGCATGATTGCTTCTTTTGTGGTGTAAGAAAACTAACCCCTTTTGGACACCCGAGGAAAATTGGAGAAAAGTATTGGAAGACTGACAGCTTTTGAATTGCAGTAGGATACTGCACAGTGATTGCATTAGCAACTGATAAATTATTCTGCTTTAAGTTTGAGCCATTCTCTCCTTTCTGGATTAACTGATGGGTTTTTCTATGTGTGGATGGGAGCTAGATTTGGAGGCATAGGTTGAATTATGTTTTTGAAGTGAGAACCAACCTAGATTGCTGGTCTATGGTTATTGTTATTAGTGGGTTTGATGCTACAAGCAGTAACATCTGCTGCACACAGGTCAAAATCAAGTGGAGGGCTCATGTTAGGACTAAGCTTCACTTTAAGTGTGATTATGAAGAAATTATGACTAAGAGGATGCGCGTTAGTAGATGTCTGCAACAAACTTTGAGTGTGCTTCTGCTTCAGGACCTCTCCTTCCACTTAAGTTCTAAATTGAAGAAATTTTGTCCTAGGTAGGTCTCTTTAGAGTTACGTTTCAGCTCCCTAACTGTATCCCACACATTTGAAATATTTAGATTTTGTTAATTTATATTCTACTTGTAATTTGATACTTTTTAAAAATTTTATTTGTGCCTTATTCTGCCATAGCTCTCTCCCAGTGAGCAGTACTTCATAAATTTCAGCAGCAGCTATATTCAATTTAAAAAAAAAATAAGAGGCTCATTAAATGAAAAAAATACCTGTTACTGCTTGATTTAAAAAAAAAAAATTAAAAAAACCTAGATTTTGTATCAGGAACTGCAGCCACTCCTGCATTTATCTATCTTTCTAACTGAATAGAAAGCCCTAGCTACCATGTGTCTTAGTAGTGTGCATTAAGGATACTCAGCTAAGACAATATTTGCTTATTGTTGCTTTCAAAACTAAATCCTTCCACAGTCTTTTGTTAGGTTTGGTTCCAGTTTTCATTGTTAGCTCCTTCTCCAGTACGTCTCATTTGGCTGATCACGTGCAGTAACCTAACAGTCAAGAGCGATCAGGAAAGAGACAGAAAATGCCACTGAATCTTGAACTTCTGTTGCCGATTTCCCATTCCCCAAATAGTGTGAGAGCATCAGAAGGCAAACCCCACATGTTCTGCATCTGCATGTAAAGAAAGTCAGGACAAAACTATACATTGTTAGTTTTTTTCCTGAAAAACAAATGGTTAGCAGTTGTTAGCTGCAGAATGAGCTAGTTTTCTTCTTCTATTTTAATGAATTGCTTCATACCTCTTCACTTCAGGGCAGATTTAATACTACTGTTGATATTTTGTTATCTCTGGAGTGTAATATATTTGTGTTACAGTATAATTGTATTTTAGACTTCTTTGTTTAACTTCTGATTCTCAAATTCATCTACCCATATCAGAGGGGAAAAGAGACTGAAGATATTTTAACTGTGTTCTAATCGTTCCTGACTCTTAATTTTTAAACAACATATTAAGCATGCTTTTTGTCTCTCAACAATATATGAATTGAATGGGATCAGGCCACAGTTCAAAACAGGATTCTTACAAATCAATTTGATATATTTTTCAAATCCAAAAGAGTATTAGGACTACCAAAGGAGTTGTTCCTTACATGCTATTTTCTGTTAGCAGGGGTTTGTTCGGTTTGTTTGGTTTTGACTGAATATGTGGTCATAGATTCCTAAGCAGGTTAACTTAGATTAGTAGGAAACACCAAAAAGATGTTTCTATGCCATATGACAGGGATTCCATAATGCAAACGTGTATTAATTGATAAATTCCTGCTTTAAGGTGAAGTAGTTAATAAGCATAAAGAAATATGAGTAACAGAGTAGGAGTACTGCATAACTTCAGAGATGATTTAACAAATACTAACTTATTATTAATTTTAGTGTCCTTTGCTGGCGTTGCACTAAAAATCAGTGTACCTACCTGAAGTTAAAGCGGACACTTCTGACAGGCAGGCCAGAAAGTCTAAAAGAAATGAAAAGAAGATGGGGAGAAGGCAGCATTCACACTGGGAAGACTGTTGTGTAAATGAACTCAAGGGGATCAAAAAGCAGTACTTCATAAATTGTATTTGTAGATTTCGTTTGCCATCCATGAGGTCCTGTCTTTCTTTTGTTATCTTGTCCTCTCTCTCACACGTCCTCTCTCTTGTACGTGCACAGTCTCTCTCGTTCTTTTTCTTTTGTTTACTTCTGTCATATTCTTTATAAATTGCTTTCTTAATTGTATCAATGCCACTAAGAATTCTAGGGGAAAAGGGAATCATACAGGACCCATAGTATCTCTGGTAGATTTTACGATGAAGAAACACAGCTGGAATTTTATCAGAACATCACAGCAGGACTATCGCCACAGCTAGCTTGCTTTATGCTCTGGAAACTTTAGGGTGCTTTTTTGAGGGGGGAGAAGGAGTTGTTTGTTTTGGTTTTCTTTGGGGGTGTTGTTTTGTTTTAGAAATTGCACAAATAGGAAAATCTCTTTAAACTATTTCCTCTTCTGAGTTTGTCATTTGTACTTTCTTGAACATTGGGCTGCTGTTTACCCAGAGCATTCATTTGCAGAGCCAGTGCTCTGCAGATTGTCTGTTTGACCCTGTTCCAGTATCACCAGCCCTCATGTTTAATTGTAAATTGCATGGTAATTGAGATTTACCTTAAGCCCCAGCACCAGAATTCAGGTGATTATATGAGAATCTTCTACTACTATTTTTTTTAATAAATTAAAACATTCAGTCTTCATTAAAATGGAAACATACTTGGTGTGATCTTGGACTTACTACCTTGGGTACAAGCTTCTGTAACTTCATGTCCAAATTTCTCAGTGGTTACCAAGTAGTGAGGTGTATGTTGGGGGCAAAGCATCACACCAAGCCCAAAGGAATCACAGAATCATAGAATCTCCTAGATTGGAGAAGACCTGTAAGATCATCTAGTCCAATCATTAACCTAACACTGACAAGCCCACCACTAAACCACGTCCCTAAGCACTATATCTACACGACCCTTAAATACCTCCAGAGATGGGGACTCCACCACTGCCCTGGGTAATGCGTTCCAATGCCTGATGACCCTTTCAGTAAAGAAATTCTTCCTAATATCCAACCTAAACTTCCCTTGGCGCAACTTGAAGCCATTTCCTCTTGTTTTATCAGCTGTTACTTGACAGAACAGGTCGACTCACACCTCTCTGCACCCTCCTTTCAGATAGTTGTAGAGCGCGATAAGGTCTCCCCTGAGCCTCCTTTTCTCCAGGCTAAACAACCCCAGTTCCCTCAGCCACTCCTCACAAGAGATGTGCTCCAGACCCATCACCAGTTTCGTTGCCATAATAATAACAATAACAACAACAATAATAATAATAATAATCCTTATTATTTCCATGCAGGGAAGGGTTAGACCCTTTGCTGTTCGACATGCTGATACGGTCCTGAGTGGAAGGAGACAGCCATGTTGTTTTGGGTTTGGCATTACGGTGGCTGGAGGCAGTAGCAAAGTCTCTGGTTGTAGAAGAGAGGAGGAAGAGAGATTAGTCCTGGGGCCAAGGATGCATAACAGTGCAAGGGAAGGGCTGAGGAGTGGAGGTGTGTGACCTGCAGAGCATTGCCTGGTTTCTCATGTGAGGTCCTGCTGGGGAAGAGTTTTGTGTAGTAGGAAGGAGAGAGAAAGTATGCATTTTTACAGAGCTTGTTTTGTTGACTCTTTTTTTTCCTGTTATCCTTTATAAGCAAAATGAATTTAATTTTAATAAGGTGTATATTCACTTTTTTGGCCTGGAAATAGTGTGTTGGTAACCATGCTGTTGATGGCTGCCTGCTTACATGTCACTTCTCTCTCCCTCAGCTAAAAATAACTTTGCAACCTCCCGTCATTTTCAAATTGATTTTTCAGGAATATATCATTAATATACCACAACAATGACCATGCTAAAGAGAAAAGCTGCGGTTTGGATGTTACTTGTAGACATGATAGATGCCATGCTGAGGAGCGTGCACAGGATGCAACTATTTAGTAACGAGGCTGTTTGTTCTGCTGCTTCTGAAGCAGCTCTTTATAGAAAACATAACAGGGTTTGATAACCTGCACGTGTTTATTTCCTGACTGCATCAGCAGTAGCTTCAACTGTTGGTGCATGTGAGCTGTTTTAGGATTTAGGAAAAACTTTTATGGATCTCTTGATGTCTTTTCTCCAGTATTCTTCTGCACCTCAGACCCATCTGCATGCTGAAGGCAAAGGACCCCCTTCTAAGCTGATATAAAGAGAGTAGGAAATCTGTTAGTTCTCTGTATCTCCATCACCTCCACTTCTATGAGAGCACCGATATTAGATGAAGGCATAACATTAGGTTTATTTGAAAATGTTTTCCCGAAAAGTCTAGCATTTCTGGTCTAACTTGGTCTTACTGTTATTTGGGTGCTAGTATGTATTCTGAATTTAATTGTTCTTCCAGAATAAATCTTCCAGTTTTATATTCTCATCTCTAAATCAGGCTGCACAATGAAATTGATAGCATATTTAGTGTTTTCTTCCTTTAAAAATAAACATATTCTGTCAATGGTATTATATAAAAATATAGGTATAAAAACAAATTTCAGATATGTATTACCTTTATATATCACCATAATGCAAATCCAAGCAGTATTTATTTGCAACAATCAGTAACTGCACTGATTGTGTCCTTATGAAAATAGATACTTCTTTGAAAACATACAGATCAAATTAACGTACTAGATACAGAAATATTTTTTCTCTGAACTTTATATCAAAAAAAATTGTAAAAAAAAAATGGCAAGTCATGTATGCGTATGAGCTCACTAACAGAAAAATAGGGTTGAGATTGGTTTTAAGGGTTAAATATCTTTTAGTATTAGCATTAAATGCCTGAAATTTATTTTAACACATACGTTGGTTAAATGATCTCTGTGCGCCTGGTTCTGGAATGTGAGCTTTATAAAAATTCCCTAAAAACAAAACGTTGCAGTTATATTTTTTTAAGATCATTTTTAATGTAGGTTTAGTATCACTGTCTTAGCATCTAAGGCTTCTTTGGAAGAAGCTACACGGTTAACAGTTTTATAAAGGGATTGCATCACAGAGACTTTTGTGATGGATTTGTAAATACTACCACAAAAATTGCAGCAATAAAACAGATCTTACCCAAATGACAAATTGAAACACATAATTTTATTTATTTATTTTAATAAATTTAGTACTCATGAAAAGTGCCAGATTGACAGCCACAGAGACTGAATACCTCTATTCCACAGAGCAAGTACAGAAAAAAGTTGTGCAGGATTCTCGTGTGGCCCTGCTAATGTCTTAACCTTGATCTGTAGCTACCACCTTTAGACGTGAGTAGTTCAATTTACATCCTCATTCACTCTTTAGACTAAAACTGCCAACAAGAGTGGCAAATGTGGTGATATTGTAGTGGAAACTAGTCGGACTGATATTACAGGGACAACTCACACTCTTGAGACACCACTGACACTGTTTCAAAACAGTGTGATGTACATGTGAAGGTTTCCATGTTCTTTGCCAAATTCCCGAGGTGGTTTGTCATCTGGCCGTAGTATTCCTCTTTGCTCCCTGACTGACTCTAGCCAGTGCTAAGAGCTTTTACACTCTATCCTCATATGGTTGCGTTTCAGTTGCTGCTTGAGCAACTATTCAGAGGATCAATCCCTCAATTTTTAACTTTTTTTTAATTCAAAGAAATCAAAATAATTGCCCCTCAAGACCAGGTTTGAAGACTCATCCTGAGAAGGCTTTCTTGAGCTCTACCTCTCCCTCCTCATGACACTCTACCAGTGAGGCTGATCAGGAATAAGTTATGTGGCAGTTGGCATAAGACAGAATGGCAGAAGACATTAAACAAATTGTATAGTCTTGGATGCACCGGACTTTGGTTTGGCAGTAGCACATCTGCTTTCTTCTGAAGCTTACCTTGTCTTTCTGCCGTAGCAGCTCTGGACATCAGTCAGATGCAGCCATTTATGCTTCTACACTGTGATTGGAATAAGCATGCACTTAAAGTAGTCAACCTTAATTATTTATTTGCAAAGCCTAAGTAAAATTACTCTCCTGTTACCCAGATTCCCCCATATTAGGCAGGTACTACTAAGGATAACAAGAGTAGTGGTGTAACATTATTTCATTGCTGAATAGAATTAAGATGTTCTTAAAGACAATAATGCAGAGATGTGCCACTTTGTCACAGGGGTCTGTTCCAAGTCAGAATGTTGATCTTAGATGAGAAATAACATATGAAATATTTTCTATCGTTTTCAGGTTTTATTCTGGGTATATTTTTTTAAGCTGTACTGTTGGACGTAGTTCAATTATACTCTCCCCTGAAAAGGAAGTGTGTTGCTGCTACTGGTTGTTTAAAATGTAAACTTTAAACTGCAAATAGGAAACCTGTTATTTTGGGGGATTTTGTACTTGCAGATGGGCAAAGAACGTAAGTACTCTATTATTCAGAGATTTCATTGGAATGGTAAAATTTCTTATTGGCTGAGAAAAATTCTATTTGAGTTCACTTTAGTGCCTGATAGTTTTTTTTGTAGTTGTTGTGGTCAAGTTAGTGGCTGCTGATGCAACTTAAGCTCTAGAACTGGTGTAACATTGGTCTGCAGAAAAATATGTGTATTTTTGTTATCAAAAGTAAGCAATCTTACTGTAATATTGATGGTATATTCCTCTGTTGTGCTGTCCAGATGACACAGCTCTTACAGATACATTTGATATTTGTCTAATGCCATTATCTTTTAGGTCAGATCTTGGGTCAATATTGAGAAGTGATATATCTTACTTAGCACATGTGTATTGATTAACAAGTAGATTTTTGATGGAGTTAAACTTTTTGTTGTATAGCTGGTTTTGTGGGAAAGTTACCTTCACTTTATGAGTTCCACTCTGCTATAACTTTCCTTAAGAGGGTAATAATATATATCTTTAAGTGAGTGAAATCAGATGGGTTGGCAATAAACTCAGATCAGAGCTTTCCAACAGTAGTAGCTCAGCTTCAGAAACTCTGTAATCTTAAAATTTTTAGCTTCTAAAAGCACTATTGTGAACACTTTCTAAAAATGTTAATTCTTCAAAGTAAGTAAAAAAAATTGATAATTTTTGTAAATGATCAAGCAGTAATTATTAAACTAATATGTAATTAGCATTTTCTAATGACAATCATAATCCTGACAAATGCTTTCATTCATTTTGTTCTGATCATTAAAGACTTTAAAAGCACGGATTTTTGTTAACTGAGTCCCTTGGCTATTCATCAGTGATGCAATTCAACCTAATACTCCGGTGGCCAGTAATCAGAGAGTTGCCTATTAAGTGAAGGAAATTTTATCATTGTCTTTATGAACATCACCTTTATTTCTTCTCTAACACAGCAGGTAGATAGAACTGTAAGAGCAGCCAACTGATACATATTCGTTCCTTTTCTAAAATGGTGAATTATACCAATTTTTGGATGTTGATGATCAAAATTCAACAAATACTTTGCCAATAGTATGATCTCTGAGCTTGTTTGGGTACTGTATTTTTTTGAAAAGCTGAACGAGAAGTCGATTTCAGTCTTCTCAATATTTGTCTTAGTTACTACTTCTTGAAGGTTTGACTTTCTTTGGGGAGATGTTGTAGTTGTTTCTCTAGTAAAAGGTGTATTTTTTCTTCAGAAGCAACATCCTTGCTCTTCTGAATTCCTGTGGATAGTCATTACCTATGATATGTTATCTATGAGCTTGAATCTGTAAAATTGCTACTTTACATCAGAGATACTGAACATGGTGCAGCCTTCTATGTGCAGGCAACAGATACTCTAGTCAGTGGTGATGTTTGAATCCTTCATTTATCCCACTTCTCACCCCAAGTCCTTTCCCCTTGCAATTCCTTTTTGAGCTCCTTCGTGGCAGAGGTACTATACTCAGCAACTCTGTGGCTGCTCAGATCTCTGTCCTCGCTTTCCCGAAGCGCACCCAGAATTCGTGGCCCCTCAGCAGCCTAACTCCTTTTTCGAGCATGTTTGTCCTGTGGAGTCTCAATTTCCATTTTTTTTCCCTGCAGTTGGAATGAGGTTCTTTTATATTTACAGAATGTGAAAGATAAACGAGCATGCAAAACTATAGCAGTGTAATACATAGTCACCAAAATATTTCTGTTTGTTTATTTTAGACTTTTGAGTTTAGGCAGAGCCAAACTGACTTCAAAAATAAAGGACAGATGATCAGAAATGTGGATAAGGACAGCATGTTCCTCTGCTTTATTTAGCATTGAGCATATTAATGGGTGCTCAATAAATGGTAATGATTTTGGAGACATCATGATTGATGTTTCCTGGATCAAAACATAGAGGTTTTGTTTAAGAACAGCCCAGCTGGCAGAGTGATCCTCTTTTGAAACTGTTTGTGATCAAAATATGTCAGAGTCGTATCTATAAAATACAGTAGGCAAGACTTTTTGTCAGTGGATTGGTTAATTTATTTTAACAGTAAACTATCAACTGTATCTTTGATTATTCATCCCTCCTGTCACACCATATTCCTATCAGTGAGTTAGAGTGCTGCTCTTTTCTCTGCTTTCCAAATTTTGTTTCTTTTGTTGTAAACATACTGCTCTCGAAAAAGGGCTATATAATTTTGGCATGAGCACACATACAAGGTACTGAAAAGAAAGAATTACATATTTATTTGTGTACAAAATTGTGCCGTATGCATGCTTTGGACAGCTAGTATTGAGGGAGAGAAAACTATCATCCGTCTTCTAAGTAAGCCACCTGTGTAACTCAGCTAATGCCATCCTCCTTAGTCAGAGTACATCTCAGTGCGACTGGTATAAGCCAAAACTCTAAGATCAGAAAATGAACGTCTCTCACTTTGTCATCTCAGCTGATTGTTGCTCTTAAAGAAACAATGCTTTTGAGTTCAGAGGAAATGGCTTCCAAATTAATGTCTTCTAAGGTACTTAGTACAGATACTTAACAAAGCCAGTTAAAGACATCCTTGATGTTTCCATGGTTAAAGAAATAAGTGAGAATTAAAAAAGAAAGTACACAAATTTAACTTTTTCTTTCCCCACTTTTCTTGAACCCCCCTCTTTCTCCTCCCCTTCTCTCTCCCCCCAGCTCTTTTTCACCCTTAAGGAAAATAAATCAATTACAGTCTCCTTTCTGACCTTTCAGTTTGTCATGTATATTTTTCTTTGGGTTTTTAATGCTTTTTGGATACCCTCAAGAGGAAAGTAAAATTTCTTAAGGAAAAACTCACATAGTTGATTACACTTTAAAAAAAATGGGAATTCATTTCAAATGTTGGAAGCGTATTTACCAGATAAAAGTAAAAACATTCCGTATAATTTTTCATTTGGAAACTTTCTATTTCTAAATTCATATTAAAATTATTTTTTAAAGTAAAATATGTAAATGTCCTATTGTTAGGGAGCCTTAAAAATCTGAGTCTCTCCATGGGACAGATATTGTAAATATCTGGAGTGGACATTTCTTATCGAATTGATGTGTAGCAACATCAACCTTTGAACTAGGGTTATTGACAAACTAGATTGCAAGAGCTCCAAAAGAACCGCCTGATTGTGTCTGAATGCATTTAGGCAGCTTTAATTCCTGAATTAATTATACAATATACTATAATGCTACAAAGAAGAAGCCATTAAAGTCATCTGTGTCAAAGGGAATTTGTGTATCAAGCAGTAGATTGTGGCACATAGTCACAGCTGCGAGTCCGGCTTGTACAGAAGATTGTCTGCCCAAAGCTGAGCTCTCCTACAGCCCTCTGGTTACAGTGAAGGCAACAGAATGTCAGTGTTGCCAGCTCCACATGCTGCTGCGTATCTGGTCTTTTTTTGTCTGGGTGGTAATTTCAGAGCTCTGTTATTGCATTTCAAGTCACTGAATTTCCCTCTTTCCCCCTAAAGTGGAAGAGTTCTTACTTAACCATTCTGTGATTCTATGATTCTATGACTTGAGCGGCTTGGGTCATTAAACCCTCAAATATGTGAGCTATTATGGATTGTGAGAAGATTGCAATGATTGGTAGCACTGCAGAGTTAGAAACTATTTCAAGAAGAATGACTCTTCCTGACTGCAACAGCCATTGCCCCTTTCTCTGTCCGTTCTGTGGAGATGGAGCCAGGACTGTGCCTACTTCCTACTTACTCCCGTCTGCTTTTTTAGCAGTTCAATTGAGGCTCTGATCTTTTAATGATTACTCAGTGAGGGAAAACTTATTTACCCTATCAAAATGCCTGTGGGACCCCATAATGAAATTTGGTTCCTAATGGCAACTATAATATTGAAATTTCATCATGTGTTGCTTTTTATGAGGGATTTGGACATTTGGAAAAAAACAAGATAATTTCTCACAGAGGTGTTGTGATCTTTGAGGGACAGAGCCTCATGCCAACAACATCCAAAACAAGCGGCTGGACCTAGGGCCTGAATACATTTACTGCAAAGGAACTGGGAAAGAATCCTCTTCCCAGTGGCCGCAGAGCAGCTTTTGATCTGTATTTCTGAGGCTGTGCTGTTCATTGTTGCTTTCTTTTGTTCTGCTTCTGCCTTCTTTTTCCCAGACAAGCCTGTTTGCTTTAGCCTGCCTGTTAGGTGCTTTGCAGAGCATCTCTGTAAGAGGGGATTTCATAGCACATAGGTTCAGGTGCCCTGTAAAAATTCCTTGCAAATATTGCTCCATCATTACTTAGTAGGAGTACTGCACTTCTGCTGCCACAGTGCTCTTGACTGAAGGCATAAGTGGTATACAGGCCCCTGGCTAGTTCCTTTGTGCTGGAGTAAATTTTACAAAAAATTTTTACTTGAAACAAGGATAATCGTGTTTGCATGTGGCACAGTTACTTTGGCAGCCTCAGCATCTCAGCCATTTTATGCTTTCTCTTTTTTTTTATTATTATTATAGCAGTTGTCCAAACATACAATCACATTGTACAATCTGTCTGGAAATTTTAATTCTGATGAGAGCAGAGGTGGAAAGAAGGAGGTGGCAAATTGAAGGTTTCAGTATTTTAAATTCAGCTTTTGCTTCAGTCTTCTAAGTGTTCCAGAGTCCTCCACCGTGATCACGTTACTGGGAAGTGTAAGTGGTCTCAGACATACATAACTTGAAACCAGTATTAAGTCAATTTGGTATTTGTATGCCGTGGATTTCATCTTAAATCATTCCAAAGCTGAGCATGGCATTTTAACCCACAATGTGTTTGCATTAGCTTGGAGACCTTTAACTGCAGTGGCACTAGCAGGTGCCACTTAACTATTGTAAAATATTATTCTCTGACTAGTGCTCCTTTAAACTAGGCTATGTAATATAAGCACCGAATATTATACCAAATTCAGCTTTTGGGGAATTTCAAGCTTGTGGGCAGGGACATGGAATGGAAAGCATTGACTGTTAAATAACATACAAATTAACTATCCACAAGTTTAACTCAAGGAACAGATTAATAAATCTGTCAGAAATGCCTATCCTCCTAAAAATATACTGTAATCTTAACATGTTACTGTAGCCCAGTAAAGACTTGGTGATATCAGCATAAATGATTTTATCTAGTATTTTTCTTTTCAAGATAAATCCAAAGGTGTTAAGATCACATTGGTTTTATGGTCATATTTGATATATGATAATATCATCTATGTCTGCAGAATTTATGATATTAATATGAGGAGAATGGTGGGATTATTATTATGGGTCACACAGTATTACAGATCCCAATAATAGTACACCTAAAAAAAGAAAAACTGTCAGCTGTAGTGTAGTGTCAGCGCCCATCTTTTCAAGCTGTTGCAGTTCACATTAGAAAGAAGGCCATTTTAGCTAGGAGCATAACAATCTCATTGTATTAATCATTTTCTGTGTTTAAGCAATATGAGGATGTCTGCTTTCAATGACAGAAATAAAATCCTTGAAGGGAACAGTCTGTGAAATAAACTCTGAAGGGACAGTGAGACTGCCTCTCTTTACTCCCCGTGGCCTAATTAAGCAGTGGAAAAGCCACCGTAAAAGAAATTAAATTTAAAAAGACAGATTAGCAACAAGAAGGGTGTGGCAGCAGACGATGTGAATGTGGCACTTCATTTGCAAGTAACTTGAAGAGCAGTGGGCTAAGAAGGGAAGTAGGGAGTTACTGATCACGATTTTTTAAAAAAAATTACTCTTTTGGCAATGGCAGCATTCCCTAGTCTTGTCTAGTGTTTTCCTTTTGCAATGTTCTGGAGCAATTTAACGCCAAGAGAAAAAAAGGCATACATCTCCAGATGTGCCATTCTACTGGTAATATTTCATTAATAGAAACTATATGAATGAACAATTTATAATAGAGATTTTAAAGATGCTTACACATGCCTATACACATTTTTCTGTACAAAAGTATTAACGTTGGACCCAGGCCTTTGCTAGGTGATTTATATTTAAAAAAAAAAAAAAAAAATTGTGGGTTTTGTACTGAGATAATCTTTATTGCCAAAAAACAATTCAGCCATTGATTATCCTTTTGAAAATAAGAGAGGCTCAACTGCTGTGAACTGTTGAACTCATAAATGGCAAATGATTGTTCCTGGGTGTGATTATTCCTGGGTATGACTGGTACAATACAACATGACTGGAAGAGTGCAAACTGTCCAAGAATTACAATTATTTTGAAGGTAGGGGATGACTGTAGGAAAATTGCCAAGACTCTTCTGTCTAGTGCAGTGCAGTGTTCTCCATCTTCATGCTTTCGCTGTTTGGTGTAATTTATGTTTGCGCGTAGTTTATGTTTACACTGACCTACTGTTAATGTTGACACTGCTAGTGAAACAGTGCCAGCGGAAATCAGTACCCAAAGTGCTCTTCTCTTTCAGTTAGAGTTCCTCCTTACCATTGCCAGTCTTTCACTTTGCAGAGCAAAACAGCTCACCCATTTTTGGGGGGTTTGCCTCTCTTGTTGTTTTCATTCAATGGTCATGCGATGTGTTCTTCACATAAAAGAGTACCTTATATTCAGCAGAGTATGCATAAATCCAGGTGCAAGCAGTGTGCCTTAGTATACCCTTTAAGCCAAGCAGAATATTACAGAGCTTTTTTTTTTTTACTCTCCAGAGCAATAATATGTTCAAATCTTCTAACCAAATGAAGTTCAGTGCCCTCTTGCCACTTAGAAGTACCTGTTTGGGAGTGCAGCATGAGGGTGAACCATAGCTATGTGGCGCACTACAAAACTTGATCATTAAGGAAAGTTTCTAAATAAAATTAACAAAGAAGCACACCAAAAAATTCTCACGCTCCAGAAAATACCACTAGCTTGGTCACTAAACCCAGGCACTGAGTCCTCAAGTTTGGAGTCAGCTATCAGCCTCCCAGCACCTCCAGCCACCTCTCTCAGTTGCAGGAGCTTTCTCAAGGACCCCCAAGTCAGCCAGTGGAAATATCCATAGAAGCAGTCTGATGAATGGCTTTCCCTCCTCAATTTATGCATTGTTGCTTCAGGAAAAGTGCTAAAACTGTTTCAAGTAGGTACTGGCCTACAGGTATTCTTTTTCACAGAGCACAGACCCCAGAGCCGCCGGCCGTTGAGCCAATGCTTATGAGGAGAGACGGGCAAGAGGTTTCTGTGTGCCCTCATCCTCCCTCTATGTCCTTGGAAAGGAGCTACATTGGTCTACAATCCCCAGTCTGTACCAAGCATGGAGAGTGCTTCATCCTATGTTATGCAAATATCAGATCACAAATAACAGAGAAATTGGGAAAAACTTGGCCCTGACTCTTCTCTATAGGCCAGACAAATTACCCAAGCTCACAGAGAAAACAGGACACATTGTTTGAGGTATGGTATAGTGAAAAAGTTCCTTTTATGTGCTTTTTGTCATTAGAATTTATGTCTCAAAGACAACTCTTCCTGGAGACTTGCCTACAACATTTAGCCTTGTACTACCTTGAGTAGCATTTGTCTTTCAGACAAACTCCAGCCAGTCAGGATTGAACAGCACCACACAGAATGGATTTCGTGGGTTTAATTCTTAAGACAGTAAATGTTACAGCAAAAATACTGGGGGGTAGGAATTCTTTTTGGTAGTTTTTTTAAAGAGCAAAAAATTAGATATTTCATCAACATTTTATAGCCATAATACATTCACTATGGTTCTGAAAGCTACCATCGCCTTTCACTGTTATTGTGTACTGATTTTTATGTTATTGAATAAATGCTATTGGACAGAATTTTGATAATGATGTGCAGTTAAATACTAAGATAAGTAGAGGCTGCTTGGCGATAATAAATGTAGGAAAAAGTATGAGTGAAAAAGCAGTTGCTTTTTTATGGGTAGTAGTATTGGCTGTACGCTCATCACGTTAATAACTATCACATGAGGTTTTGTGTTAGAAAACATGATGCTTGAGTTTTTATGCATGTGCATTGCTTAGTGTTATGTTTGGGAGTTTCATACATCTTCAAGGATAGGCATATTTTGTATGTATTATGCTTTTCTGTGCTTTGTTATTGCCCGAAGCTTGAAATCAATACCCCTTTTTCTTTCTGATAATTAAAAGGATGGTTTATCTTTATATGGATCTTTAATTTTAATAAGCTAATAATTCTGATTTTAGCTACTATTATCTTAATAGCTAAGCCTTCTTAAACGTTTTTGTCATAATTCCTTTGGCTAGTGTTGCCATTTTTTCAGCCTACATGAATCCTTGCTCTAGAGTGACGTCTGCTGGAAATGGTAAACTGAAATGTTCAAGGGCATATTTAAGCTTTTCAGTTCAGCCTGGTTTGATCCTTTTACGTATGTGAAGTATGGACTGTACAGAAAAGCGGCATTGCATTTTCCCATTCCATGGGTAGACGTGGTGCTTAGGGACATGGTTTAGTGGTGGTTTTGGCAGTGTTAGCTTAATGGTTGGACTCGATGATCTTAAAGGTCCCTTCCAACCCAGACGATTCTATGATTCCCTAAACAGGTATTGTTCCTGCACTGGACTTGGTAGAATTTGGGCTTTATCTAGTGACAAACACATACTTTTTGCCTTGCAGCATATTCCAGCAATGTAATTCATGACACTTGTTCTATGCTTGTCATAAAAGTTGATAGTTAGAAGTCATCAAGTTCTGAGAAATAAATGTTTGTGCTTTGTATCAGATCCATAGTGAGGTGTTCAGATTCAGTTATACAGCACTTCTTACTGACAATTCTGTCACCCAATATTTAAATAATTATAGAGGAGTCAATGAAATAAATTTATACTTTTAATCTGACATTTAGAATTAGGTTATGTTTGCTTTATATCTTAAAAAAAGTATAACATTCAAAATAGACACCAGACATTTTGCATTAGAAGTAGAAAAGGAAAATAATGAGCCCATTTTTGAATGAATTCAAAAAGCAATCTGATTTTAGTTCTTGCAATGCAGTGCAAATAAAATAAAAACTATCGTACTTTATTTACTAACCGATGAATTGAATTGTCCGCCTTTTATTACAGATATAAAGCAAAGACTATGAAGAGGCAATCATTTTTGCGGCTATCAGACTTTCAGTAACATATCTCTTGTGGTTTAAATAACAGATAGTTTAAGTGTTTTTCCATTACCTTCGTGTAAATGAAAAATGCATAAAATATTTTAACAAGGCAAAGTAATCCAAGGAGATTGTTATTTTGTGTTACAAATTAGGTTATTTCTGTCATAAAATTAAAGGAAAAAAATCAACGCAGGGACATTTCAGCTTAATATCATTTACCAGAAGGAACATGTAACAGATTTAATGAGCTAGCAGGTCACCTGAATCCAGCTGTTTCCGACCAGCTTTATGAAACGGAGAATGCAGCTAACGGTAGGAGGTAAGCATTATTACAAGCTCTCAAGGAGTTACAAAATCGATTTCTGCTTGAATGAATTAATTTAGATTATCAATTTATAACCAGCTACACGAATCCCATCAACTCAACAATTCAGTGAATGATCAGGCTCAGCCCTTGCAAGAGCTTAACAATTAGAGAGCTCTATAGTTATCTCCTGTCCTACGGTGTTGCTAACAAAGTTCTTTAGTTTGACAGAAAGAGAAGGAAAATGTTTGCTTAAGGACATTGCAGGAGTGAAACACATCTTGGGTGAGGGAAAAGAGCAGCTACTGTAAAGCAACCGCATTCTTGTGTCTTCCCTTCCTGGGAATTCCTCCAAAGGTGACTGAAATGTAGTGATTCTTTTTACCGGCAAGAGAACATGACCAGTGCAGGGAAGAGACCGAACCATCTCGTTTCAATCATGTACTTCTAAAGAGAATAATTAAGGATAGGATGTGAAAACCAATGCTTGTAACTATCATATACTCTAAAAGTTTATACATGTAGTGCTATTAAAAATGCCTTGCCTCTTTGCTGAAATGCAGCAAAGTGGTTCCTCTTCCTCCCTGTTCTAGTGCAGTCATTTAAACCTGTGCAAAGAGAATGTAAATTGCTGCTAGTCAGAATGTTACTGTTTTACATTTACTTTGCACAAGTGTTAAATGACTACTCAGGATGCAAGTCACTTGGCGATTCAGGCTGTTCATGTTTTAATCTTTGGTTTATCTCTTATATTGCAGAATGGTGATGTGTAAAGGAACATTTGCTGTGCATTGGTTACTGCTGTCTCTCTACGTATAAAATACAGGGGTTAGTCTTCCTTGCCTGTTCAGTCATTTTTGGCACCATCTTCACTGTCTCAGAAGACAAGAGTGGTACAGCAAGTACAGCACTTTAATAGCAGCATATGATTTACCACAGGGACATTAAACTTAAATAAGTAATTGTGTTTATAAATATCTTTTAACAGGAGCTGGGATTCTGGGTTTAGTAATCGGCATCAGTGGTGAAGTATAAAAAGGTGATCAGCTGTTAGGTCATAAAGCCTTATTGTTGTCTGAAAATAATCTCAAATTATTACATTTTAGGGCTGAGAAAAATCAATAGGATTATATTTTTCTCCTTCTAAAAGGTACATTTGCAGTGCAGTGTTCAAAGAGTAATAGGCATGATGGCTTCTGTTAGGGACAAAATGTGTTGTACCTATGTCATGTGGAAAGTATACCACTAAAAAGACCTCAGATTCCTGACAGTTTTAAACCACTAACAAAAATTGTTAAATAGCTCTGTTGCCCTTATGCCTTAAGAAAGTGGGGGTTTTTAAAGTACTGGAAATGCATCTTCTGGACAAATTTGGATGTGTTCACGTGGGCTACCAGTACTTTTATTTTTTTCCTTGGTTTGGCTGTAAACAGCCTTCTCTAAATTCTCTCTGGGCAGACAGAACTTGAAGACAACAATGCCAACCTATTGTAGTGGAACAATTACAAATGACGAGAAAACCTTTTTTGTAGTCTTTTCTGTAATGTTAGCTCTAATTTGACAATCAGATTATTGTCTTGGTCGTCATTATTTGTTATTATTTTAGCAATGTTCTATACTAGTACTTATAGAAGTTGGTGTTTGTGAGATGGTGGAATTTAAAAATCTCTAATTTCCTGGGACAGCCATTGTACAGACCGGTAGGAAACAATAATCTACCCTGTACACCTCATCATCTACCTTTTTTTTTTTTTTAATGTCTCTCCAATTTTATTTTCCTGAAAAGTTTTCCGTGCTACACATAGCTCCTCAGGATCCATAAACTGACCCTGCGGTAGCTTAACTGAGTGCATGGGAGCTGTCAGCCCATCACAGGGCAAAGGAACTCACCTGGGCACGTTCTTCTTTCCAGCTGTACCAACCACAGCAGGTAATACAGCTTTTGGGAAACAAGATTTAATGTATACATAGCAGTGATGGCAGTGGACCTTTAAGGCATTTTTTTACATGAATACCTTGTGCCTTATGCACTTTCCCAACCACCTGCTCAAAAAAAAATTCAGTAGATGGGAGAATGCTGCCATTGGACAGACATTTGAGATATTTGCTGCTGAAGGCACTGGGACTTTACAAAAGTAACTTTTGGTGTCAGCACTTTTTGCTGTCCTGCATGCAATACTGGAAACAATGTAACCTTGGCAGCACCGTACCTTTTGTCTTCTTTGCAAGTGTGAATTTGCCACAGATTTCTATGCTTCTGCCACCATACTCCTTCCAATACCCAAGCCAGCTCCTTCAAAGCTAATTACAGTGTCACTGTGATTTCCTCTACTACGATGGTTGAGTCTGAGGAAATAACTAAATAAATCTCCCACTGAGAGCCTTCATTGAAGAAATTCTTCCTCTCAGATTTGGATAGTTTATCCCTAGCACCTGCTATCATCCAAGGAGGGGCAGCTAAAAATTAGCAGGAATAGGAGGCTCAGTGGCTTTCCAAACAGCAGTCTTTCGTATCCAACAGCTATTGGGCTGAGGTGAATCCCTAACTCTGCCTTTGAGGGGAGAACCTCCTGCCATGTGCCATGTGAATCCCCCTTCACGGGGGGATTCATGCCAATAATCAGTTCACAGCTGAATTGCAGAGCAAATCTGTCCCAAGTTGAGATCTGTTGGTTATCACCGACGAGTTGCTCCTGGCTGGTGAGGAGGAGTGCATTACAGGTGAGGCACAGCCTGTAGCCCAAGCGCACAAGCTCCGTGAGACGCGTGCCGGCTCTGCAGGGCCACCATGGCTGTTTCTGGGTCGTGATCCTAGAAAGGGAGCTCTGTGTAGAGGTACCTGAGCAGCTGAAGGCAGAGGTGGCTGGGGACAGCGCAGGTGTTAGCTCCACAGTGGAAACATGGACTCAGCCTTGCGAGACTGGCTGCAGAACTGGTGGTGAAAGCGGTAGTCCAACTTGGTGAGGAAAGTGCTGGTACCAGAAAGGTGCAAAATATTAATAGAAAATATTAATAAGTCAAGTTCAGCCACAGAAGTATGAGGAACTACTGTCCCAGACAGGATATACTGTGATTGTGTAGTGTCTGCAAAACAGCCAGCAGAAAAACCAACAGAGCTGAAAGAGAAGACGTGGCTGAATGTGGTCTGGGAATATGGCCTTCAGAAAGCTAAATGCTTTTTGCACAGGGTGCTTGGACCCATTGGAAAAAACGCTGGTATTTGCTTTAAGACTTCCTGTGGTTTTTTGCAAATAACACAGGTTGTGTTAAATAAACACTGTTTCATGAGTTTCTCTTCCTTATTAGCAAAGTTCATGAGATTTTAAACTGTCTTTCTGGTCAAAAAGGGTAATAATTGCCTTGTTATGTGTGGGATTTCCTTAGCATAGATTCAGAAAGGTGCAAACATATTCATCAGAAGGGATTATTTGTTTAATTATGCCAGAGAATGCTGGTAAGCTTTTGGATTTTCTAATTTAGAAAGAAGCCAATGCAATTTTTTTCATTATTTTCATGACTCTAGCTATAATCAACTGTAATTCTTCAAACATATGTTTCCATTTTATTTTATGTTGGCAAAGCCTTTGAATGCAGTCCCTAGTGCTTACCTTAACTACACCTCATAGAGCTTGTAAATACACCTCTCCTCAGCTGCATTGCAGCTAAAGACAGCGTCTGGCAGCAGGCTAGGATGGGCAAATGACCTCAAAATCCTGAGGGCCTATAGCAGCGGTGTTCCACATTATTGATAGTAGCAGAGATATTGACAGTCTGTGCTTGGAAGGAAAATAGGAGTTTGATATGACATATTGTGTGTCTCAGCAAGACTCATAAATAATTTTGACAAGTTTTTGTATGCATGGGAAAGTCCTTGATTCAGCCTCCCATAAAAATAAACTTCTATTATGGAATGTATTTGTCAAGTGGCTGTGTGATGGATGGAGCTGCGTTTACCCCTTGGCAGTTCGATGAGTTTTAGATGCACAGCTTACCAGAGAGGATTTACGGGCAGTACAGAAATAATTATTCAGTATAAAATACATAATTCGTGTACCTGAATTTTCATTTTTTATTGTATTTTGTTTCTGTTGCATTTCTGGTCTTTAAGACAAAAGGCCTTGCCATTTTACTTGGAGCTGTTGTATGTCTGTAGTTTCTGTTCAGGGAAGCTAATTCAAGTCCTTTCTCAAACTTGGTTTGTATTTTGTTAATTGAATGGGAGCTTTTAATAAATTGGGCAAAAGCAGGGAAGTTTACATTTTAAAATTAATATTTTGAACAATAAAAACTCTCTTGAAAGGATTTCTTAGCATTCTAGAGGAAAAAACAATTAATAAATCAGACGAAATTTAGTTTGGTTCTTGTGCTAGTTATCACTAGTATTGCCCTCTTTCCGTTTTTGTTTTTTTTAAAAAAAAAAAAAAACAAAAACAAACAAGTAGTAAGCTCCCATGAAGAGGTCACTCATTTCTGATATGAAACCCAGATCACTTGGCACATTTGTTGCATTCTTCCTTAAGGCTCCTCCTGCAGGGCTACCCTTCAACAGTTTCTCTTCTTTGCTATTTTTACAGTAGTCTTTCTTTTCTGTCAGGGCTGCCTTTGTATATCCTCTTACCTCTGTCATTTCTGCCTGTTCATTTCTTATTCCTTTCCCCTGTTCTGTTTTTACTAGTTTAACTTTTTCTTTAAACTTGCTCTCTCATCTTTTTTCCTATTTCTGTCCTCCTGATTAAATGTTCTCCCTGCTGTTTGTAGTTCCTCCAGCCTTTCTCCTTTACCTTCTTCCTCCGTGTCCAGTCCATTTCTTCTTACGTTTTTTCCTCTTTGTTCTCACCATCTTCTCATATTCTGGTTTATTTTTACACTGTTACTTTATGACTTTCTTTACTTTTTAGCCTCTGCCCTCTCTATTATTTACCATTTCTAACAGTCATATTTCCTTCCCCTTTTTGCAACTTCTGGCCATGACCTTCTGACAGATACCAGTTGTTCAGTGTTTCTAATTGGTAGTCTTGCTTTGGCTCCCACACATAGTATGAAACTTCCCAAAGTTGTGAACATGGCACTTTTTTTGTCCTTACAAGAAGACTATCGAATTTAGGATAGTCCCCATATCCATGGTTGAGAAATCCCACTGTCCTTTCTCCCATGGAACAACAGTATAGTCCTGAATGTGTTAACAAAGCTTTCTTTTGTAAAAGACTGAAAAGAGTAATAATTTTGAAAATAACTTTTAGCATATAGTATGGCACATCATGAATCAGGTTAAGAGATCCCGCTTCATCATAGGTAGGAATTACAGTGAAAACAGGAAGTTTAAAGAAATAAAAACCTATTTTTAAAAGTATAATATTTATTTGAAGACTTCATACTATTTACCATAGCCATACTGTTAAATTAGAATTCCTGTTCTTCATTAAAACACATTTGGAGATTTGTGTAGATCAATTTGGATGTAAAAAAAATGTGCCTTCTCAAACAGTCTGTGAAAATACGACAGTATGTTAATCCTTACAACTAGCACCTGGATTCTAAAAATTGGTCTCAATTTGAGTTGTGTTAACGTCATACGTACTGGCACGTGGCTCAGCTGCTCACACACAGTTCACATGCTTGGATTTGAGCTGCCCTCCGATCCGCCACTGACTCTCCAGGAGGGCACGGTCTCCAGTGCCTCCTCTGGCCTGTCTGCCCCAGGTGGACCTCTCAAATAGTCTTCAGCATCTTGGATGTCGCTAGACACTTAGATGTGGGCAGCTGAGCCAGTTCATGACTGTTTGTCCACATGCAAAATAATGTTGCATATTTCTTCTAATATACTAGGTTTCAGCTTAAGTTAGGAGCAGGGAATCAGCAGTAATCTCATTTGGCCTATGTCAGTAAAGGTTTGGGGAAGACCTAAATAACAGGTTCCTGCACTCGGTTAGATCCGCTGACTGTCTGCCAGTCTCCTGTATGTGCAATACCATATGGGGCATTCTGTGATTTTGAATAGTTATCTCCTCCTACAAATTGCCCACAAAAAGTCCGTTTCTATTATTATTTTTTTTATTATTTTAATTTTGTTTGTTCATGGACAATTCCTGCCCAGCAAAACTCCGTTGCTACTATTGCTTATCTAGATAACACATGTAAATAGCAAGGACTTGTCTGCTACATCTAATTATGCAACTGCAAAAACCTACCAGAGGTGAAAGTCAGGCAGCTGTGCATTGTATTAGCACTGCGTTTATGCCATCTTGTCTTGCATAGGCCAGGGCGTCCATGCAGCAGAGCTGGGAGTTAAAACAGTAAGTGTTCCCCATATTCCTGCCATCCCTACTGGGGAGAACATCTACTAAAGGGAAGGGAAATTTATAATCAGTTAGATTGGGCCCATAACTGGTAGAATCTCCTTCTTTGAAATGAAATCCCATAAGGCTGTTTTAAATAGTTGCCAAGTTTTTTGAGGTATCACTATTTGTTCCATGATAGTTGAAGGTCTGTCTGTACTTCCATTCTAAACCTCCTAAATAGGAAAGAATTTATGACATAGCTATTAAAAACATTCCTGGCCTAAATCTTACTTAAGAAATTCTCATCCAGAAGCAAAAAACATTTTTATAATGCTTTTCAATTTATTTTTTTTTCTGCAGTCCATTTCTCTGGAATTTTGGTGCTAAAACAGGAAAAGTAATATTTTATAGTTTTACCTGCTTTTCTTTCCCTGAATGTCTTTGGGGAAAAAAAACAGTTAACTTTAAATGATGAAGTAAATGTGCACTTAGGGGTTGTTTTCTGTTTTATTTTGGGGGCTTTGGGGTCTGGTGGACTGGAGGAGGGAGGAGGAGTGCTGCTGCCTGTTAAAGTATGTATTTATGAATGTCTTAAAACCTTCCTCTCCTCATCTTTCCATTTCTACTCCCTTCCCCGAATCTGCCACTTCATTTAAAAAATTCTGTTAAAAACATTTTTATTATGCATTCTCATAGAGCTCTGTATTAACAGTGTTGTATTAACATGATGCTTTCTAATAAGCGTCAAGCAATTTCTCAATGCACAGTGCTGTGTCACAGTTTTCTATTACTAGTATCTTCAGGCAACTTCATTTCAATCCATGTTGTGCTTCAAGGATCTGTCGAAGTGCACTTCAATGCACATGAAAACATCCTCAAAATAGAACAACATGGATTGATATTGAGGAGCCTGCGAGCAAACTAGAGGGGACAATAACAGCTTAGTAAAAGTCCTATTTTTCTCTAGTCTTGCTTTCCTTTTTTATACCACCATTAAAAATAAAAAGTTGAACAACAATTAAATACTGTGTCTTGCTATAGCAGTGTGGTAGTCTCACTGGAAGAAATACCATCAACAAATCTGAGAGCTAAGATTGTTCGCTGTTTCTGAACTTATGTGGTTGTACCCATCTGGTACCCAGATTTGAAAGGGTGAAACTGGAAGAGCGCTTGCTGTTTTTTAAGTCACCTACATGCATTATACAGAAAACATTACTTTTATTCAGCAAAAGCAGTGTATGCTAGTGTATTGAATGGAGATGCAAGACAGGAGTTTCTAAGCACCGGCCCTGTTACTGACTAGCTTTCAGTTGTCATTTACTCCTTCTCTTATGAGGATATAAGAAAGAATAAAACCATAAGAGTTTTACCTGCTTTCTTTCTCTATTCCTCTAAAAAGTAAGATGAGTAGCAATGATGGTTACTTCCAAAGAAAGAATAATTTTAAGTGTCTATCTATAAGAAAATAAAAGAGTCTGTGGAGGGCAATAGGTATATATTCTTGTCAAAAAACAACAAAAATGCTTACTGTGTAACCTGTTTGTATTATTAGACACAAATTAAAGATAATATATTTGAAAATATTTGCTTCACACATATTTTGGCATATATGGCCAAAATTTTGTGCAAGAACGGGTGGCAGTAGGTGCCCTTGCAGACAGTTTTGTAGATAAAATATCATCAGGGTTCAAGGCTTGGGATCATAGAATCATAGAATCATAGAATAAGTGAGGTTGGAAGGGACCATTAAGATCATCAAGTCCAACCGTTAACCTACCCTGATTTAAAAACACCCACTTCTAAACCATGTCCCTAAGCACCTCATCTACCCTTTTCTTAAACACCTCCAGGGATGGTGAATCCACCACCTCTCTGGGCAGCCCATTCCAATGTTTAATAACCCTTTGAGTGAAAAAATGCTTCCTAATATCCAATCTAAACCTGCCCTGACATAACTTGAACCCGTTTCCTCTTGTCCTATCACTTGCCACGTAGGAGAAGAGGTCAGCCCCCATCTCTCTAAAACCTCCCTTCAGGTAGTTGTAGAGGGTGATAAGGTCACCCCTCAGCCTCCTCTTCTCCAGGCTAAACAACCCCAGCTCCCTCAGTCGTTCCTCATAAGGCTTGTCCTCCAGACCCCTCACCAGCCTGGTAGCCCTTCTCTGGACACGCTCCAGCACCTCAATGTCCTTCTTGTAGTGAGGGGCCCAAAACTGAACACAGTACTCGAGGTGAGGCCTCACCAGTGCCGAGTACAGGGGGATGATTACTTCCCTACTCCGGCTCACTACACTATTCCTGATGCAGGCCAGGATGTTGTTGGCCCTCTTGGCTGCCTGGGCACACTGCTGGCTCATACTCAGCCGGCTGTCCACCAACACCCCCAGATCCTTCTCTGCCAGGCAGCTTTCGAGCCACTCCGCCCCCAGTCTGTAGCACTGCATGGGGTTGTTGTGACCCAAGTGCAGGATCATGTAGGCATGTGGGCTACATTGTTTCCCTTAAGCTAACATCTTCTGATTTATTGGCTCAATATAAGGAGATTTCTAGCTTGCATGTTTAGGAGGAAAAACGCTCAAAAATTAACTATTGGTGTAATTGATAGTATAATATCTGACTCAATTTCAAGAGAATCTGAAAGACAACTGAGGGAACTGATCACACTCACCACAGTGAGACACTGATACCCAGTGATTATAATTATTTATCGTGTATGTATGTGTCTATGTATGTATAATAATTACTATAACGGGTACCATAATTTAAAGATATGTATGCGATCAATAGTAGCTGTTTCACTTTTGACCAAAGTATATAAGGAAAAGGGGGATATGTCATTTACTAATATGTACTCAAGTCAGAAATCCATTTCTGTTTTATGGAGCAGATCTGTTTAAATGTGGCAGGGAAACAGGCTTCTTATTAATAGGAGAAATTCAAAGTGCGTATAAAAATTTTTGGTTAATATCTTGGTAATATTTTATTACCCTTCCTATATGTTTGTCCAGATTTACCTTGTGGAAAGTCTGTTTAGACTGTTTGGTTCTTCCAGTGGCATGTAGATAAACAGTCCCTGAAGAATGCTGGTGTGTAACAGGGGTCCTCACTTTTGAGAGTACCCACATTCTAAATTGTGGGCACTCTGTGTCTTTCAGTCTGGGAAGAATAGGTTACAGTCAAAGGGCACTTCCCTCCCAACTCTGAAGAGTACCACAACTTACCTTAAATACTGCAGTTTAAATTACAAAGGTGGATCACTGACCGCCTGTTTGATACTGTGGTAAATACAGCAAAAGAGGTAGAGAGATTCTGGCCTGCTCTGTTCATGAATTTTTTCCAATCATGAGTTGAACCGAAGGTGCTAAATTCTTCAGTAGGCAAAAGCTTTGGGCAATTTTTTCCAAATACACCTAGGAAATCTGCATCTAAGTTGTGTAAAATACAGTGAATTGTAATTTGCACTTCAAGCCACAAGTTATGCCTTGGAGGTTTATTTTAAGTATAGTAGGCTTTGCCAATATCAACTGGACAGATTGACTAGTGGAGATGGCTTGTGAGTGATTCCATACAGTGAAGTTTCTAACAGAAAGAACTCGTACCGTAGTTGGGTGCTGTTTGCACCAGCTCCACTAAAGAAGGGTTTAAACCTTTATTTCAAAACTGGTAAAAGTTTGTTTGGTATCCATATTGATATGTAGGTTCCTTCAAGCCCTTTCTTTTCATTCAGGGTCAATTTTTTCTCTACCAGCTAGAGTTTGGAGGTAAGAAAAATCATGAAAATGCCTTCTCTCAAAAAATGTGGTTATTAGAGACTAAGACGGCAAAAGACAAGCTTTGTAAAACTGTGATTTTGTTATGAACCAAAACCCTAAGCCTGAATGACAGTTCAAAAGCTTTCAGTTTTATTGTTGTGTAAAGCTCACCCCTAACCATCCTCAAGTCAGAACATGGGCTCCACAGTCCAGCTTTGCCTAAAGAGGTACAGACTTGAATTTGTGTATTCCAAAGGGTTTCTTTACCTTCTATATTTTTCCATTGTCCTTCAGCCAAGCTTAGGAAGACCAAACTTGACTTTCTTACCTTATGTCTAAGGTAAAAATCTAGAAAAGCACCATAAAAAAGAAAGAAAACGACTCAGGCAACTTCATGTACCTTCTTTAGATACCAGAAAAAAAACCAGCAAAAAGACCATAAATTTATTCTTTACCCTGAAGATGAGTTTCTTTGAGTATAATGTGCTATCATGTTATCATCATTAAACTTAAAAAAAACAGGGATTGCAAAAGTTGAAGTTATTCAGTTTGCACATAAGCTTTATGCTGTTGCTTGGGTTTGCAATTTAATAGTATCCATGTAATTTTTGGCATAAGAATTTCCTGTCCTTAAGGATATTTCCAATTAAAGTATGAAGGTAAAGAAAGAAAAGTCATTGATATGAATAAGATCTGAAGTGGATCAGAAATCAGGTCCTCAGGTAAATGGAACTGAGGAGACTAAAATTTAACTGTAGCAGTGATTAATACTGACTGGAGGAGACTTTCTTCAAAGCCACATTTCTTTAGGGCAGCTTAGAGTGGGCCAGACCATGAGTTGTATTCTATCACTGAGTTGCATCTCACTCATCCCAAGTTGTTCTTTTGACTTAAGAAGGGCTAATTCTAAATTATGGTACCACTGGCTATAAATATCATAATCCCCCATTGTGAACTCTGTTTATTGATGACTGAAGTGTGAAGTCTCATTGCAGAATATTTTATCACATCTTTTCTCTCAATTCCCACCTATGGAGAGACACTAAAATTTCAGCTGATTTTTTTTTTTTTCCTTTTTGTCCCATGATTTCTTCTGTTTTCTGCTTTTCAGAAAGCGTGATTTATATATTTGTGTGAGACTATGTGTAAAAGGATTACCTTGTTAATTGTTTTTTCTAGTGCAGTTTAAAAAAATCTTATGCTTAAATAGGTGCTAATGTTTTAGCTTTGAAAGTTGCCACGTTTACTGCCACAATAGAGACACTCATTTTATTAAGTTTTTTTTTCTGTGAAAAAAATCTTTTGTACATCTTTTTCGATACATTCCCCATGCAACTGTCTCCATTTTGTGCATTTTCTAACCTCTAATAGTGCAAATACTGTTCAATCCTACATTATAAATGTATGTACATGATTACTGATACTGTGTTACAGGAGGGGTTTGGGTTATTTTTGGCAGCGTCGTGACTGTTATTAATCATATTTCAATACAACAAAATTTTATACAGTAAATTTTGCTTCATAAAAGACTTCAGAGCTTCATTAGTTTGGCTATAGAGTCTGTGGAGAGGTGAATTTTAGTCATTCAGCTCTCTGTTTTCTAACCTTTTTTTGCAGTCTCAAATGTGAGTGTATTTTTAACAGTGCATGGTGTATACATGCCAATTTCCAACATCCTGCTGCATCTGAATTACATTTCGATTGGGGGGGAGTGGTGTTACAATGAGAATTTTTTATTCTTCTTTCAATTTCATGTGATGCAAAAGTAACTGGCATGGATTTTCTCAGACTTTCCAGAGAGCATCACCAGGCAGGAGCCAGTCATGGAAAATCTCAGTCAACACGAAGAAAAAAAAATTAAGATGAAAACAGTCTTCTGTTAAGCTTTGTATCAGCTTTATGAAAACCATAAGTGACAAATTTATTAAGCAAGATTTTTTTAAAAGAAGGGGGACACAAAAGGTAGCGTGTTTTTCATCAGCAGTGGTGCTCTGAGAGACAGTGTTCTACAAAGCATCATGGACTTAACTTACAGGTACCATTGCTAGCTAAATAGAAGGTAAGCACAAAGAGGAAAGAAGGAAAGAACTTAAGATCAGTCCTTCTGGTGCATTGGAGCTCATGCGTCCCATCTTGGTTTGATTTCTTCACTTTTTGAAACTCACTTGTCTCTACAATTTGTTTCATTCTAGAGCTGACTTGTTTCTCTTTTGCTTTACTTTAGTCTCTACTGAAGTATCAGAACTGTCTCTTCACTGTACAGTGATGTTCATTGTTTGAGTTTATTTTAACCTTCATCTCTCCTCTCTCCACCCTCTCCTTTTGCCTTTTTAATCCTTCATGATTGTATAATCTACAATGTATATCTAAATTGGTGTAAACTTAGTTTAAAGCAAGTAAAGTGCACCCGTGTTCTAGGAGTAGCTCTAGTGCAACTGGATGGATTTCAATGTAACTAGGTGAATTGTAGTATAAAGCTTGCTGATAAAGACAAGACCATGGCAAAAGAGTACACTGGCGCCACTGGGAGAGAGATGACAGTGATGGAAGGACAAGCAATATGTAAAGTGTGCAGGACAGAGAGTAGGAACAAGGCAGAGATTGTGTGAGAAATGCTTCTCACAGCCTTTGGCTGTGTAAGGTCTTGTGCTCGTTGTACCAGTCAGCACTTTCATGTCAGCTCTGAGCAACTGAGAACCAGGTAATCATGATCTTTACCTTGTGACATCCCACCTTCCACCAAGAAAAACTCAGGCACGGTAAAGAAACCCCTCCAGAGACTCTAATGAAGCTTTCAGAGTCACTTGTATTTTACTGAAGGTTAGCATTTTATCATTTGCGTATGAAATTATATATATTTTCCAAAAACATACAGTAGATGGCTAGAGCAAGTCATTTCTGGGAGGTACATGCTTACATGAAAGTACAATGTTTCTTCCAATCACACTTGGGAACAGTTGTGTTGTGGTGCTTTGCTGTTGTAGCAGCACATTGAGAAACTGATGGTAAACAAATAACAAGAAAATAAAAACCTCAAAATAGGATGCAGAGAGGAGCTTTATGAATTAGCTCAAGTTATTGAGTGGTACATTTTCAGTACGACACACCGGCTATGGTTTACTGTCAATGCAGTCTTGTGGTTTGAATAGCTAATTTCTTACTTTTGCGGTATTTTATGTAAAGTAAGTGCTTCATTCAACATAGAATTTATATTTTCATTTACCAGTATTCACCAATTACTGTTTGGAACAATAAAATTGGAATAGTGAAAGAAAAAATGAGAGAGTTCACAAACTTTGGCAATAATTTGTTTACATATTCCTGAGTTTTGGGGAGGCACTTAATTTCTCCATTTTTTTCTATTTTTTAGTTCATAGCTGAAGGGTACAGGCTGAGAGAGTTGGGGTTGTTCAGCCTGGAGGAGGCACCAGGGAGACCTTATAGCAGCTTTTCAGTATCTGAAGGGGGCCTATGAGAAGGCTGGAGAGGGACTTTTTACAAGGGCGTGTAGTGATAGGACGAGGGGTAATGGCTTCAAACTGGAAGAGGGGAGATTTAGAATAGATATCAGGAAAAGAATTTTCACTCTGAGGGTGGTGAGGCACTGGAACAAATTGCCCAGGGAAGCTGTGGAAGCCCCATCCCTGGAGGTGTTCAAGGCCAGGCTGGATGGGGCTTTGAGCAACCTGGTCTGGTGGGAGGTGTCCCCACCCATGGCAGGGGGGTTGGAACTCGATGATCTTTAAGGTCCCTTCCAACCCAAACCATTCTATGATTCTAAGATTCATGCAATTTTTCTGGGCTGTAGATTTATGTATGAGTTGAGATCCATTTTAAATGGTTGATTTAAAAAGAAAATTTGATTTAATAGTATGTGGGTAATTTTAGGCAAGTTTGTTCTCTGCATATTCATATAAATGTTATGGGAAAAATGTATGCACATGGCTTATGTTTCAGAGTAGGTGTTTTTGCATTTCCATATTAATTTCTTTTGAAAAGCTGTTATGCCCCTTCTTATCCTCCGAGTGTTTCAGGAAAAATTTGAACTACAACCTCAGTAGTCCTGTCTCATATTGCATTTCTTCTGGTCTCTTACACCTCCTCCCTTCAGGAAAATATTAACTTTGTTTTCAGATACAAATTTTTACTTCAGCTCATTTTCCTCATCCACTCTTTCTTTCCCTCTCCCTTCAAAAGCAAGTCGAAAGAGAAAGTTGGACTAGTAGTTTGTATTTTATGCTCTCTATATGCCTTACCCTGTGAATCAAAGAGACTTTGTTCTTTGGGTACCAAGCAAGTTGTACTGTACAATATTAAATTGGTAGAATCTAGCCTTAAAGTGGAACAGCCCAAGAATCCATTCCTTTATGAGCAGTTTTTCTTTTTGTTGTTCTTATACAGCATTGTTTCAAGCACACAAAATTGCAGTGTATAAATTTATTAAGTTTTGTTAATACTCTCAGCAGTTACTCAGAAAATTGCTAAGCAGAGTTTTGTGTGTGTTTTCTTTGGTTCTCATTGACTGATTTTAGTTAAAGTTTCAAATACTTTAATCATAATTTGTTCACCTATTCTGATATTAGAAGGTCAAACTCACAGCCGAAACAGTAATTTTCATCACTTACTTGCAAATAATTCTTCTTCTCTAAAATATATAAAATAGAACCTTGAATTTGAACCTCCTAAATTTCCAGGACTTGGAATTTGCACCCGTATCCAAATTTCACAAATGACACCAATTTATGGTATATGGTAAAATCAGGAGGGGAAAAAAATGCTCTATTTAGACATTCTCTGATTGAGTATTTAAGTTCTGTGTCTGGAGCTCATCCTAGATCAAAAGGTTTTGAACAATTTACTTGTAAATATGAACAGGAAAATATTTCCCCAACACTGTTCAGCCATTTAGCCTAGTCATCATCTAAATAAGTAACGCAAGATTATTTTAGAAATATTAAAAATGGTTAGCTAGTAGTTCTAGCCACACATCCCTGTACAGCTTTCCAACACTGATGAATCTTTTTAGTAGTCCAACTGGTGATCGTGACTTGTGCTTGGTTTTGGTTTGGTTGGTTTTTTTTTTCTTCTATTTTACCTATTGATGAAATGAGGCAGGGGGAGATTACATGATATCACAGTAGTCGCAGAGTAAGTGTCAGAGTTAAGAACTGCTTCAGCTGATTCTTTCCATCTCTTCAACCAAGCAAGGATGCAAAGGTTTATCTTGGCATCATAATTGATGAAAGTGATTGCTTTTGTTTTGGGTTTTTTTAACCAGACTGTAATGTAAGTATATGGCACATAATATTTGTTCTTTGTATTGCTGTTCAGATTCGTTGTGGTCTTTCAAATGATGTTTACATGAATCCTTGAAAGAGCAAAACATCATGGACTTTTCAAATAGAAATACTAGGCAATAAATAGTATAGCTGAAAAATCAATAATAAAATGTAGGTGGCTTTTACTGCTAATTTAATTAAGTCTGTATCATGTGTAAAATTACATTTAGACACACAGGTAGAGCTGCTTACCCATATTGAAATGTGACTCTCATATAGCATTTGAAAACAAGCTGACATGTAACTTGCTATAAAAAATGAAATATTCTAAGATATCCAATATATCTGTGAATAAATGAGATGTGCAGAAGTAAAAAGGGAAAAAACAACTTCAAGTTGTCTAAAGAATTACATGAAGATAATAGAGAGGTTTTGGTTTTTTTCCTTATTGATTATTCCCAGAACTTAAGGTTTCACAGTTAGATTGACAACTGAGTTATTTGCCCATACCTAGTGACTGACAACAGATAATGGAAAGGCTTTTACCATGATATAACAGCAGAGAATAATTTCTAATTTACTACTATAGTTCTCATCAAAAGTACCCCAGCAAAAACAGTAGATTTATCACTTCAATTACTGGAATTTCACATTTAGTTTAAAGAGACATGTTTCTATAATGTGACAGGCTTTACAGATTCTGAACTTCTTCAGACATTTCAGCTATCAGAGTAATCAGGAAAAGATATAAATGAAAGCAATTGTTTTAGTTTTATAACTTTCAGTGCTGTCTACTGGCAAGAAACGAAACAGGCCATAAACTGATGCTCTTTGCCAAGTCTATAAAAGGAAAAAAAGACATTCCATATCACAGTCTTTTTACTTTTTTAAACCCACTGTCTGATACTCGATGGGAATAACATTAAAATAGTATTCAATTAATATCTACAAATTAACTTTTATATGTATATTTTTTAAATTAGCCACCTACCTAGTGATAGTAAAAAGTTATTTACCTCAACATATATTGAGTATATTTTTAATACATTTATTCATATCGCTTCTATCCAGCTTGCATGCCTCAAGCTATGAGAGGGAACCAAAAGATTAAAAGAAGACTAACATAAAAAACAAACAGTCAACAACCGTAGGCTTCTGTACCCTAAAAAAAAGTCCATGTGAATGATTTTAAAGCTGATTTTAAATCTTCAAACAGGTAGTATTTTCTGCTTTGGGGGAAGATGGAGTGTTCCGTGCTTTTTGTTGAGGAGAATGTCTACAGTTTCTATAATTCACCCTTGACTTGGTTGTTCTTAGCTTGGGAAATGGCAAGTGCTACATGTAAACTGGGGACCCTGGGACACTTCTCAGGTCCCAGACACAAATACCCTCAACGTGTCACAACATCGTGTCAGGGAATATCTGGCCACAGACACACTCCCATGTGCCCCCTTTCTTCTGCTTCCCAGGCTGCCCTGGTTTCTTGTGCAAAGGCAACCTTTGCATGTAAGCTGATCAAGGATTCAGGATGCTCCCCAAAGTAGGTCCCAAGTCAGAGCACTGAGGACCAAAATGCTGGTGTGGGGGTGTGTTTTATGGCCCCCCCCCATTAGTCAGCTTAAATGCAGTAAAAAAATCTTTGTGGAGTACTGTGCTGTACTTCCCATCTTACAGCAAGATAAATCAGTGCACCATAGGAGGTCTGATCTATCTCTAGGTTCACTTCAGGAGATTTGGATCTGTCTCCAGATAAATAGCCTTTATCCTCACATTATGCTCATGCACACAGGCATGCCAGTTCTCCCAGAAATTTCCCTTTTGCAGACAAACCTTGGCAATCCCTCCCATTTCTCATTAAATGAGAGGCATTGAAGGTAGCTTTTATAAAGGATCCCTACCAGAGAAAGTCTGCACATCTTCATGTAGGATTCCTAGTTCTTCTGCAAACAGAGTTGTTACTCTTAAATATGGTCTTACTCAGAGGTGTTCCTATCTCCTCTCAGGGAGCAGGAGCTTAGGATTGGGAATCAAACCCATACGTCTCAAGTGCACACTGCAGAAGACTTTCACAGGTCTGCCAGATCAGATGTGCTCTATTGCATTACCCACACAGAGGTGCTAGCATAGCAAAGCACCATAATAAAACCTCACCAACTAGTGAAAGCAGTAGGAATTTTACCACGGCTGTTGCAGAATTCATAAATAAATTCACACAATTATGATATTAGGTATAAATAAAATGCCATCGCGCATGGTGCCTCTGAAACTACTCTGATGATTGCTAGAGTGCAGCTTGTGTCGCAGAGCATACGTTTACTTGAAAAAGAGTTTATCTATTATATCATATGTGAAAAAGTGGTCTTATTTGGGCTTTACTGTAGAAGTAGAGCACCCAAGTAGTTAAGCCAGCTCTACAATTTTATTGCCTGCTACAGCTGAATTTTCAAGAAAGGCTGTGATTTAGATCACAGAAAGGAAGTATCTAAATGCTATATATGGTGTCAAATGCGCATAAGTGATTGAGCACATCAGTTTATGAGGTACAATACTTGAGCGATAATGTTTATGAGGAGTTCTATTAGGGTGAATAATATAGCTGCAGGTTAAAAGACAGTTTGGATTACTTTTATATCCATTGATTTAAAGTAGACCTTAATAGATTGGTCCCATATTCCAGTATTTTTTTATTTTTGTTTATTTACTCTTACAGAGGCCAGGGAGGAGGTTTTCATTAGTTCTGTGCTGTTGAAGTTCTAACCTCTCAACCTTAAGAAAGCAAAGTAAGGGACTGTAAAATCCCAAGATGCCATCCCTAAATGAACCTGCAGCTCTTTGTTGATTTATATAGATTCTTCCTCTCAAAATTGAAGATAGTAGTGTTTTGGCACATGATTAGCATTTTATTTATAATATTTGTAAAGTAGTAATTCAGATAGTTTAGCAGCAGAAGTGCTAAGCCTAAGTTAAATTTAGGATAAGTGTTTTCTTAACAGAATTTTTTCAAATAATTTCATCTCACAGTCATGTAGAATGGCAGATGTTTGCAAATCTTGGTGTAAAACTGATTGAAATATTTTAAGAAAACTGAAATAATGTCAGTGGCAAAATTTATTTTACCAAGTGCAGATGTAAGACATCAAGTTCTCAGACTGATGGCAGAATTAACAAAAAACACCATCTGGTTCAATAATTATCTGAAAATACCCATATTCTTGGATTTGTTTTAATACCACTTAGTTCCCAGCTTTATTTTATCTGTGTTTGCACACCAATGAGACTAGATTGTGCAAAATGAAGACTACTTCCATCTGATCATTTTTAAAAAACAACGTGTTTTTGCATGAATAATGAATCTTTGAATTGTTACTAAACAAGCAAATTATTTGCGTATGTGTCACATCGGTTATCAAGTTTGCACATGTGACAGCTTCAACAGCCGTCACATAAAATGCATAGAGCTTGTAACCATATGTTTTTGCTTGACAAAAAGCTAAAACTCAAGATCAATTTTCAATATGGAATGCACAAATTAACACTTTAAAATGCACCACAATATGTACGGCTTGGCAAAATTTGCAGAAATAGCACGTTTCGAGATATTAACTGATATCTTTGGATTCGACCTTAAGGTATTCAATCATTTTGATTAAAAGACTGATTTCTCATAAAACCACAGTCTGTTGGAGGCGCAAAGCCAATGACATTTGAGCATTCATATATTTTCATAAACTTTGAACAATGTCAGTGAGACACCTCTTCAATCTTGGCCACACAACAGCAGGGTATTCAATCTTTCTTTAGCTTAAGACAGAAAATTTGAATATCAGCATAGGGTTATTAATGTGACAGTTCACATGGTGTGCACCATGTTGATTCTTAAAAAGCAGATCTGTGGAATGTATAGAGCACTCTGCCTTGCGCTCTTGCTGTTAAAAATCCAACAGAAAGACTTAAAATGAATTTTTACAGCTCAATCGTTGCACTTTTTAGTAGTAAAACATGAAGAAAATTGACTACGGTTTTACACCTTGGAAGTTACTGGTGTTATTTCCATGATTATATCATCTGTTGTGTTTAATATTAAAGATGTACAACGCAGATCTCATAGTGTATTATTTAATTCTTTTTGTTTGTAAAAAATGGCATTAGCAAGTGACTAAGCAGCCATGCAGTTAAATATTTAGTTACTCCACCTCCCCCTTTTTCTTGGCTGACTTAGTGTCTGTCAGAATTTATAGCATTCCAAATAAACAAATAGACACACCCCCCCGTGCTTATTTCTTTAAATCCAGATTTTTAAGTAATGTAATGTTGTTCAATGTAAGCATGTCATTTTACATTACATCATGTTGTAGGTCAGATGCAATGTAACTTTTTATGATGCATTGTAAATGACAAAACATGCTGCAGTATGTGATATATATTGGTACGTGCCCCTGATAACATCGCTTTTTCTTTAGAGTGTTGTCGCCTGAGCAGCTTGGGAGAAACCAGATGGGCTGTGAGGGGAAGATGAGCAATTCTGTCTTGCCCAAACTGCAAATGTGACAACACACTGTTAAGACAGGAGACAGTGAGGTGCATGTGTTAATATAATACAAGGCACCCGCAGATGTCCCAAAGTTTTCATTTTAAAAGCCCTGCTAAACAAACAAAACCCAGAATCTCATCCTATTTCAGTGCTAGTGGGAACCGCTATTACTGTTGTACAAGGTGGGGTAGAAGTCTGATCTGTTTCAGATCCATGGGTGCCTGCTAATAAATACCGACTATTCCTGTCCAGGAAAAAAAACAGGGAAGCGTTTTGCAATTCAGCATTCCAGTTCCCTCAGCAATTCCAAATTTACTGTAATAATTTAATATTTCTATAGCATCTCCTATCTCAAAAGATGTTGAAACCTGTTACAGTCTTCCAGCACATCCAGAAGACTTCGCTCCCCACTGAAAACCAGCCATAGCTGAGGCGAAACTTGTAGGATTTTCAACAGAGAGCAACAACGTTACATGACTAATGTCATTTTCAGTTTAAACCATAGGGGAAACCCAGATAAGCATAATGTAACTAAAACATATTGGAATTTTACCAGGACATCCTTATTTTTGGAAAATGTGCTACAGGAATCTGCCAAAAGTGTCTCATCTGAAAAATTGCACAGCATTTCCACCTGCATGGTGCCCCACAGTGATAGCAACAAATGTAGTAAAAAGTCAATATTCTTAATGGCTTGAAATGTCCTAGTTTGGGGAATAAAAGGCCTTTATTCCATGGTATTGTGACCATGTGTGTGAGTTGTTCAACATTATGCTTTCACTACTATTAGTTTACTCTCATTGTGTCTTTAGACGGTGAGCCCTTTCAATGGGTTGCTTCCCTCAGCTCCCATGTTTGTACAGGGCCTGGCACAATACCCCTAAGAACAACTATTATATATAAATTGAAAATAAAACAGTGCTAATACTGTTTACGGCCATGCAGGGGTATCGTTTCATTGCTGACTCAGAGGCAAAAGCAGCCTGAAGAGTCTCACCACTAACTTTCCTGTGTGCTTGAACCTCCTTTGAATGAAGAATTCTCCTATCCCATCTCCACCTCCATTTCCGAGATTAATGAGGTTGTAGGCATAATGTTAGACCTGCAGGACAATTTGTGATGCTGGTTTAAACAGTATTACCCATTCATGTGTTTGGATGTGTGTATATTTCTCAACTGATCACATATGGTTTTATTGTTGTGAGGTTGGATGGACTGAATTTTTCACAAATGGCAAGATTGCATACAGTTACCTAAATAAAAAGTAGTAAACTGCAAGCAGAAGCCTACGGAAAAAGCCCCACACAATCTTAATAATTGTGTATATTTGGAGGGGTGTGGTTATGTAACTTTTTTCCACAAAAAAACGGATTTTCTTTCCATTTGGTTTTTAGTCTCACTCCATATCTTTGGAACACTTTACTGTCTCTACACCTTCTCCTGCCTGTGTAGATGAACAAGTTTTTGACAGAAGTTTTTTTAAGAGTTTTGTTTGAGTTCAGTTCTCTTCAATAGTAGAAAAGTGAAGGCATAGCAAAAAAAAAATTAATAAAAATAAAATGCAGTAGAAAATCATTTGGTGTAATGGTAAAAATACCTTAACTTGAAGAAGAAAAGCTGTTATTTTATGGTTTTGAGGTCTTTATTGAAGGCTCCTAGCAGCGAAGGGTTTTCTTTCTTTTTCCCTATACTTCTAAGGAGAATGTCGCTATATAATGAAAGAATCTACAGGACAAAGTCTTTCCTATTTTAACACAGATACCATGTCACTGCCTCTCCTCTACTTGTGCAGTTGTGATGAAAGCTATATGAATGGCTGAGCTGCTTCGAAAGGCCGTATTTTCATTCTGAGTAGAGAATAAATGTGGGAAGACTAAGAGCTTCTTGATGATGCTTCTTTTTCCACTAACTTTTCTTCTTCCTTATTCAGCTGCAGTAGAAATTGGGTGGGAATTGATAATCCTTTAGGAATGTAGCTTTTGACACTTATCTGGTGGATGATAATTAATGCATTCCAAGAGGATTATCATAGTGGACTGTAGTTATAGAAGAGTGACATTCCATTTACGTGGAGTGAAACTTTAATATATGGCTGTCTCTACCACGTATTTTTAGGAGAAATCTTCCACTTTTCATCTCCAGTCGGCATAGCTCCACCCAGTCCAGCTGTAATGAGAGCAACTGTAGGCACAGGCAGGTTTTACCAGTGTGTTACCAAGCCTTGAAAGAATGGAAAAACAAAATATTATAATTAGCACAGTGTTGTATTTAATTGTTTCTGAGATACTCAGGACAAAACATTTTATGTTTGTTGGCTTCAAGAGGAGTAACGTTTGCAAAGAATTTGAAATATAGGATGAAGTCTGTGGGAAATGAGATTAAGAGAGATAATGGATTTTTGGAAGCAGCATTTTTAATATAAACTCCGCTGCACTATTGCAACAGAATGAAAGTTTATAGACAAGTTACTCAGAAATGGAGTATCTTTAAAAACTATGTGGGTTGCAAACTGCTGTATTCCTTCACTAAGAAAGTCGATATTTCTATAATTTATGATAATGCTTTTGGGCGAGGTTAGCTGATCTACTCTGCTGTCTATCAGAAGGACCTATGAGGAGCAAAGCAGACCCTTTTCCTGAAATCAATGGGATTTAGGAATGACTTGCCCACCCCATCGTCATATAGGACTGGAGTCTGTCCCCCATCATGGGTCTGGGGAACATTTTGAATCAGTTGAAATGGCCAGTTTCCATATGGTTTTGATTAGCTGGGGTGCCTAAAATTTTCCATAGCATTAGGAGATGCATGGTTTTTGCATCTATTTAAAATAGAGAATCTTGAGGAGGATGATAGCTATAAATTATTGCCCTTAGGTTCCAAGTGTTACAGAGCACTGTATGACAGCATCAAAAAGGCTATAACAGACGATATGGTACTTTGCTGTGCCATCAAGCTAATTTTTATAACCTTAAAGCAATAGCCCACTATGATTCAACTGCAGAAAGGTTGTTAATATGCGTTTGAATATACCTTTGCGTTTGTACTTCCCTCTCTTAAGTTAATCTTACAGAGGAAGTGTTATTAGCCACCAGCAATTTGTCAGGTTGGGCTTTGTTTTCTATTTCACTGCACTGACTTCTGCATTGCGTTGCAGATGCTATATGGATGCTAACATGCTCACCGTGCTAATCCATAGCAGCATCCCTCTCTCCAGCAGGAAAAACTCCTTTCTGATATTTCATGAATATGTTTGTTTGGTTCAGTATTTGGGTTTATTGCCTGTTTATGTGGTTAACTACCTTTTTGTATGAACTACTGCCAATCTGCAAAAAACATACTGAAAAATAAATCAAAGATGTCAGGCAATTCTCAAAACTACAAGAATAGTTTCAGAATCAAAGTATTCTGTAAGGTACTCAAGTAGAGGTCAAACTCCTCGAATACATTCTGATGCACAGTAAAGATTACATAAATGTTAAATAAGAAGAATACCATCTCGAAAAATACATTGCATTTATGTAGAAAACAAATTTGTGTCATTGAGTTGTAGATGTAGGAAATGGAAACAATTTATGGGATCCCCTAGTCGAACCCACATGAGGTACAAGATTACTGAATAAAATAAGTTTTGTAGTGCTCTGTCCACTCTTTGCAGTGAAAAGCAAAGATCCATTTAAATTGAAATTTTAAATACGTTCAAAAAGAAAGAAAGACTCAACATCTATAAGAATCAGGAACTCCTTTTAAATATCCTGATGCATCGTAACATTGGGATTGATGCAGGGAAGAAGTTGTATTTCAATCAGTAAAAGCTTAATTTTCACCTCAATAAATATATTTTTTAATGTACTATTTCAAAGAACAGTATGATCCTGTTTATATTTTGAATCTCACAAGTGAAGGTGTTTTTGTTGTATTAAAGTATCTGTTCAACAATATGTTAATAATAAGTCAAATCACAGCTCACATAGGTTGCACTACTTCCTTATAAATTAGTATGCGTACGATGAATTTGCACTTGTTGACTATATAATGGATGTAGCCCTATAATTTTAGGCAGGACCTGATCAAAAATTCTTGGCAGTCCATGGGAAATCTTTTTACTGATTTCAGCAGGGTTTGGATCAGACCTATAGAACTTTATATGAAGGGCAGTCCCAAGGCCATCTTCAAGACCAGACTTGCCTGCTGCACAGACTACGAGCTTACAGTTGCACTCTGAGGGACAACCAGAGCACACCTTTAGGTTCTCACATGCTGCAGCATGCCCAATGGATTGACACGTTGCCAGGATGCCTGACTAGCCATCCCCAGGTGTTGTGGAAATTACATGAGGGGCAGAGCAGAAATACGTACCATGAGCACAATGAATATGGGAGATATTTTCAAACAAAGAGAAATCCTGGAACAAATACGGCAGTGAAGTTGCCTTGATCTCCCGTTATTTTTCCCAGCAATATTTTCGTCTCTCTTTTTACTTTGTTCTGATTTATTACATATCTATATTGTTATCTTCTTTGCACTTCGAAGATGTCTGTTTTATCTGGCCCCATTGGAGGGTGCCATGACAATTTGATGTTTCTTGGCCCCTCACTTCTAAAAGGTGAGGGTTGCAGTCTGCTGGCTTTTTGACATCAGGAAAATAGTCCTAGATAACTCTGCAGATTAGTGCAACAAAAGTAGTGTGGTACCTAAAGGATTTAAAATACTTCAGGTGAAAACTCAGTCTCATCATTACCCTGACGGCCCATTCTCTCCTCCTCCAAAAAAGTAAACAAAAAGTATTCATACATATGCTACATCTGGCTTGATTTCTTCTTCTCTTTCAGTTTTTAGGTTCAGATAGTAGTAATGATTAATAATACAATGGCTTTGAGACATTTATTTCTTCTCTCAAAAAGCGAGCAAGTAAATTTATTCTTTCACAAAAGGACATCAGTTTTAAAGTGTATAGGGAAAATGTATCAAAATATTAATTAGACTTTTCTTTTGTTTTGCTAGTTTGCATTAGACAGATGGAATTCTGATCTTTAACAGCATCATGACTCATGAAACTGCTTGTGTACTAAAATGCCATTATTAACACAACAGTAGTTTTCAGCAGTTGGTAATTATTGGCATAATTAAACATTTATCAAGAAACAAGTATTTATCATTCATTAAACTTTCATTAAAAATCCATCTTAGCACAAGCTAGATTAGCCAGTGATTTTCAAGAGATAACTTCTTAACTTTTGGCAGGAATGTAGAGCATTTTGTTAGCAAAGAAAGTCGTGTATAACACAACCTTTCAGGTTTTGTAAGCAGTTATATCCTTTCAGATTTAGGAGTGTTATTTTTAAGCATTCTATAAGATTCAGACAAGAAAGTACTTGGCTATTTTCTGTAGGGTTTACCACGTTTGGCACTTTATAAGTGTATTTGGGAAAACAAGATGCCCTTGGACGTGAAAAGCCAGCGCTAAGTATGCTTTATACCTGCAGTTACATGACTTAAATTCCCCCAAAGCCTGATATGTGTACATATATCAGGACAATGAAATTTACTTTTTTGAATGGACCATCTCATAAAATTTGCCTTATAGTATTGCAAAAGGATGGAATCTCAGACTAGATGTTTATAATTGGGAAATTTTGAAGAGCTGTCTGGTCCTGATATAGTATTTTCCAACACTTAATACTTCCTGTTGCTAAAGAGGAAAAATATGCATGTTTTATTATTTGAAAGAAAGAAACCCATTACATCTCTGAAAGGTTTTGGTTTTATTTTGTGGAGTGGAGTACCAGACATTATCCCTGGTCTGTTCAGTTTTGATCGATTCGTTTAGATGACAGATTCATTATTTTTTGCCATGTTTAGGTATGAATAAGGGTAAAGTCATTTCTGTTAATTTCAACATGCAGAAAAATAAGGTTAGTCAATGCCCTGTAGTTCTCTCTCATTCCAATTTTCTTATTTAACTGCTTTTAAGTCTTCTGTCCTTGGTTATTTGTTATTTTCCTTGGTTCTCATTTGCTATTCCCGCTAACGCTTATTATTGCGGAAGCACTGGCTTACTTAATCTTGTAGCTACCGATTGGCTATTTTACTTCCCAGTCCTTTGTTTCTTCTCTTGCTTATAGGTATGATAGGATATATTACTTAACCCCTCCTTTGCAGTCACTGTTTTGCAAGAGGTACCAATTTGGCAAGGTTAGTGTAAGTTTAAAATGCTCTGATGTGATTGTCTAGATTGCGGTGGAGAAAAAACAATATTCGGTGAGCAAGACTATCTCGGAAAGCTCCTTCACATACATACGAGTGCTTCACATCTTAGCCCGTATTCAGCAACTTTGTTTGTGTTTTCTCTTGGGCGAAAAATTTACTGTATCAGTGCTTTTATGTCACAAGAATGAATTGAATTCGTACCCTTTAGTGCAAACAACAATAGACAGAGTGGTAACCTAGTGGAAAACAAATAGACGCCCCGTCCCTTTTGGGGATTCAGAGAGGTTCAGAAAGATGGAGCTGACGGTAGAGAGGTGGCAGATAAAAACAGGCCGAAGCAGGAAAGAATCCTGCGGTCATTTATTACCATGCCATCTTCATAGTGTTTGCTGAACCAAGGTGCAGAGTAATGATTCAGACAAATGATGTTAATAATAATAGCTGGCCCTTTGGCAAAAATGGAATACCTAGTATTGCAGCATGAGACCTAATCAGATTCTCCAAAACTTGCTTCAGACTGATAGAATTTTTTGTTATCAGGTTTTCCATCAATTGATTCTCCTTGGATACTGTATTTTTAAAGGAAGCAAAGTGATAAACAGTTATTTTCCATCAGGGAAAAAACCCCAAGATTTTAAATATTATGATATTTAATGTCTCGTTTAAAGCTACTTTTAAAATATTGTGTTATTTCTGGTTTATTTTTGGTGGAATTTGAACTGTTAAAATCAGTAGTATCTACAAGATACTTCTAGTAATCGTGGATTACTTCATCACATTTGGAAACTTTTTGGAGTTCATTATCTTTTTTTTTCATGTAATCAACAAAAAATTCACCTTATTTATTGCAAGTGAATAATAGCAAGTATACTTTACAGTATTTTTTGTTGCACACAGAGTATCCTCGTTAAAAGTGAGCTCCATGTGAAGCCTAGCTATGAATTTTAAACAAGGGGTAGTTGTTAGTACTGCTGATCTGATTAATTGCTTTGATATGTTGTTAGGTATTTGTACATAAAAGAACATTTGCACCCAAAAAAGCTTACTAACCATTTTGTACTGTTCAGATATGACATGGTTTTGTTGTTCTTTTTAATAATACCTGCAGTTTTTAGGCATATAGGTTGCAATTATTTTTATTAGCTGCTGTTCCGTTAACAACATAACCAACATCTGTTTTAATCTAAACATCATCAGACTTATTAATTAGGTACATTTTGGCATCAATTTATCACACGTGCTTTGACACTTTTGATACTTGAAGCATAAGCTATTATGTGTAATGAAAAAAAAATAAGTATGATTTGGAGTCAGTGTTATACATCATCTGTAGGGGACAATTATGTTGGCATGTGGGAGGTTAATGTACACACTCTAGATTCCTTTGCTTGATTTGCTGTTTTCTTCTTCATAACTCTAGGTAAACAGTTTGTGCTGCCATTTAATGCACAGGTTAAGTGTAGTTGCAGGCTATTATACATCATTAGAGTAAGTAATATTCAGCTGTGGAAGAAAGATGGAAGCTTTTCACTTGTAGCCACTTGGACATTTCATTTTTCATCTAGTATGCCACTGCAAAAATTAGTTGTGGCAGGCCTGATGTAATTTATAGCCTGGTACCCTGAAATTAAGCAATGAATCACACCATTTTGGCTGATTAGAGTTAATGCATTTTTCCCGATGACATATTTTGTAAAACAATGCAGTTTATTCTAAACTTTGCCTTATCAGACCTAGTCATTTCTCACGTCAACCTGCGCAATGGATTGTACCATGTACAGCGCACTCTATCACCAGATTTCTTTTGGTATTGTACTATAGTTATCTTCCAGTTTAAAGGGACAGCCTTCCCTTTCTTTCCTAATTTTCTCACTAGAAAACATCAACTTCCCTCTCTCTCCATCCCCCCTCTCCGTTCTCCAACCAGACAATTCAGGAGCAAAACACAGAGTAACACAATTCAATGCAGCTTGATTGAAAGTGCAGGGTGTAATGATCAAGTGAGTAGAGACCATTGGATTGTGCCTCAGGCCTTCGCAGTCTGGATCCGGTCAATAACAAATTTATTACTAATCAAATCCAATAAATACAAAACAGCATACATTTATTTTTATTTGGCACCTAGCTGGTCACAGAATAATAATAAAACAGGTGAGTCAGAGACTGCCTTTCAGAAGAATGTGCTGTAGTCGGTGCGTAGTGCTCTTAAAGCTCCTGTACGTTGCAAGCAGACAGTCAGGCCCCAAGAAGCCTCGTTGTGTATGTCTGATTACCGGTGGGCATTGTGTCCCACTTGCCTGTGGAATATATTAACGATGCCAGCTCTTGAGTTTGGAGAATTCTGTTAGCTGAGATACTTTGTGATAGGGAGAGGTATCACAGCAGAACAGGATCTATAGGTATTAGTGTCAAGAAGAATAATGTCTTCCTTGCCCTTTCTCCTGGGTTATTGCATGGGTTATACAAAGACTGGGATGAGTTAATAGAAAACAAAGAAACTAAAGGTGTGTGGGGAGGGGAGCGGAATCAACAACATAGCTGAGACATGTGAATTTTACTGTTGCCAAAAATAACGTGCGACTGTTCTTTCCCCCCAAAGCACTAACATGCATAAGAGCACATGACATAATCATTGCAGGCATCTTACACCATGTAAAACCGACACGGACAAACAGTGCATAGCTAATGTAAAGCTGACATTCAGTATCCAGGATTTTTGTGTATTCGGATTTTTTTATATGTGTGTGCATGAAATTTAGCTAAAACTTCTCGATGCTGCAATTTGTTACGCAGACACATTATGAATTACAAAGCGTATGCCAAAGACACAAGCTGAATAAAATGATTGGGAATCTTTAACGATATGAGAAGTGCAGCTTGCGTAGCTTGAAAATCAGGTAGTACAAAAATTCCTTCTTTCTTAGCTGCTGGAGTCCCTGTAGTTTTGAATGGTTTCTGGAAAAACCCAGAGACAGTCTGCAACATGTAGGAGAAAAAGGCAGCGCACCTGCAAGACTCCAGCCTACCTTGTTCACACCCAAGATAGGAGAAAATGATTTATTGTCTGTCCCTTGAATTTCTGTGAGCGTTCTGTCTAAACTTTAAAAGCAGATTACATTTGCGATTAAACCTTAACAAATGTTGTTTTAACTAGACTGCAATATATGTTATTGACAACAAGCTTTTTTCCCCCCTGAAAATAACATTGGTGCTTAGGCATGCAATTTACAAAAATGACAAGGAAGGGTGGTACTTTTCCCAAGGTGAATGTGAGTTGACTGATTAGCTGGTATTTTAACTTAGATTCTTGCAAATTACAGACATAAGAAACCCTGCAATTTATATGTACTTTGGAACTGAAAGCTTTAATCCCATGATTCATGAAAGTAAAGTGGTAATAATTTAAGTACCATATTTTATTTATCCCTCAGAGTTGTCAGCTGATACCAGAAGTATTCTCACTATTTTTGGGTTGCTGCCTTTGGCCACCTAATTGCTTCTTAGGAAGTAAGAGGGAAATTGCTTATATAACTACATGGATTGTCTTTGGCAACGTCAAGCCAAGGCATCAATCAGTCCATCTGGGTAAAATCACAAGCTGACTCCGATATTGCTAAATATTTATACTGTCAAATACACACAGACATCCAGATGAAAAGAGGCATTCATTAGGAATGCTCCAGCTTGTCAGTTTAAAGATGTAGATTAGAGCAAAACCTCCCACTATGGTACTGAGTGCTCAGGAAAAGTCTATATTTAGCCATTCTGAGCAATAAATATCATCATATTGCCTCATTTAGGTAAATAGAGAATAAATATTGTCAAGATGATCTAGAGATAATGTAAACAGATCCCTGTTCAGAGTCTGTGTTACTAGGGTAAATTCCAGGACATTGGTGTGCTGCTCATGCTTTTTGGTTTAACCCTTTTTCTTAATCGCATTCCCCTCCCCTTTACAGTCACAGTAAGATTTGTTCCTTGCAGATGAGGAGTTGGGGGGGGGAGGGGGGGGTGGTGAGATAAGGTGGGGTTTCTTTTAAAACAAAAGGTGATTTCAAATTCTAACTGAGTTATTACATTAATTAGTAGTTTTGCTCTAATATTTTCTTGGCACTGCTAAAGGCTGCTGCTGCAGCTGCTGGAAAATACAGATATCTGTAGCAACGCTGAAGCTCATTCCAGAGTTTAACACGGGAACTGACAAAGCCCATCAGTCAGAAGAACATCACAGCTCTGAGGTTAAGACATGATTTCAAGAGTACACCCAGTTAAGGCTCATAGTAGAATTTCTTTTATAGCACATTTTTTTTTGTGATAAGATGAGGCATATTGCAAGAATAAGTGATGAAAGATCAGTACTTTGACGAGAATTAAGTTACTGTCCTGCTTCAAAGTGGGTGGCTTGTCCTGACAAATTAAGAGTAAAATTTGTTCGCTATACTATACATACAAAAAAGATAGCAGAAGGATTTTTTTACCTTTTGGTAGAGGCCTGTGCCTTGCTCTGTAGAATTGGCACCTTGGAAGCTACATACAAGGAGAGTGGGGACTGACGTCAAAGTTTTAGTTAATTACACTAGATGATTTTTTAGATTAATTATTAACATCTCACTTTATAACTAAATATCTGTAATTAATCAGCAAATCATAATGTGGAGACTAATTAACTTCAAACTCAAATCTTAACAGAAAATCCATATTACTATCCAGCATCATTAATTACTCTAGTAATCAAAGTTATCCCTCATGGGATTTGACATAAAGCTTTGTAGGTTTATAAACCAAGCTATTATCACAAAAAACATTTTGAAAGCAGCTTCAAATAGCATTATAGATAACTAAAGTATTAGATTGGAAATTTAAACAAGTTTTCATTTTGTCTGTATTACATTATCAATAATCCACTCACTGATGCTGGGTAAGTAACTAAGAGAGCACGCTTTTCTTCTCACCATGTGTATGTGGATTTTTGTTGTTTTTTTTTTTTTTCCTTTTGGAGGTACAGCAGTAATTTCTGTCAGAAGATTCATTTTTCAGTGTCTTTTAAAAATATGCCACGCTTTCCAGTAGCTTTTGCTGTGGTGCTATCCATGCTAGTTAGATGTTTAAGAAATGAATTAACAGCCATTTACGTCCTGGCATTATTCACAAGAAAATACCAAAAAAAAAAAATGGGTTAAGCTTTAAGATACAGAGAAATCTTTAGCTGTTGATTAGTCAGTGTTCATTGGAAAAAAAGGACAAAGTAAGGCTGTTATGTGAGAAAAACTCACCCCAAACACATCTTACTTTAATTAGCATGGACATCACAACTAGAAAGATTTGGAATGTGTTCATTTTAATTTTTAATAAACAGGAAAGCCGATAGTACCATAGTAGCAAACTGAAATCCCTTAGCTGTTTTTCATTTAGAAAGTTAGGAGTTAAATTGTGTCTAAAATCCACATTTCAATTATTTTATCACCTAATCTTCCAAGTACGCACATCCGATACTGTTCTTTTGTGTGGCAGCTGTAAAAATCATAAGCAATTTTTACTGTCAAGAAAACTCTGAATAAATAGAGGCTGTTAACTTAGGCAGATATCTGAGGTTATTTGGTGGCAATCAAGAACTCACAGCACTTCAACTAATGGGTTATGATCAGAAACTGTTCCTAATAGCCAGCTAGACGGATCTGAATATGAAGATTTCTATAATTTTGTTGTCAGCTTGTGATGTACTCTAGTGCTAATTATTTGGAACAATTATGTTTTCCTAATAACAAAAGAAGAAGCAGTGAATTAAGCAGGCTTACCTTCAGATCTTTAGATAACAGTTTAAATGCACTTGCCATTAAGAAATAACATTTCTTTTTCCTGTATGGAACCCTAATTATTGAAGATGCTTGTCTTTTAAAATCTACTTCTTCTACTTCTTTTAAGCATGTTCAATGTGTCAGTTTACACTGATGACTTCAGTAACTAGTATTTTCTCAGTCTTAGGTTTATGCCTGTACCTCCCATAGACTGCTTACTTCATTTGGTTATTCAAAAACCATAATTAGTGCAGTAATTAACATGTGGATCCTTCAAAGGGAGACTGTTAGAATCATGGGACGTCTCTCATCATTCTTACTGATGTATAGATGATAAAAAGACTTAGGTTGAGGTGACAACAGGATTTGTATTACTGCACATTATCTGAGCTGCAGGGAAATTCAGGCAGAACCGTGGTCCATGGAGTCTTTCCTTTTGAAAAAAGTAATTATCCACACTGTTTCTATAATGTAACTAGGTGTTATCCTGCATTTGCAGCTGTCAAATCATTTGTTTTAAAACCATTATTTTATACCTTACAAGTACTTGAAAGTTTGGGGTATTGCACATTATCTTTTAACCGATTACGGAAGTGGGGTGCAGCAAGTGCAGCAATAAAACCAACAATAATGGTAATTTATATAAGCATAACAGATTCCTTCTTGACAGTTGATTTCAGAGATGCTTATGGTAATGTTAAGTTGATACAGTCATAAGATTACATCCATAAAGAAAAGGCCCAATTTCATTTCATTTATTTTCCCTGGAGAAAATATATTTGTTTGTTTATTTGTTTAAGATTTCAGATAAGCTGAATCTGTTGCATTTTCAAGCCATAGTAAATCAGTTGTTGGTATTGAGTCTCTGTATGGTTCATATAAATGTATTCCAGTATTTCTCTGGGATGCTTATAGCTGATGTCTTCAGCTTCGATATACAATGTTTTAAATTAGCGCATTAAGGAAATTCACATTCTTTCATTCAGCCTTTAACTTTCTGTAAGTAGTGATCCTCTTTTTCACATTCACTGACATATGCCAGAAAAATTCAGTATTTTACCCTACAGGCAGCCCATGGGACTGGGATAAAATGGCCTCTATACATAGGGTATGACTTTATTTGCTAAAGAGGTTATTTGAAAAAGCCCTTAGGGTACTGCTGCCCTTTTGTCCCTCAAACTAGTAGGGGGAAAAATATAAAAGGAACTACACAGTAATCCCTTGTAGACAGGTGACCTTAAGCCAATTCCATACTGTAAGGTTTGTTTCCATTTAAACTAAAAACAGACAAAGAAAAAAAGCAAATTGCAGGTTTAAATCTGTTGCAGAAACATTGCAATATTTTTTCTGTAAATGAATATCAAATACAGACACGTTTTACTCCAAATTCATAAAATTTAGTATTGTTCTACATAATTGAATTTAATGTTCTATAGACAATGTGTCCTATATTCTAGCACAAAGAGCATCTGAGGACTGGTGGGAATAAACATAGCCCTGTTTATTTTAGGGAACCTGTTCAGGGTTTTACTTTCCTTACTAGTGTTTAAATCCTGCAAATACAGCCAAGCAAAATTAAGCAAAAGTATATAAAGCTTCTAATTCCAATAGCAGTATTAACATATTAAAAATTAGTCAACATCAGGACCTACTGGAAAAAACAGCAGTCACATTTGTCCTTTGATGTTCTTTTTCCTGTCCTTCTTAGAGTTGACTGTTGATTGAAGTTAACAGAGCTACAGTCAAACTAGATCAGAGTTATCACAGGGTCATGGTCCCACCGCAGGTGCACCATTTTGTGATGGTGTGTTTGGTATTTAAACCTGTGTTCATCCGCGAGAGTTTTACAGAGAAAACCACCATACTACTCTTTATACAATGCAATCAGCTATTGTTAAATACGTACCATCCCGATTAGATACTGCTTTTCAGTAGGCAGTCTTCAAAATACTATTATAAATTATGAACAGCAGCTCTGGACGCACTTCAGGATAGCCTCTAATAAGTCACAGGTGTGACATCACTGAGCACTGTAATTAATGGGTGTTATGCCACTCCCTTGACTTATGAGTTTTTCAGAGGCTTTTAATTACTTTTGAGTTTAAGCCATTCTGGCAGAATTTTGAAGGACCTCCGGTGGCAGCCTATTCTGAATGAAGCTGTTCTGCCGACATTTGGAAAAAAGAGCCACTCTGGTGGCTGAAGGAAAATGTTTCAGCCGTTCTTCACGCCTGGTAGTCTAGAGGGAGGTTAAGGGAAACAGCTTCTGTCGACTGCTGCAGGCACTTAGTTACTGTGTTCCCTTTCTGCATCTGGGGAGGAGCTGTAAAAATTGTGGTCAAATCCATATATTATATAAAATAAAAGAGCGAAAAGCATCTGAAAAGCCAAGAATGGCTTGAAGGCTTATCATGATGTCATCAACCTGATTTTAGGTATAGAAAAGCCATTGTTTCACACGTGAGTGCAGACTTCGTGTGACTAATAGAATAAACAGAAAAGAAGAAATTCCATCTTTTATCACCTATCGAGAGTAAGTTATGAATGATCGGCAGTTAATCGGCATTTAAAACAGTATTCTTTAATTTCAGTGCCAAAATCCAATAGCAGAAGAAGAATTTCACCCCTCGTACACACACACCAGAATGCACATATCATAATATTAAGTTAACTCAGGTGTAAAGCTTTGTTCTCTAAACAGCTGAAGCTTCATGTCATTGTTTATATGCACAAAACACGCATATTTCTCCATATGTTGGCACCATATTGGTGTTATCACCACAGCATTCCCTCCTCTTCAGATGATCTTTTGTTATAACATTTATTTTTGTGAGGCAAATAAAATATAGTAAATGTAAACCAATTATTTAACCAAATTACTTTGATCATTGGAAACTGACAATTAGTGGTACAGCTTCTCAGCAGTGAAATCCACACAATAGGGCAGACTGTGATATTCTGTACTGCAGCGTAAGTTGATGTAGTGCGTTTATTTTGTGTAGCAAGCTGTGAGAGAGGAGGAGAAAAATGCAGGAGATGAGTGAAGTTCATCTTGATGAACTATTATTCTGTATCTGTGCTTTGTGTTGTAAGTTGTTTCGTTTTTATAATTGATTGTTAATATATTGGGACGGCTCTTCACAGAAACTTTGATGACTGATGTCAACACTTAAAGCATATACACGTGGGTACAAGATGATCAGCTAAGTTAGAGACTTGCCAAACTACCATTTGTAATTTTGTTTTCTAGTAAATGTGGATGACGAATAGGTTAGTTCAGTTACCTCTAATGATCACCCACTTTAATAGTTCTACCTTTTGCACATGGATTGGGGGGGAGGTATTAAAATTACATTCACCGGTACACCCACATGATTTGAGTTTATTCTCAAAGCTTGAATGCATCAGCCCTTCCATGAAATAGCTGTGAGTTAGGAGAGCATTCTGGGTATTGTCATGCAAATGAGGCCACCAAACATACCACTTTGCTTCAAAATTGCTCTGCAGTGACAAGTAGCTTTTAAAACTGGAACAGGGTTTTCCAAGCTAAGTGGGCAACCCTATATATCCTCTGAGATCCACTTTCTAAAATAAGTGCCTATATACAAAGTCCTAATTCCACATCTGAGTGCTCAGACTGGCACTTACTACATACCCGTACATCTCATTCTAATGCAGATTAAGGTGTTCCTTTATGCTTGAGTATTGTGTTTCTCCCACATTCATACAATAGAAAAAAAAAAAAACAGAAGATGCGTGTAGCACTAAGAAGTTGAGTTTGGTCTGGTATTCAGCAACTCTTAAAGCCAAGGTTTTGTGATGTATCACTTCAACCAGTACAGATTTTAATTAATGCTACAGCAGCTTCTCAGCAACACTCAAGAACTTAGCCAATAGGTCATGAGGAAAAAAACAAGTCCTCATCTGCCTCATGGTTCACAGAAAATATCCAAAGCTAATAATCAGAAGCTGTGCTAGTCTAGTTTCAGGATCAGTTTCAGAACTGATAAGAAAATATGACAGATGCTTCTCTCTCTTCATAACAAAACAAGTCCATCCCAAAAACTTCTGTTGACTGCTCTCATGAAAAAGGGTGTGGGATGAGCAACAGAGTTAAACGTAGCGACTATCCCAGCCCGTTCAGGACTAGGTAGCTTTTAACCAGTATCTTAATGCCAGTTGGGAGCCAGGATGGATCCCAAAGCAGTGGCATTAAATGATGAAGAATGAGCAGAATCCAGATTTATTTTTTTTGTTGTTTTAATCCCAAATGGTCTTAATCACATTGTGAATCAATGGAAATTTTGTCCACGTCCTGAATGTGGCCACGATTTTACTCTTAACCTCTGACCCGTATTGTTCCGTGTGCCATGCACTGGAGGTAACAAAGCCGTAGATACAAATCTCAGGGCTGTCACAGGGATGGAAGTCCTGGATCTGCTGGCCAAGTAAGGATTTATAAAAGCTGATGGAGACAGCAGGTACTGGATTGCTGCAATGCTAGAACAGCCGGGCTTCTCAACCCCCCTGCGGCCCAGTGTGAGCTACGTTGTCAGTGTGGTGTTGCATGTTGCCTCATAAAATGGTCTTTTAAGTACAGATTTGAGTATCTAATTTGAGGCGTTCACGTTAGAAATGTAGATCTTAAGGACTGCACAGGCAGTTAGATTTTTTTTCTTCATACATCTTTGTCCTCAGAAGTAGGAGCTTTCCTGGGACGACTGATTAAAGTTATGGAGAGGGTTACTTTCGGAGCTGTGCTTTCTGGTGTTTGCTGCGCATTTAGATGGTACCCTGAACTCTGCAAAGCAAATTGTTCTCAGAACATCCCAACATATAAATCTCTAAACATTTTGGTTTAAAATACCTAATGTTGGTGTGAATGGATTTAAAAAAAAAAAGAAAAGGAAAAAGAAAAATAATGATTTTGAGTAAGAGCTATTGCAATTGCCGTAATTTTTTTGTTGTGTGTTAGCTACATTATCTCCCAGCGTCTTTTGGAGCTGTTATTTAAGTAAAACTTGTTGTTACGTTTCCAATAATTCCTTTTACTACAAGTGCTATGTATACATAAATTGGAGCAGATCATGATGCAGCAAAGAACTTTTTATACTGCATAGATTGTGCAGCAAGATAGTGCATTATCAGCATTACATGTCTCGGTGAGGAATGTTTGGCTGTTTTAAGTCTCATAATTATGAGAAGAATTTAGTATCCAGATACAAAGACTTTGCTTGAAACTTTTGAGCTAAACTGTTGTCGTCTAACTGAAAATGAAAATGTGTTCATGATAATTAGACAAGGGGGGATTAATGGAAGACCCACACAATGTGTACTGTTTAGATGCAACTCCGCATCAGCTAGAACATGGCTGCATTCATTTTTGCTGGCTTGCTATAGGACACTCCCAGAAATAACTGGCAATCCATTGCCCTACTGCGCTTAAACCCCTTGTCTACAAACACGATGCAAAGTGAAGGTGGTTGGGGTTTCATAAAAATGAAGCACACGGTGTGACAGACCCATCTGTGCCAGCTTCATAAAACAAAAGTGCCCAATTTTATCATCGTTGCCTTTTGTTCTGCACAATGCTATTCAAGCGGTGGTTTTATGAATGCTTGCCGGTGGAATCTGTAAGCCTCGATTTATCCTCTCCTATGCTGTCTGTTCTCAGTTGCACTGCTAGCTTCCCTGCCCCCACGGTTTCCTCTCCTTACCCAGCCCTTCTCCCCAGACAAATCCGAGGTAGAACCTCCTAGCAATTTTCCAAGGTTCTGGGCTCAAAGACTAAACTAATTTGTTTTTGAATTGCAGATCAAACATAAACTGCAAAGAAGCATTTAATCAGTTAGGAGAAGCAAGGGTATGGCTTGTTTAAGTCCCAGAATCCATAAACCTGTAATGATTTTATTATATTGGTGTCAGTTTTCATTATTTTCATGAATGGGTATTCCCTGCTTAATGCACAATATTTGCATCTGATGAACCAACAAGTTTAAACATGGTTTGTTTTAATGCTTTGTGAATTTGCATTCAAATTCATCAGGAGTAATTCTATTTGAAATCACACAGGGCTAAGCACAGTGGTTGTAAATCCATTCGAATTGAGATGCCAGAATCAGCCCATTAATCTACAAATCTACAATATAATTTTTGTATGGTTGATGGGCTTTTGTTCTGTTTTTTCATGATGAGGCAAAGGGGATACCAAGTGCGTGTGTGGGAGGGGAAGTGTTCGGGGAGGTTGTGATAAATTGACCAAGAGGGAGTATATCTTTGTTATGGAAACAGGCCTGTGAAAGGAACATATGAAAGGCCAGAGACCATGGTTCGAGCGTGTCTGTCACTGCCACTTGAGGTAGTTGCATGAGGAGAAAGGAAGTCTCTCAGATAAGCAGGTTTCCTAATGTTTAGGACGATCGAGGTTGTCATCAGCGCCTACCATTCGGTCTGCAGAGTGTCAAAGTTCGCCCAGAGCTTGGAGCAGCGCTATGGCCTGCGTTTAGTATTTTAAGTCCTCTTGCTAAACATTCTGTTAGCTCGGATTTTTCTGTGGTCTCTTGTTAAAAAGGGAATGAATAAATGCAGCAAAGTTCACCTCTGAGAGAAATGGGGTCATTTTGGAAGGGATGGAGGGGGCTATATTACAGCAAACAGTGCTTCATTTCTCGACGGCTGCAGAAGAAATCTGCAGTACTGTCTGTACTTCTTTCAGTGCCCAGCAAACAGTTTTAATTTCTGTGTTCTTAAGTAGATTGAATCGTCTGAAATTAAGATGTTTCTTTAAGCTGATAGTTGCCAGATTTGAAGGTGTATATATCGTTGTCTGAGAGTGCAAAAACAGGCATGTATGAGAGGCATTACTCTGTGAGAAGAAAGGTTTATCAATAACATTTTCCACACTACACATTCTTCTTAAATGTAACAATGACGTTTTTTGGTAAAACTTATTAAAAAAACTACAAAAAGGTATACTTATACATACTTTAGCCTTTTAAAATTGTCTTCATCCATTTATTTGAATAGGCGATAATTCAAAATGGAATTCAGCTGATACTTTTGAATGTGTTTATACAGTCGTTTTGCTTAGTTAGAATCAGGTTGAAATCAGGCTGAGAGAGATATATTTGGCTGGCAGCAAAAGTGATTTTGAGCTAGCTTTGTTACTGCCTTTCTCTGGGAACAAGCAGTGCTGGTTTGGCCCTTGTAAAGCAGAAATTACAGAGTTTAAGTCCCTGTTTTGAATATGTCATAGACTGAGGCTACTGGAGGGTCCCACTCAGAAAAGCATTTAAGCTTATGCTTAGCATTAGCTGTATGCGTAATTCCCAAAAGCCTAACTACAGGCCCCTTCTTATGCACTTGCAAAATCGCGATGATGGGGAAGTCTACCATCTGACATCTGTGAAATGAGCTGGTAGACTTGAGTCTTTTTCATAATGAACCGGTTTCCATCTCATAAAATTCTGTAATTGCAGATGGTATCAGTGGACACCTATGACAATCTCAGCTGAGATTGCAGCCCAGCATTCCTCATTATAGGATACATGGACACTGAACTCCTCTCTGCTCATGAACATGGGGTTGATTCATTGACAGGGCATTATCAGGAAAATTGCAATGATGTGACTAGTGCTTCACCGTGGGTAAATGGAGTACCTCAACTCTTGGAGTTGACAATAGGCTCTTCTAAGAAATGATAATGCTGTGATTAAGGCACAAAGCTGGGACTCAATACACCTGGGAATTCTTGTGTGACCCTAGCAACACACTTTTTGTTGTTTTTCACTTCTCTGCCTGAAAAGTTAGAATAATGCTTTTTCATTTTTTGATATTATTTAGTGATAAATGTATTACTAATTGTGAGCAATTCAAGAGCTACAGTTTTAGAGGCACATTGTTAGATAAATGCCATTAGATTATAAATGCGTTCTGTTCAGTTCGCATTTGCATGTGCTTGTGCCTCGCACTAGTGGAAAGCAGGCCAATTTTATTTTGCTTCCCAATTCTGTATTGAGGAAATTAGCCTTTGACACACAGACCTAAAAATCTTGCATAAAATTCACTCTATTGTGAAAAATACCCTAAAAAATAACATATGGAAGAAGGAATACATTAATTTTGGACTTCTTTTAGCTTGTTCTTTTAGACACTGATATAATTTTTGTTCTGTCTGTGTACATTTTAATGTGTGTATTTTGTTTTTATAAAGAAAATAATATCATTCAAATAGCTTTAAAGTCTTTTTATGTCTGTAGTGGCACCTGAATAGTGTTTTAAGGCTACGTAGAGGCACACTGAAAGAAATGGTGAACCTCAATGGGTTTTGGAGCACTGGAACATACACCAAAAGATATAGCTACAAAATCTCCAAGTAGGCCTTACCTGGGACTCATAGCAGCTATTTCCACCTGTGATGCCATGGGCTGCTCAGAAGCACTTAAATCTGCACATCTTTGAAATGACAGACCACACCAAGTCCTCCTGCACATTTTGTCTGTTATGTGCCAGGAGTTAGGGCACTGTTAGTTCACTAAACTATGGTAGCTGGAAAAAGAGTAAGAAGCATTAAAAAAATGCTAGCTGAAATAAGAACCCTTTAACATATGTGTCAGCAGGAGCTGTTAGTTTCTCAGTGTTTTTGAAAATCAGATTTTCCAGGTATCTAGCTGCAGGCTTCTGGGGTTGGTTTTTTTTGGTGGGGTGTTATCTGGTCTCTGTCTTGTCACATATCACAAGCCTTACTGCTTTCACAAAAATGATCATAACTTCCTCTGAAATTTTCTCTACTGCACTGAAAAATGTGAAGTAAGTTCCAGCAATAGTAAAAGTGTTTGGGGTCCACTTATGTTACCGCTAACGATGTTGTAGCGGGTCCTATGTAACAGCAGAATAAGTAGTGCATTCACTGCACTGTGCATCATGCTACAGACAAGTATACTAGGAACCATGGTGTTTTTAAAACCACTTGGCATCATTTAATTAACATGCTTTTAAGCATTATTTGACTTCAGTTGTAGACAGATACATATAATAAATCTTTGAACAAGTGCTATCAGAAGTAAGAGCTAAGTGGCATTTAAAATATATTAGAAAAATGTGATCACTAATGACTTTTAAAATATTCTCTCTTTTTCTAGTCTAAATTGGGTCTCAGGAAGGAAGAAAATAAGAAGAGCTAACGAAATGACCTGACAGAGTGGCAGGGTTTGTTTACTAGTCCATATTTGAATGGGATTCATGCTTCATCTGATTGACAGTCAGTCATTGCAAATTCTTTGGCTTTTTAAGACTTAAGGCGCCACGGTCTTGGGTGAACTTTAGTTCAGAATGGAGTTGTTTACAAAAGTTAACTAAGTAGTTGCTGCAGAATTGTGTGCTACGTTTCACTGAACTGTTTGGAAATGGTATGGATCTGCAGTACAAACGGTGATGAATCGAGTTAAATCATATTCTAACTACTGTGCAGTCAATTTATTCCATCTATGAGCTTCATCACCCTGGCACCTAGAAGTGGACAAGGTAGCTGAATTGGCTTTCCATTGCTCACCATGTCCAAACGTCTTCCCACCGTATGGCACGAATGTTCCGGTGTTTCATCAAAATCAGAATATGCTGATCTAAAAGGGGCAAAAGTTCTCCTCCCTCTCCAGCATTTGCAGAACACATAGCCAGAATATGTGCACTTAAACCTTCAATATTTCCAAGCAAGTCAGCCTTCTAATCAGTCTTGTTTCACTGTTCTGAATATTCCTTAGTCAAGATTTCTCCCCTAGTGAGGTCAAGACATAATTCGGTTGTATCTGTACCAGAACAATTTGCAGCAGACGTGCCTTTGAATGTGCAATTAAAAATTGCTTTGGCCTGTTTTCTTTTCCTGTTCTGCATTTTCATAAACTCACATGTAATTTGGTGAACGCTGTCATTCTTTAAATTTCTTCAGCATTACAGTTCTCAAGGGACTTCTCTCTCATTGAATGTCATTTTTGCATATTTACTTTCTCCACAAGTGCTAGTATGCAGTGGCACAAGTTGAATCTTGCATTGTTATTTTTGTATTTACTTATGTTACATCCTGTTTTTCTTTCTAGTGATGTTAACACTTCCTCCCAACTTAGTATTAACTCTGTATGCCATCTAAAAGCTGTTGATTTCTACCTCTAGCTAACCAACAATTTAGGTAGTTTAGTCGACAGAGTAGTACGAAAATTATTCAGATCTTGAAAGCGCAACTTTGCAGCTGAGGGGAAGCGACTCGAGCAAGGAGCTTCTGAACATTTAGGCAGAGCTGCAGCGCAACCGCTCACGTTGCGCTTCCCGTGCAGCCCTGGCACACACACCGTCTTAGCAATTCCTGCGTCGGTAGTGCTCAGCGATGGCTCAGGAAGCACCACCTTTGGTGTCTTCTATCTTGTTTTATCTACATACAGCCTAGTGCCTTCCAACAGTGGAAGTGGGAGACAGCTCATTTAAGTACTACTGTATCAGTAGCACTGAAAATATATTTCTGTCAGCAGAAGGGTCAATTATATGAACAGCTCTTTCTTTGAAGATATGCTGGAAACATGCTGCTTCCATCCTTTACCAGAGGCGAATCATGAAAAGAAGACTTTGTCACAAACTCGACCCTTGACAGTGGTATAAAAGAGTTACCCAGCTCTCCAGCCTCTACTCCCCATCCCACCTCCCAGGACCAGCGTGTACCCTGCTTCATGCTTCCTAAGTAATGCTAGCGTTACCGCTAAGGCTGTGACACACTCAGCTGAAAAATCAGCATCTTGTCTGATGATCGTCATTTTAGGCACGCTAGGCGTTGGTGCTGTCAGTGCCTCGGGAGGAGTGAGGGGCCAGCAGAGGGGAAAGCTCCTGCCTTGCACCTGGACCACCTATAGCCAGCCCCATTCCTTCCTTCTCAGAAGTCTTTGGGTCCCTTGCACTGAGACTGACTTTTGAGCTGGGAAATCTGACGTCAGAAGCTCTGGAGCCACGTTCATAATCGATTCGCCTTTGTCTCATGCCATGTACCAGTTTGAGGACAGCTGTACTGGTGGTTGGTCCTCTGTTGTGGTTACATGTGCAAGACTGAAGCGTCTAATTGGTTGTTTTCTCAAAACACAGGTTGGCGTGACCTACAGCTTTCAGACTAAATGATCATAGTGCTTGTTTCCAGCTGTAGATCCATTGCAAAAATATATAAATATTTTTAGCCACTGGCATTATATTTGATGCTGTAAAAGCAAAGAAATAGATCTTTCTTCACTGAAAACCTGTGCAAGTTAAAGCCATAAAACCCCCTTCCCTTGTTTTCTTCTGAAACTGGATGTGCTGCTCTCTTTTTCTCACTGTGCCAGCCTCTACCATTTGACCAGATGTTTGTCACTTCTCCGGGTTTCTTTCCTATATTCTCGAGCAGGAAAATATCAACTGTATGTCAGTGTCTAGCTAAAAAGCTGCAAAATTAAGTTATGAAGCTCGCCCTTTTTAGCAAAATTAACTGATCTCATATTGGCCCAGCATAGCTCCTTCCTGACAGTTTATTACTTCTAATCATATGAATCAGGGCTCATTCCAGTATGATTTTGATGAAGTCCGCAAAAGAGAGTACACTCATCTCCTCCAATGCTTTGGATATTGAAACAGAATAGTTTTTTTCTGATAAGATAGCACATTAATTGCTTTACTTATTAGATGAGCGTCAGCTTTCGATATAACCCATCCCACAGACTCCTGACACATTGCATGCTGAGAAGTCCTGTCCTTGAAGTTACTGTAGCGCACAATGATCAGAACTTACCGCTGATGGTTTGTTAGCATTTACTAGCAACGTTTTGGCAGAGGGTGACCTCTAGTACTCTCTCTAAACATTTTCAATTTACAGACTCAAGAATTTTTGCTGTCTTCGCCTCTCATTCTGTTGAAGAGGTCAGCCCTTTACGAATTTGCCACAAGAAGTTCGAAATACCAGATATACTTAAACAGCTTAGTAAGAATACAGCCACAATGAACACACAACATACAATTCATTTTAATATTTATAGAAGAAATTCACATTGTTTTAAGGGTACAGAAGCAGCTGCTGTCATTTGGCTATGAGCAGATGTTAGACCTCCGAAAGCTTCGCTGATAATTAAAATACTAACAGTTAGTGTTTTACCCCAGCTGCAGGTTCTGTTTACTGTAAATTTGATTTTAATGGTGCCTCTGTGCAGTTATTGAATAGAGGTTTGTTTTCTACTATACATACAAAAGTGTCTACAATGAAGACAAATGGTTATTTCCCATAATTTACCCTGGAAAGATATGAATACACACTGTAACATAGTTGAATTTGTAAATGAAATACAGATATGACTATCATATTGGAAATGGTGGTTTCTGCTATCTTAACTAACAAAAAGAACTGGGGGAACTTAGTGTTTCTAGTTATTCCCAAGCATTTCCCCTAAAAACTGCTGTGCTTTTCAAATGGGTTGAGATGTGCCCTCGAGCAAAGAACAGGTGCTCCTTTTTACTGAATGGGTGCGTAAATCAGAATTAATAAATACAGGAAATCACAATACTCGTATTTGATGGGTGTGCAGAAGAAAATAATCTCTGCTTGATCATTTAACAACATGATGTTTTATTTTAGGTATCCCTTACAAGTGTCTGCTCTCTTTAGTGCATATATGTACATCAAACGTTAGGGAAGGCCAGCCACTTTCAGAATTGTGAATCCCAGGGGCCTGATTATGCAAACACAATGCATAATGCAAGCTACCATGTTTAGTCCCTTTGAGACTATTGAGGCTAACTATGGCAGTAAGCAGTACTCTTGATAAATAAATGTTTATAAGACCAGGATCTAAACGTATATATTCTTGAAAGACAAAAACTCTTGCTGAGATAATAATAACAAAAAGGGTCTTTTGCTTTTTTTTTTGGCAAAAGAGTTACTGTCTGGGATTAGACCTATTTCAGAAATCTAGATCTTTTTCCTCATGAGCAGAGCTTGTGGGGTTTGTTCCCTGATTTTCTCATATTAGCATTCATATTATTTTTCATATTATCGTCTATGTTCTGTCTGCCCAGGAAACAGAATTCTCCGGTTTGACCAAGCACGACCAGTACTTCTTGAAATTGAGATTGTGACTTAGAAGTGCTAATAATGCACTTTCCAGTTGCACTGCGGGGGATAGAACAGCAAAAGTGCATCCGTGTAGCATCAATGTCAGTTGTCCCCAAACTGAGGGTCAGCGTAGCCTTTGTAGCCAGACTGCCAAGAAACGTCCAGGCTGGCTGTCCTCATCTCCAGCTGCTAAATTGCACTGGAAGAGGTAGCTAAAATACTCCAAATATACATTCCTAATGCTCCTTGCCCATATAGGTAATTGCTGTGTATGCCACAGTGAGGTTTTTGCTCACGTGTAGGAGTTGAGAAGGCAATCCTGTTGCGAGCAGGTAAAGAGAAAAAGTAGTCTACAAGAAAATCGGTTACTGGGCAGGTTAGGCAGCTGTAAAATCTACACGTTAACGCTGCACACGTTTGCCACGATCAGTGGGAGTTTCAGCACGTATATTTTTTATTTGCATAGCTTCTGTAACACTGGGCTCTATACTGTTCATTTTTGACCTTGAGAGCAGGAAAAGAGAAACTGAAATTTTTCACAGAGAAGGCCTTTTCCCAAAGGTTAATTGGGCACTGGAGGGAAACTAAACCAAACCAAACAAACTGCCTAAACACCCTAGCCGGATGGCTCAGCTATTTATTTTGGTGGTTGTTTTTTCTTTTGTTTCTTTTTGTTGCTGTTGTCATAGTCCTCTAAGGTGTGGGAGGTAATAATAACAAGCAGGAAATTTTAGTCTGGTTTTTGAAAGAAAAAAAATTACAATAATATTTCCATTTACATTTTAAGGAAGCTAAAAGGACATCTGCTGCTTTGTTTAAGATACCTGAAAGGTTAAAACTTCATCCTTTATTCAAGCAATTCTTAGAAGACCTTGAAGTTTCTAAACATGATTGAGTGATTAAGGACAAAGCTAGAAGCCAAGGATGTTTTGAGTTTCAGCATTGAAACATGATTTTACTGGATGCTTAAGTATAAAATGAACTGTGAACATTATTTGGGAATTGGGTTTTTGTGTAATTTTCTTTTTACTGTAATAATATGCTGAAAAGAAAAAAAAACAAACCTTGCTGCATCGGTATCTCTTGGGATTTATGTACTTTGTGTCAATGGTGGATTTTTTTTAAGTGTCTCAGGGAGCTGGTTAAGTCCCCCATAGGTATACTTATTTGTACTGCTTTACAAATATTTGCAGCCTTTGTGAACATAATAGTTCTGACAGAGCCATTTTGGGTTGCTGATTTATTTCACTTCTTGGTTTGACCCATCCTATTTTCTTTCCTTGAGCAGAAGACATGAATGAGCCTTTACAACCTCTTTTTTAGTAGCTTAACTAGCTGGTTTAGAAAATGCTGGCCCGTGCATTGCTTGCACATAAAAACCTTACAACTGAGAAAAAATAGTTTTTACTATGGTTAAGGAACAGAGATCTGAAAAATGTGGCTTATTATTATGGCCTCCGAAAATCAAGGAAATCCCAAAGTTATGACATTATGCCACTGTTCTTTGACTGCACTTAATTAAATAGAGATCATTACAAAAATAATAAATAAATAAATAGAAAAGGAAAGAAAAAAGAGCAGAAACTTGGAGTTTGATCAAGGCCTAAATTGTTTCTTTATGAATTTGAATGGTGGACTTACTGTAGCATTCAAAATATTGTACTGCCATGTAGAGAATAACTTTTAAAATAATAAAATCAGTTCTCATTCAAGTGATGCCCGATATAAGTTGAATTTTCTATATCTTTTAAATTCCTTGAAGGTTGTATTTATTTGAAGGTAAAGATGTTTCTTTGCCTTCACATTATTTAATATTCATTGCATTTTAGCAGATACCAAATATTCATATGTGTCAATAAATAACATACCTAATCACCAAAGTATGAAAAATTAAGTGTTGCTGAACAGGGTGCTATAAATCAGGCCTCCTAGAACTTTTGCAGAAAAGGAAAAATAGCTGGTTTAAGCTTGCTGTGTAAATGCGGATCATTTCCGTCGTCGTAATAGATTATTTCATTTATGACTTACTGCTTTGTCCTAAAGGTGCTCCTTGTGAAGGATGTCCTCAGCCTAGCCTCACCATGCACAACCGCTTGCTACAACTTTTGGGGAAGGGTTAGAATTCTAAAGAGGCTGCCGGCTGAGAGCAAAGTGGTGCTTTACATATAATATTAGCCCAGACTTTCCTAACGCATTACGCATTTCTTTCTGAGACAAGTCTCCTTAATGCCATCTTTATCTGCTACACGATGCATGAAATCTACTTTCTGTTTTAGAACTGCGGCTGACCCCCGACCTTGCGAGTGGCGCCACAATGTGACCTTTCTATTGTCATCAGCTTTCATTCTCCTGAAAATTCTATGAATTTTTATTACAAGTTTTTTTAAACCGAGCTGAGGCTTCAACAAATTACTTGACACAGATGAGATGAAGTTGTTGAAGTAGTGTTAGATAAGTTTTACAGCCAGCATGTGTGCTGCTGAACAGTACAAAGCCAGTGTCCTACAATGTCATACACCAGTAACTGCTGAGCCTACTATTGGATAAATACATCATTTTATGGAACATTGATTGTTCTATAAACCCAATGGAGTATTATGCTCTATGATCAAACCATTTAGATTGTGTGTAGAGCACAGAAAATGCCATATTCAGGATGGTACTAAAAGTGCCATTTGTGTATTTTATGGATGTCATTACGGGGGAAACTTCTCTCTGTAGGCCCTGTTTACTGCAAAATTTTTTAGTCTGTAATGACATTTTTCATTCACAACGTATGCCTTCAAGAGAGGGGGCCCTTGTTTTATTTGTTTCATTCGAGTTTACTGCACAAATCCTGTACATTTTAATTAAATGTAAGCTTAACAAAAGAACAAGGTATTTATTCTGTGGGGAACAAATGATGACAGTAACAAAAGAATAAAACAGACACACAAAAGAAAGTCAGGTATTGAGTAAAAGAGAGGGAAAAAGGTACTAAGCCCTATTTGTAGTTTCCCAGAAGCACATTAAACATCAAAGCGTTTCTTTTAGCCCTATTTCGGGAGTTTGTGGTCTCTGAGAATTAAAATAACCCGCGAATATGGATTTAATGTCTAAAAAATCCTGACATGTTCAAATAAAAAACTAACAGTCGCTCAGGACTCCAACTGATAAATAATGGCTCTGCTGAAATGACAGACTTCTTGGAAAGAAACCAATTCTGTGATCATTGCACCCCTAGATATGAAACACCTCTTTACAAATTGTCTGAATATGAGCTCTCGTATGATTATATTTTGTCATTTTAATGCCTATTTGTGTGTCTTTTTAATTTGCAATGACATGCAATCAGCAACAAGTCCACTTTTCCTTATATTAATGTGGGCTTGTATTGCAGCTTATGCTTGCCATGTCAGCCAACACTTACCCCTTCTCTTTACCCGGTTTTAAGAGGGGGCGAGAGGCAGGCTGGATTTAGTAGGACAATGTGATTTGTTGCTACATACAGTCCAATAATGTGACATGTTCCTTAAATACATAAAAATTCCTACAAATGTTGTGTTGGATAGCAGTGCTCCATTACAGAAATGCACTGTTCCAAAGTCGAAATAGCAGCTAAGCCGCAAAATATGTTGTTTTCTAAATATCTTCCCTACTTGGCTTTTCACTGTTAAAACAAAAGAAAACCAGTAAAATCTGCAATTCATATTTACCATGAAAAATCACTAAAATTGAACTTGATGTTCCCAGTAAATTCTTGGTCGTAGTCCAGTTAAAATTTAAAGTTACAGTAGATTCACATTAGTTTAAATGACACTTGAACTTCTACACAGCTCAACATTAATTCATTATAGTTGAAATGGAAGAATCTTCCGTGGGTGAATCTTTTACAATCTGATTGAGGCTGTTACATTTTATAGGAGCCATTTTTCAAAGCAGTACTGACAGCACTCGAAGTTATTAAATTGCTGAATCAAAAGATGGACCTGCAATCGCATTTATGAACTGTGATGGAATAGCTGGGGTTGCACTGAGCTGAGGTTAAGATGTTGGTGTAGTTAAGCTTCATCACACCCCTTAGTGACAGCAGTATTTACCCACGTAGTTTACTTTAATGGTCAGGAAGTGGCTTAACTCACCTCTGGATTCAAATAGATTAAGTAAGCAGTCAGGATGGCATAATTATCAGCGCTGCGAGGGATTCGCCGGATAGCTCTTCACCCAGGAGACTTCCCATTCGATTGCACAGTAAAGACTGGAGTTGCAGAGATTCTCGGGTACAGCTTTGCTTCGAGGAGATGAAACCAGGCTGAATTTCCTTTTTCTTTCCCTTCCCCGGACCAGAGCTTCTCCTCAATGCGGGGATGCTGTGTCCCGTACATAAATTATCGTGATCTTAGGGGAAAGATGTCATGATTTTGCTGTGCCCGTGTGAAAATTATGATCGTAGAGTTATTTTGATTTTGAAATCCAGTGGAAAATGCATGATTTGTAGAGTTATTTTGATTTTGTGCCACATCACTGCCAGGCTCCTCTTTTATCATGTCAACAAAGCAAGATTCCTGAGAGAATTAATTACTTCTACTCTATTATAAAATGTGGAGGAGCTAAGATAATTGTCATTTTATTATGTTGATTTCCCCTTCCTATTTTTCTGCTCTTTGGGGGGTCTTGTGAATGTCAGTGCCTACAGAGAGCACAGGAAAAGTGGGGATAAGAACCAGTGGTACCACAGTAAGCTTCCTTCTCGCTTATGCCTGACAAAATGCACTTCAATTGCAAGTGCCAGATTTATCATGCAGCATCACTTGGAAACACTCTAATGGTTTAAATTGTTAATTTTCTTCTCCAAAGATAACCTGCCTTGCAAACTAAGATGGAGAAAGTTGTATAACATCAGTTTAGACTTGTGGAGGTGATTTGCAGCCTTTCAGCTTAACAAAATTACTTCTTGTGCTTCACAGTACAGTTCTCCACCGAAAGCTTCGTCATAGAAAAAAAGATAGATAGACAGACAGATAGGTAGGCAGATGCCAGAAAGAGCTCGGTCTTTTTAACATTGGTGTTATCTTGGAATATTAGCTTGATATACACCTTAGTATATCAAGTTGCTAGAGGCTGCAAGATGCCAAGTACTCAGTCTCGGAGTAACACAGCTCCTAAGCGGGAACTTACCTTTAAGCAAAGTAAGTTTTTAGAGCCCAGCTTAGTTCTCTGTGGGATCAGGGCCTGACAGCTCTATGCTTTGGGTGGGAGAGCCCACTTAGACCAGCTTTAGCATCATTTTCTTGGCCTCTTCAGTTGTGTGGAGTGTATTGTTTGCTGAAAGTGGCTTAGTGGCTTGGAAAGTACAGTGCTAGCCCCAAATTTGACTGTAGGAGTCAATTTTTTTTCTTGCTTGTTTTATCCCAAACAAGCAATGGTGTATCTATGTGTATTAGTGATAAGGTGCTATACCTGTTATTCCAGAGATGTGATTTCAGTTTGTGCACATCAGTTTAAACTAGAGCGTGGATGTGGGTAGTCTCAGCAGCACGGACTTCATCAGCCTTCCCAAGGCCCATCTGGCATTAGACCTTCACCACCTTCTCAGTGTTCAGGACCCACTCTTCTCTCTGTGCGCGCTGGTTGTGGCCCAAAGTTCGTTTCCCTGGAGCTGCAGGGGAGCTTCAGGACGGCACTGCCATGGGGAGACGGCGAGTGCTAGAGCTGTTCTGCCACAGACATCCACAAAGCTGGTCACAGGGTGCTCTCAGTTACACCTTCCCAAAAATGCCGAGGGCAACCCTGAGGCCATGCTTTGAGGATGGTGGGCTTGACTTTGTGCAGCTGTGGGCACCATGTGCTTTGCTGAAGCTCTGTTGTTAGTGATGAGAACTGAGAAGAAAACCCTTAAACCAGACCCAAAACCAGACCGAGTGACAGAGCAAGCAGTTGGAATGTGGGGGTTACAAGTGTTTTAATTTGTAAATTGATTTCATGTAGAAATAGTTAAGAAGTGTAATTGATGTTTCTCTGGATGATATTTTCCAGAATATCCTGCTTAGGGTAAGAAAACTACAGAGTGTTTTCTCCAGGTAACTAGGCTAGTGACTGAGTCAGTCAGGTGTGCTGGAGAAGATGCTAGGTGGAAAATGAAGGGGAAGACAATGGCATCAAAATGACAGCATGGCAATTACCTCGCCAGCAAAAGCAGGGTATTAAGAAGATCAGCCACAGTTTTTCACACCCAGATATGTTTAATGTAATATACGATCCTAAAATTCATCACTGAAGTACTGAAATATCACAGATAGGATCTTCTATAAAAGATGTGTTAATGGCTTTTAACTGTATACTGTATTTATCTGGGCTTTTTTATACAGCATATTTTAAAAAACACATTTAAATTGTTAATAGGCTGCAGAATTGTTAAACTCAGCAATTATTTCAACCTGTAAATATGTTATTTGGAAAACATGCAAATTGTTTTTGTTCGCTTGCTCATTTTATCTGTGTTTTCTGCCAGTGGAATCTGAAAATTGTCAAGGAATTTTTTTTCCATTTAAGCTACAATTTGTTAAAGTAACGAACTGATATTTGCCATGATACCACGTTAACAACATATTTTACCTTGTAGGCATTGTGTCCAAGTCCTATGAGTGCCGACTGAAGGGGCAAGGAGCAACCTTTGTGGAAACTACGAGTCCTTTTACTGCGGCAGCACTGGGAGAGGTTTCTCCAGTGAAAGAGAAGGTCTTTCGGGGCAGCAGAAGACAGACACAGTCGTCTGAAGAAGTTCAGCAAGTTATTATTATTCAAGGATACGATGGCGACTTTGCAATTGATGCCTCTGTGGAAGAAACAGCGGCGGCTACCCTTCAGACTCTCGCAATGGCTGGTCAGATGGCCAGGGTGGTCCATATTACAGAAGATGGGCAAGTCATAGCTACAAATCAAAATGGCTCGCACGTGAGTAGTATGGTTCCAGGGCAGATACTTACGGAGCAGCTAGCAGATGGCGCGACACAGGTGGTAGTGGTTGAAGGAACAGGAACGGATATGGAGGAGGCCGTTCGAATAGACGCAGTTCCTGACTCCAGTAGCGCTGTGCTGCAGCAGATAATGCGACAAGAAGTTTTAGATGCTTCCGAAGCTGCAGTCCATCCTCCAGACTCCTCCTCGGCATTAGATGCCCTGCTTTGTGCTGTAACAGAGCTGGGTGAAGTGCAAAACAAATCGGGACTCCTTGACAGATGCAGGTCTAGTCACAAAGATTTCTTGCAAATGCCAAACCCAGAGGTGCCCAGCATTCCCAGTAATGCAGAGGGACAAGAAATACAAATGTTCCATGAAGTTCAAGAGACTCAGGAAGATACCGAACCCATGGAAGTAGTGACGCGGGTCATGCACCCATCGGCTATAATTGCATCTCAGGAGAGAGCTCAGGCTGCCTTCAAGAAAATGGTCCAAGGAGTATTACAGTTTGCTGTATGTGATACGGCTGCAGCCGACCAGCTGATGGAAGAAGGTGTCACTCAGGTCATTGTAAATGAGGAAGGGACTGTGCATATGGTAGCTAGAGAAGGCTCTCAGATAATTATGCAGGAAGCTGGTAGCCACGCGCTCAGTGTCCAAGGCGAACACATGGATTTAGTTGAGTCGGATGGGGAAATATCACAGATTATTGTCACAGAAGAAATAGCTCAAGCCATGGTTCAGGGTTCTGATGGCAACTTCTCTGAAGGTGCAACCCACTACATCGTCACAGAATTGCCACCAGACATGCAGGATGAGCCTGGTGTGTACTCACACGCTGTGATAGAGACGGATGGGTCTCCAGAGATTTTGCAGGCTGGTGCTGGTATAAAAGCAGAAGCTGTATCCCCTGAGGGAGCAGGAGAACAGTTAACAAGCATGGTCATTTATACAGAGGGTGCCTCACAAGTCATTCAGGGCCAGAGAGATGATAATGAAGTACAAGAAGCATGAAGAGTTTCATCTCCTAGGCTTGATGCAGGGCAAAGCTGGAAATCACCAGATCCATGGAGGCACTGTATTCCTGGGACATTTTCTGTAAAACCTTCTCAATACAACATCCTCCTAGCCAGGTAACAGATACGCACCCTGCAGGAGGCGAAGGCCAGCTGCTAGGAGGAGTTCACCGAAAAGGATCGTACAATCTTGTTACAATAGCTGTAAGAATTATCGTATGGGATTATTATCAAACAAGCATATTAGGGTACAAAAGAGGATAAAGAGCCCCCCCAAAAAAAGTAGGTATTGTTCTGTTCACTGCTTGCTTTGTTTTGGTTTGGTTTTTTTTCAAATGTTTTATCTCGGGGTAATTCCCTGCCGTCTGTCATTTTTGTCAAACATAATCACAGGAGTAAAATAGTTCTGTTTACACGTACATTTTGTGAACAGATAAATAAGCAAAAAATACAAACCCCATAATAACAAGGTGAACAGGTAGGCTTACGTACTGTCATCGGTGCCCGTCTTTATTTTAAAGAAGAACAGGTGACATTTTGCTTTCTAGAACCTTACTTTAAAATACCCCTGGCTAAAAATATGTCCTCAAAATAAGTATTTTTTGCATCTCAAATCAAATTTTTCATAGTAGCTTACTCTTTCATGGTCTCACATTGGACTTTCCCTGAAGAAGAGCTCAAAAAAAACCAACACTTCAGAGAATTCTTGATTATACACGTTCAGGAAGAACTTGATGCCTGTAACTTCCGCTTAATTTTAGATGAGAGTCCTACATAAGAAATGTGCATTTTTTGACAAAAACAAATATTGTCACTGTCAGTATTTCGCTTTTCTTATAAATAGTACTTCATAAAAATACCATTTTGCAGTTCATTTTGTGAGCGACTTCTGAAATGTTATGGGTTTTTTTAAAGAAAATTCTGACATTGACATTAACAAGTAGAAAAAAAAGAAGGTGACCTTGTATTTCTTGCTTAGTCCAGAATGTCAATTATTTACTTGTGGATATACTGCAATTGTTCAATGCAAGTTCGCGTTGAAAAGATTTGTTTCATGATACAACTGCTTTTGTTTCTTTAAAAAAATTGTAAAATATAAACTGGCAAGGTTTGGGGATTATTTTTTTTTTGTCTTTCAAATAAAATGTTAGCATTAAAATGAAGCATCATGATTTTTAATATTAAGCAATAAACAGAACTGGCATTCAGCAGGAGCAAACGAATGCTATCTGTTATGTCTGTGCATTTCCTCTTTTCTCTTTTCCTTTCTCTAGCTCGCTAGATAGATAAAGATAAAAGAATCTAATTTCTGAAGTGTGCCTCATGCATGCTTAATATAATTGTGTAAGTGTTTAGGGTATAAGCCATGCTGACTCTAGAGATAACTGGGTTTCCTATCATGTTTAATATCTTAAAATTATCAACTGTAAGAAAGTTGGGGTAAGGTAAAACAATAGTTCCTTCCTGAAGCAACTGTTTAAAAATGTATTTTCTGATAGACCTGCTTAGAAAAGGTGCTTCATGCCGGGGCTATAAGATCCTGCTGTCTTTTCATCTCCTTTTATTATTATTTTTTAAATTATATTATTTTCCAGGAATTAAGGTTGTGTCTTTGTCAAACCCCCAAAAAAGTAAATTTCAGGTTAGACATGGAGATTCATAATTAGCCGAGTTTGACTTGCTCATCTTTCTTAAAAGTGACAGGCTGTTCACTTACTCTTAAATACTGTCTTCAGCAAACAGTGACAGGATCAACTCCCGTTTGTTATCAGGAAAAAGGTGACCTTTACAAAATGATGGCCCTCTGCAAGACTCTCACAGATGTTCAAAAAACGGAATGTTTTTCAGTGGAAATATTTCTTCTTGATCATTTCTCCTGTTAACTGTAGCCCTGTGGTCTTGCAGCTTGGATGCTAATTCTTTGCTGTGCTGAGTCCTGTATGGCTAACCTTTCTGCTGCAGTACAGGGTGTTGACACTGACATGCTGCAGTTTACCATTTGTGATTTATTTAGGATAAATATGTCTCAGGTGGCATTTAATCCTTCATAAAACCAGTGTAGCCTGCAGTGTCAAACCAGCAATCACATTGTATGCACAATGAAAAGAGCAGACCTTTGCATAAAAAAAAAAAAAAAAAAAAAAAAAAAAAGAAAAGAAAAAAAAACAGTGGTAGGTGTTCCTGTGCTTGGGAGCATTGGAAAGGATTCACTAACCTACCCCGTGCTGTAATTACCTGGCAGCTCAGGTTAACGATACTTCTCTCCGAGTGCAGCCTGATCAGGAGAGCTAATATTTTTCTAGGGCTTTCCCCCCCCCCCCTTCTTCTTCTTTTTAATGTGCACTTTAAAGTTAACTTCTTAGTGCCCTACAAATGTAACATTAGAAATCAAGGGTGACATTCATCCCTGCGCAGACAGCCTGCGTAAGGACTCCACACACTGTCTCAGCCCCGTGCTAAAATGCTCTCTGCCATACATCCAAAGTCGAGGCTGCGGCCGATCTCTCCCGGGGCTTAGGAAACTCATCTCTGGCATTTGTCTCCCTCCCGTGCCGGAGCTCCTGGCGCTGCGCCGTGTCATAAGCTGGGAGGAGATTAGCTGGATCACTCCATGGATGTGCCAGGCATCCCTGGGAAGCAGGGAGGGAGGCAATGGGGTGGAGCAGTGCCTGAACAGGAGCTGAGCCCCCGGGGATGGCCATGCCCGCTGCCGGCGAGGCGCCCGTGGTGTGTCGGGGAGCGGGTTCGGGTGCTGCAGGAGCTCTTTGCCACACAGCGTCCACCATCTGAGCACAGTAGAAGAACTTGTGCGGTGGCTCTAGGGAGGCGTATAGCCCAGGCAGCCGTTCACTCCTAAACATGTGGTTTGCTGTTTGGTTTGAACGCCTTCAGTTGCCCATCTCCGGGAAAAAAAAATCAAGGGCTGTGCTGTAATGGAAGCAGTTGCTGAGAGGGCCACGTGCCTGTGTCATTCGGTTGCCTTCTGATATTCCAGCTGCCAGAGCCATTGGCTTAATTTCCTCTTTGTTTTCCATTCTGAATAAGCATTACCAAAGTTGGACCCTACTGTGAACAACGCCAAATGGGTAAAAATGTAAGTGTTTAGGAAGCATTGAACTAATATGCAGGGGAGAAAAAAAAACCCAAAACAACAACCAAGAGTGAACAAAAAAAAAAAACCTAAATGAAAACAAAGCCAGGGGAAAGAAGAGATGTTTCTGGCAAGCAGTTTCACCCTCCCATTTCTTAAGAATCAGACACACACCTCCTGAGGCAGTGTCTCCTGGCCCCTGAATTCAAGCTCCATCCTTGGGGGAGAAATGGGAGATAAGAGATAGCTGGAAACGATATTTAGAGAAATATTTCCTATAACGAATACAAAACGAAAAACCCCAAAACCCAACACAACCCAAAGTGCCCACAGCTACATACCGTTCTGCCTGACTACCGGCCGCACTTCGCTCTGGAAGCGAGAGGAGCCCGAGCCAACAGTTGATGCGCTAAGGTATGCACATGTGGATTGCGCACAGTGCTGCGAGCGCTGCTGTCATTTATAAATGCTGCTTTAACGCCAGAAGTGTTAGCTGTGAGGTCCAGGAAGAAATGTATTTGTGATCTTTGCGGACAGTGGATTCAGCTTGTGTAATCGCTGTAGGAATCTCTGCGTGTGGAAGTCCTGGCACCCGGGGCTGGCCCTCAACTCAACCTGAGCTGAAAACACAGGTGAGTCCCCTTCAGGACATCACGGGGATTGAGAGATGGGGTTGGAGCTATGGGCAGAGCAGTGTGAGGAGCTGGCGGTGTGGTAGGCGCATGCTTCGGAAAGCCAATTCTGGGGCTTTTTGCCCAACTTTCCCTGCTCAGTAGACTTCCTGAGCACAAAAAGCTGTAAACAGAATAAAAAAAAAAAAAAGAGAGAAGGATGAAGACGAAACCACTCCTGAAATTCGAAACAAGGTTAGTCCTAGCGAGAGGATTAAGTAACAGAAAAAAGGTCATTCATTTGGCAAAATAAAAAAGAGCTGTGAGTTTTCACTTATTTTACTGTGCAATATTAGCCCATAATTTAAGATAGCACACGGCTCACTTAAGCAGCCTACCCCTGTTCCATCTTGTTGAAGAATACAATTCGTTTTCCACTCCTCTAGGGTGATATCATTTTATATGAAGAAAAAAGTTAGCTCAGATGGCAGTTATATGTTTCGGAAGCACCTTCTAATCAGGGATTGGTGATTCATTATTAGCTTCAGCAGGCGATCCATCTGACATGTAAGGGGAAAAAATTAGCAGCTGTCACTGCATGATGAGTTAATTTCCTGATAGGCCTGACACTGAAAAGCCATTTGGAGACATGGAGATGGCTGATGAGAAAACCTGGTGCTGGTTTATAATTGGAGAGAAAGAAAGGGCAGAGAGACAGAGGGAGGTGGGGGAGGGACTGAGGCTAATCTACAAGTGGGGATGGATGTTTGTATATTTACTAAATAGACTGCTTCACAATAACCCGCATTACTGTGCATATACACCTCGGCGGTTAAGTAATAAGGACCGGGCCCTTTCATTTTCCTTCTGCCGTGTGTCATTATTTCTAGTCATTTGTAATTAGTACTACAGACGGTTTTACGCTTACTCCAGCCCGGGTGAATGGTGTACAAGCACGCGATTGGGTTATCTTGCGGTGACATTGAAACCTGACATTTTAGTGGAAAGGGGAGAAAATGACGCTATCCCTTTAATGGTTCTTGCTGCAATTTTCTTAATTGCAGCTTGAGATTTCAATCAATCATACAAAAATAAACTTATTTGAAACAAATATTGCTAAAACTTCCAAGGGCACAGTTGCAAATGATGAAAGGGTATTCAATGAAATCTCTCGTAGAGTATGAGGAAATATGCTCTTCAAAATATATAAGCACATGCCTGTCTGTTTATCCTTTGCAAGAATAGTAAGTAAAACTACGGAGAAAATAGCCATGCTAGACCAAATATAGGCCACTGTGGAATCTGCCTTGTGTGTGTAATAGGGACAGCAACACAAAGTCTTTTATATGTATTAAATAAAGCTAATAGGAAGCCCTCGGCCAGAGACTAACTAATTTCTTCTGTGGCTGTGCGTGTTAGGTACTTCTTTAAAGGGCTACTTGTTTTCAGCTATTTAAATAAGGCATTTAATACGCCCAGCAAAGGAAGCCAGGCTTTTCTTTAACTGGGGAGAAAAAAAAAAAGAACACGATGAATATTTTTGAATGATGAATTTTTGGTGTTCGAAATGATAGAACATAATGGGATTTTCACCATCATTGGAAGACAATTTTTGACTGGGAAAAGCATGACCCAGTAGCTTCTACCAAGTGTATTTGTACAAAACTAGCTTTGCTGTTTTTCTCTTAGGATATTCTTAAATGATGGTCAAGGATTTGGGAGCAGTGGTGGAAGGGGGAATACCCATGGAGGGCAGATAGCTCCAGCATGTATCATGCAACTAAAATGTGATAGACGACTAGCACGCAAGCTAGGATTATGTCCCGCAACACAACAGGACACCTGACCTTGTTTAAAATACATTCTTGTCCTCTGGCAGCAGCACATTTATCAAGGCTACTCTGAATGACCAGTCATAACGCCCAGCGCTGCCCTGGAGGTCAGCGTTAACTGAGGACCATCGGGTTCTGGGATTTTCTCATTAGTAAGAACAGCAAGCCCCTGGGCAGCCATAGCTTAACGCTAGGGTGGCTTTTCTTCCATGTGCCCCCAGCCTCTGATCACTCTTGCTGCCTTGAATTCTCATTCCTCATTGAAGCTCTGCCATGTGTTGCTTCAGCTTCCGGGAGGTCCTGCACACAGACTCCTGTCGCCAGTTTGCCATGTTCGGGAGTGATCCACCTGGGTATGCAGGGAGCAGAAGAACGGGTGGCTGGTTTGTCACCTCTGCTAGGTCGCATCCCTTGTTACGCAAGCAGCCATGAGCTTCAAGGTCCACGCAATGGTCAGCAGAGAGATTTTGGAAGTCATCCAGCTCCTTGGGAGGGCTGGTTGGGTAAGTTAAGTGTCACCAAGGAGACATCTGGTCAGACAGGCGATAAGAAAAGATTGAGCAAATCTTAGGTAGGAGGCAGAGCCTTCGATTCTTAATGTGCTAGGAACTGAGCTTTATAAGGAGCTTCTGAAAGCAGGAATAGAACTGAATTACCAGAAACCAAAAGCAATGACTGCTCACGCATAACAAAGCCATGCGCACAAGAGCTGAGAGACAAGGAGCAGACAAAAAAGGAAGACAAAACCCATAACCAGCTCCCTTTCCCTCTCTGTTCTCCCCTCCTCCACCAACACACAGGGCAGAGAGAAGCAATTTCATGGCCGCATTCAGTGACCCTGCTGTGCCATGCAGGACACAGCGTCTGGTTTGAAGATCTGGCTGTAGCAAGTGCAGTGCTGCAGGTGACCCCCCAGGTCAGGACTGGGCTTCTGACACCTCCAAATTCCTGCAAGGGGAGACACCCACAGAGAAGACACATCTCAGCCAGGTAGGATGGAGGAGCACCAGGGGAAGGAAAGGACTCGTTTTTGTTGCAAATGAGGTCTTTGCAAGCAGATGTCTTATGCTTAGAGAGTTTCAGGACTTTCCCCCAAATCCTGCTAAGCTTCTTCAATCTGCCGATGTGTTCCTCTGTGGCTGCGGGTGTGGAACAGGTTTGTGTTTTCTGCTCAGCATATGGTGGTGACTGCTGGTGTTTAGTAGCTGTGAAATCCAGATGCCCAGCTCCAGGAGGATTTTTCCCTTGCGAGGGACATCTGGCCATCCTCTCGGCCTTGCTCGTTCTTCTTCTCCTCATTTTTGCTTGCAGTCTGCAAGCCTTGCCTATGAATTTGCAAAGCGGATCGTTCAGCTGATTTATTCTTCTGCTTTAATTCAAGGTTAAGAAGGAGTCAGCAATGGGAAGCCTGGGGTTGTGTTTGCACCTGGGGACCCAGATAGAGACGTATATGTCCTAAGCCCACCGCCTGCTCTTGCCAGGGCAGCAGAGGGAGCTGAGGCTGCTGTGGCACATTGAACAGAAGGCAATGGCACTGTCGGCTGGCAGCAGCCTGGTGGGGATGGCAGGTGAAGGGAAACCTAGAGGGATGCATCCGAAACACCAGGATGGCTGCCTTGCTTTGGCTCAGAGCCACTGGGCACTGTCTGGGGTGTTTCTGCTCAGACTCCTGCCTTAAATCCATATGCGAGCTATGACGATAAAATTAGGGACAGCAGGTACTGCAGATATTTAGAGCAAATGGAAGCAGGAATTTTCAGGAGCGTTTCTGTCTGGTAGCTGGGAGCTTGGATTCACAGGAGAAATCCTGAGTGACCTGGGAGAGCTTCTGGACCGCCGACCCCTTTTTTATTATTATTTTCTCTTCTTGTTCCTGCAGGTAAAGAGCCGGGTCTGACAGGAGCAGGCTTGCCACATACCTGGTAATCCTGCCCGCAGACGGCTCTGCTACAGGAACCGTGTGTCTTGCTGGGCTGTGATGTGGTCTGTGGTAGATCAACGATGTGGACAAAAGCCTGCTGCCGAGGAGCAGGAGCCAAGTCTTAGGCAACATGCCTGCTGAAGTCAGGAAGAGAAGATAACCAAACTCATTTGCTCTTGCAGTCTGTTGGTATCTGACTCCAAAATTCGGTAGACAAATTGCTAATGCAGCAGAAATTATCAGTCTGCTCTTCTGCACTGGGTGCTGGGTTTGTCCTCATTCCTCTTGTCCCCATTTGCTGGGCCTTCCTACTAAAGAGAGACCAAAAATGGCCCTTTTCCAGTAGTGAGCTCCCAAGGCCCTGCAAAGAGGTGGGAATCCATTTCTTCTCCTTCTTCTATGGGAGGTTCATGGCCTCAGCTCCTGCTTCCTCACTTGACACCTCGGCAGCACGAGTGGGGCTCCTGCCCGAGCGGCCCAGCCGTGGTTTGGCCGTAGCATGGGTGGGTGGCTGCACCCCAGCGCCCTTCCCTGCACTCTGCCATGCCACGCATGGTGTGCAGGGCCTTATTTAACATGCAGCTTTTCAATAATTTGTCTTGATGGTTAAGTGGGTGGCCCCGTGCCTAGTTTATTGCGTGCTGTTGAAAGCCTGCTCCAGAGGCAGGATGAGTCATTTTCTATGGACATTTTTTCTGGTCCTTGTCACTCGGGTATCTGAGTGCTTCTCAACCCTTCATGGCTTTGTCCTCCTTTAGCCTCACTAAGGTATCATGAGGAATTAATTTTTTGCTTTCGCAGATGGAGAGCTACAGACTGTAGAGAAAGATCTTCACCCATTTGGGGAACCTCATTTGAGCTAACATAGACTTTAACCTTGCAAAGCTCTCACACTTCAGTATATGTGGACATGTCCCTGGTATGTGACCATCCTACCACCTTTTTAATGCTTCATCACGGCCTTTGGTGTCTCTTACCATGAGTGTGCTCAGCATACCTGCAAGCCAGATACCGGGGGCTGATATGGGCACTGGGCAGAAAAGAACATTTCTTTGTTTGCTGTGTTGTGCCCCATCTCTTCTCCTGCCCCCTGATCATTTCTGCTAGATTTGGGGGTTTCTACCGCTGACACATAATAGCGAATTTCTATTTCTGGATATGAAGCATGGAGCTCATGGATATTAAACACACAGGCAACAATACGGCATGTGGATGTCTCTGTTGGGCATATAAGAGCTTGTACAAAGGGCAGAGACAGGCTTTGAGTGTTCCTACAACAAGATCCTTAACTGACCTGCCAGCCATGGTTGCTCACCGAATACACGCACTCAGCCGTGCCGCAGAGCGCTGGCCCATCGGGCAAGTGGCAGCTCACGGCGCCTTTCTTACCTGCGCTTCCAAGGGGATGAGCACAGCTCGCTGCAGCAGCTGGTGGTGGGGAGTCATCTGCTTGCACGGCGCACGGTCGGAGTTAATTCTCCGGTTCTTCAGCGCCAGGCACAAATGTGCACACATTGGGAGGCATGTGTGGGAGATCTCTTTTCTTCATCCAAGTAGGTTTCTAAGAAAGGTCTTTTGATAATCAGGCTGAAATCTTGCTGGAGTGAAAATTAAACCACTTTAAATGCTGTTATGGAAACATACCCATCACAAGCAAGGGCTGGATTTCTGTAGTTGCCGCCCAATAAATACACGAGGCTCAGTTCTGGTGTCAAACCAGCTTTACCTTGTGCATGTCCTCCGACGTCTGGTTTTCCAGTTATGAACTGCAGTAATTGTGATCAATCAGGCTTTATGTTCACTAGCCACGGGCTGTTTTATTAATGAATCTGCATCCTGTCTTCATTTTTTCACAATCTCATCAAATCTCTTCCAGATCCTGTTTACATTAAATTTTGTCTGCAGCACACTTTTATAATATCATCTAATTTGGCACTCCTGATTCTACACCACTTCCTCAGATCGGGTCCTCAGTATGCTGAATAACAACACGTTCCTGAAATAAAAGAAAAATGAAAACATGAGAGCTTTCAACGAAGTGCAAAGAAAAGCCATTGGTTTCTAAGTGATACCATCCTTCCAGGCTGAGAACAGGCTATGGACAGACAATTTTTTCAAAACCTTTTCTGTATGTGTGTGTCTGTATATGCGTGTATTTTTAAAGGCTAGAATTGCCTTCTCGTGGATGCTTTAAAAAATATCAGGTACTTTTCTCCTTAACATTGTACATTTTCTGTTTGGGCACATGGGATTTATGAATATTTGGCTTGACTGGCTAAAGACATCAATGTGACATGATGCAATGTGTTATAAATGTCTCAGATCAAATGCAGAATAAGGAGAAAAAGCTTTAGAATAGAAGTTTATTAAAAACACATACATACAGTCTATTCTAAACTAAAAAAAAAAAAACCAAAACACTAATGTTCCCCTGTTGCATCAATGCCAGAACATTATGTTTGCAAATAAGAATTTAGCACTACAAAGACAATGCCCTAGATTAACTAAGATCCCATTTCACAAAACCCTATGGCAATAGTCTGCAACATCAGTCACAGGAGAAGATATAACACAGACGCATTTGTGCCCTCATGCAGCTGAACTGAAACAAAACAAAGAGTGAATTAGGCTGAATATCTTACTGTGTGCAACGTATTGTACAACAAGGCACCTTTGGGAATGTGTCACAGGGTTTGGTAAATTGAAAACAAAATAAACAGATCTATGGGAATAAATAACATCATATTAGATGTCTGCTGCATGTAGACTACATTAGCTTCCAGTCACAATCAGGCTTCAGTTTTCCCACTAGTTTTCAATGCCTGTGAAAAGCAGATGATCTGAAACCCCTGCAAAGAAAGGGTTAGAGCTGGGGGTAGGGGCAGAGGGAGGCACGCTGCTCATCTTCGTGCGCACAAAAGTGCACGCTCCCTCACACCCTTTATCTCTCAGTTCGACACAATTTCAGGTGGACGACAGACCAGTTTGTCCCTTGCTCTTTTGCATACAGTAAGTCAATATTACCATTTCTGGACCAGCGTGCTGAGAGGAAGCATGGTCTCTGGTGTCGCGTTCGTCTCATCATCTCACCCGATGGTCACCGTTTGGGTAAGGTGAGTGCGCTGGAGACCTGGTTTGCCTCCAGCCTGATGTGCACGGCCGCCCTGGCCAGCGTCACCCCAGCGGCTCCCACAGCCCCTGCCAAAAGCACCGGCAGCTTGGTGTGCCTGGGAGGAGGGATGAGGTGCCACAAGGGCACCCGATCCTGACACAGCCACCAAACATATGACTTCTTTGGAGGAAGCTGTGGAGAGCCAGGCGAGGCAGGGACTTCGCCGAGTCCCATCTCCTAATTACAACCAAATTTAGTTAATGTATCGAAAGCATTTTTTTATCGCTGAGCCATATGGGGCCAAGGTCTGCTCCCAAGTACGTGGGTGAAACCCCAATGATTTCAGTGAGATTGCGTGGATGAACTGAAATTAAAAGAGCAGGCCATATTTATCTCAGCAAAAGTTCAAGCCAATTCATTTTCTCTCCCTTTCTCTCTCTGTTTTGCTTAGCTTATAGCCGAGTAAAAGGAGCGCATATCTTGGAGATAGCTTTTTAAATATAAAATTCTCTTTATAACCCCAGACCAATATGTCATTCTGCGATTACAAAAAATGTACTCTTCCCAAAGAAAATCCTTCTGAGGCAAACATTGGCTTTATCCTGTCTGAGATCTAAGCACCAGCCTTTGAATTCATGTATATCAGAAAAAGCCATAGATCCGCAACAGAGCAAACCGATTGCCTCCAAATTGTCATTATTCCAGTCAAAAGCCTATTTCTTCCCTTTAAGTAGCAGCGATGGGCCTTGAGATGAAATGCAAAAATAACAAGGGACACAGAGAGAAAATGATATTTTAATAACTTTTTAGTCTGAACACTCTCAAGAGATGAAGAAGTTTGATGAAGAAGTCGGGGAAAATTTTAACATTCAGGTAACTGATATTCTTGACTCCGCTGACTGAACTCCTCCTTGGCTTAGCGGGGAGATGGAGTCCCTCTTTGCTCTCCACAGATGTGAACTCAGGTCCAGCAGTGTCTCTTTTCCAGGCGACAGACAGGGGACAGGGGACACCCTGTGTGGCCCTGCGGGGCTGTGGTCAGCTAACGTCCCTGTCATTTTTATTTCATTCCATCTTCACTCATTAGAGGCTGTTTGAAGGCTATTGTTTTTTCAGGTTTGCCCAGGGGTGTGCTGTCTATAGATGTTCAAGGCAGCTGGTTTTTGTTATCTAACTTTTGAAATGTATTTCTCACAAGAAAGAACATAAGAGTGTGTCCCCTCATGGCCAGCCTTGGAGATACTTGGTCCCTCATTCGTACACATTTAAAGTTCCCCCCCCTGCTCAAAAACTAGAGGGCCTGTTTCTGACCTTATCTGCAGATCAATATGTTCCCCTTTGGGTTCCTGAATGCATTCAGGCATTTTTAATTTGATTTCTCTATTCACACAGACACAACGAGACGACAGAAGGATGGAGCTGACAGCTCTCATAATCAGCACTCATTTTCTTTCACTGGTGTGTCAAAATTGCATTTCCATATTTTCTTCCATTAGTATTTTACCCATAGACTCCAAAGACTTGTGGCGATGTGGTGAACTAGGACCAGATTCGGAAATTAAGCAGGCACATGCACTACAGCCACGAGCAATGCCGCTGAAGCCTATGCGCTTGTTCAGCAGATTAAAGACAACTGTGTGCTTAAGTGTTTTATAGGGCTGGGGTTTAGCACGCTGGGCTTTCACCTCTCAGTTTTTAGACAAACACCAGAGCTGGACGGCTGGTGGGGATGGAGCTCTGCAATCCCTCAGGAGGGGAGGAGGAGGAAAGCCCAACCCCGGCCAGTTATATTTTACGTGTAGCCCATTGCCAACCGTAACTTTCCATGCCCCTAATTCTACACCCTGCACTTTCTCTGTGTGGTGACTGCATACATGACAGCAGGCTGCTACTGTGATTCATGAAATAGCATACGGTATTACGCAGGATTTGACCTGTGTGGCTCTATTTAACCCCTGATGGACTCTGATTTGGGAATGGGGATCTCAGATGGAGGTAGGAGCTCCTGCTGTAAGGATCGGAAGTCTCCTGCAAGGAGAGGGGGAACAGTTTACCCATCCCTCCTCTTTTCTTCTGGATCTCCCCATCCAAAAATTGTGAACCCATCTTGATGTGGCTTGTTTGAGGCAGTCCCAGCGATGCCAGGAGTAGCGTGATGGCTCCGTGGCCTGAAGAGCAGAAGGGAGACTGAGGGGGGCAGTGGGCGCAGGGACGATGCCAGCCGCTGGGGCACAGGAGCTTCCACCCTGGAGCTGGCGGGTTGGGGGGAGCCATCCCACAACCACCATGGGTCCCTCCAGACCCACGGGTGAGGCTTCAGCTGGGTGGTGGCTGCTCTGTGCCTGAGAGAGCTGGCCCTTGGTAAGTCATGCAGTTAGTGTACCAGATGTACAGGGCTGGTCACGACACGCTGGCTGCTCGCTTTGCTGCATGTAAATCACGACATGGCTATTACACTTGGCTTTTCTCCTTTCTCCAGCTAAGAAGGGTTTGAGGTGTCCAGGTGTCCAGCAAAACTGTGGGGCTGGGATTGAGACAACCCCAGCAAAGGGAGCCGGGGAGTTTGTGTTTCAGCTTGCTGGAGGTGGAGGTGTGGGAGGGCAGAAGGGAGGACTGGACTGTGGGTTCCTTTATTTCAGGGAAGGACCCCTTCCTTCGCGGGCTGAGCACGGCCCGTGCTGCTGGGGCCGGCCCTTGGCAGAGGGGCTGTGCTCACATTCAAATGTTGGTTTAGGTCACCATTGGAAATCCCATGCGGGTTTTCCCTGCTGTGGGACCATTGCATGGCCGGACAAGAGACGCGTCATTGCTGGTGGAGCGTGGCGCACCTTGGCTCCTCGCCGAGGTTCCTGACGTGCCACCGAGACATGTCACTCTGCGGAGCAGCGGCACACACGTGGCTGTGCGGCATAAGCTCCTCTGCTCCTTTCTACCAACCCTGGTGAAGGTGGTGCAATGTGAATATGCTCGTGATCCAGAAGACATACTTAAAAAGCATCCTGACAACAGAAATGAAATTTCTCCTCCCTTGACCCCAGGATAATGCCACTAACGCGGATTGTGAGCGTAAAGAAGACCTGGATGGCTGCACGCTGTCCCCATCTCAGGATGAAGGCCCTACAGTACTACCTGCAACGGGTCCAGAGGTAATGGTTTCAAAAACACTTGCAAGACTTAGGAGCCTAAATACTATTTATTTAAAGTGACATTGTCACTTGAGATCTTAAGTCCTATGGAATATTTCCAAACTGAGACAAAGCCATATCTGACAAACCTAATTCACACCAACAAAGTTCAACAACCCTGGCCATCGATCAGCCTGCATTTAAACAGATGAATGAAAAGGGGATGTTATTTGGGATGCTCTCGGCTCTTGATTTCCTATGAGTGATTTGCACACAAGCAGGAGAAACTGCTCTCAGATTTCAATACCAGAATTTATCCTTCCCCAAACCATGCAAAAGGTAAATATTCATAAAACTTCTGTGTGCAAAAGCAGCAGAGAGAATTCAAATGTGTCTGGGAGGAATCTCTTTTATTTTCCTCAGGTACAAATAAAGCACCCCCCATCCCCTAGCTCCCTCTAGCTCTCCTTTTAAATCTCTTTTTAATGTCTCGCTTTTTACTGCTAATCATTTCTCCCCTTTGCTAATGATGCTAACCTTAGAGCCTGCTGCAAACTGACTTGTTTCATGTCAGCCTCTCTCTATTGCCCACTTTTGTTAAGCCACAAAGCAGGTTTCAGTCTATTCAACGTCAGCTATTTCTCCGACTGGAATATTACGGTTGCCTATTTCAAAGGCATCTCCAAGCCCCTAGTATTTCTGCACAGATACCTCTATTATTGTCAGTCATCGGGATACGCTGGGCTCCTCTCCTGCCTCTCTCACCCCCTGCTTCCTTCCCATGTATGTGGCAAAGTCTCTCTGCTCTAATAGCTCTCCTGAGAGCAGGGTGAAGCAGGTCTTTACAGAGGCCTGTTAATTTTAAAGGACAAGCTTTATATATTAACACCCCTGTGGCAGTCTGCTCCCCACGCAGTGGACTGTATCCCCACCATTTACCCAGAATTAGAGCACACAGGGACCAAACCTGCTCCCCGTCGGGAGCCGCTGGATGATGCCAGCCCCGATTCCCACCTCCCTCCAGCTGCAGTGAGCGTCCCCGGGCGTCCCCAAGTGGGGCCAAAGCCACAGAGTGGCCCAGATGGAGAGCAGGGAGCCCAGGGGCCACCAGGGCCCCGTTGCCAGGCCGGTGCCAGCCTGCGAGGCAGAGGCAGCATGGGGAGCCGATGGAGGAGGTCTCCTTGTTTAACGGAGGCTGCGTAACTGTCATCCTTCCCTTCCAAAATCAATTTTCTCCCAGGTGCTGGGTTCTGGGGGGGGGTGGTTTTTATTGTCTGCAAAGCGCCATCATCCTATGTCAGATATGTTTTTTTCCACACGGTTTGTAAGAAGCCACAGAGATATAATTATACGTGTAGCAACGTTTGTACTTGCTGGGCGACTGAGACCTTTTCGGTGGCTAGGAGGAGATTTTTCTCTCTGGATAAAAGATCGTGAACTGGTAACTATTTAGCATAAATTATGTCTTCTGGCTTGCTAATCACCTCTCAGTTCAAAAGACACAGGTTTTACCCCAGCACTCCTCCGTCAGGCTGCTCCTGCTCCCCCCATCAGGCTGAGAAAGTCCCCCAGAGAAGCTGACCCCTTAAATTGAAATCAAACACTTGAGGCTTGCAATGGGGGACAACTTTTACCTCCTTCTCTTTGAGACATCCCTCCACTTCATCATCCCCCCCCCACCCCACGCTTCCCTCCCCAGAAGAATGAGAGGAAAAAATAAGAAAGAAGGAAGGAAAGAAAGAAAAAAAAGTCTGGTTGGTGCAAAGGGAGAATTTGCGGTTATTGCTAATGTTAGCATTTCCTGTTGTTTCCCCCCCCCCCTCCCCCCGCTTCCCTGGCATACAGGTAAAATAACAAAATAAATCCCACAAAGGGCTCTCTGCCAGCCTGCCTTTGGAAGTTTGCTTAAGTGGCCTTAAGTAAGATAATAAGCAAGGAGTGTGAAAAGAGGAGACTTTGTCTTTTCACATTAGCAGCAGCCCTGTTCAAGTGGCAGTATCTATGAAAATGCTGTTCAGCCTTTAATGAGACTACAGTGTGTTAGTGTACCAGTCTAATTAATCCCATATTTTCACACAGCATAATTACTGAGCCGGGGCTGAATTATTTGGCTACTGGAGGTGGAGCAGTGCCTGCACTGTCCTCTGTCTCTGCTCCTCACAATTTATTATGCTATACAGCAAGACACCATTGAAACCTCCTAGTATAGGACTATCTGTCATCTCTACATTATCAGTAAAATACACCACCTTCCATACTGTGCTACAAGGGCTTTAGCAAATTGCTATTTTTATGGGATATGATAAAGGAAATGCTACCTTATGTTCAAATTTTTAACTGTCTCGTGTATGGAATATACAGTCGTGCTTCGCGCACGCCTGTTCAGCAAGGCCTCATTTGCCTTGCTACAGCCAAGGTGGTTTTCACCCCACTACTTTGCTCCCAGTCAGTCCCCCTTCTTTCTTTTCTTCCTCTTTTGCCTTTTATTTTTATTTTTCTTTATATTTTTTCTCTTCTTTTTCTTTTTCCTTTTCTTTTTCTTTTTCTTTTTTCTTTTTCTTTTTCTTTTTCTTTTTCTTTTTCTTTTTCTTTTTCTTTTTCTTTTTCTTTTTCTTTTTCTTTTTCTTTTTCTTTTTCTTTTTCTTTTTCTTTTTCTCTTTCTTTTTCTTTTTCTTTTTCTTTTTCTTTTTCTTTTTCTTTTTCTTTTTCTTTTTCTTTTTCTTTTTCTTTTTCTTTTTCTTTTTCTCTTTCTTTTTCTTTTTCTTTCTTCTTCTTCCTCCTCTTCTTCTTCTTTTCTCTTTCTTTCTCTCTTCCCCTCTCACTTTTTCTTTCTCTTGCTCTTTCCACTCCTCTAGCAAGCTGGTCACCCCTACACTTCCAGAATCTCCATCTTTCCTGGCATTAAGCTTTTTCATCCCTTAAAGTCCTTTCTCTCCCACCCCTCCTAGTTTGTGTTATTCCTTGAAACATATTTTTTGCACATTATTATTCACCTCTGATATATGATCTTGCCATTTTGGAACTGGTAGAGCCCCCCACCCCCTTCCTTCCCATAGGAGTTCAGGGAGATTTGTGGTTTAAACATTTACTCACTTGCTAGTGTTTCTGCGACTGGTTTAATAGTATCTTTTTAATGGAAGGCCAAACACTACATTAACTATATGGAACTGTTTTAAAATTATTCTTTTCAACAAAAACAAAAAAAAAAAAAGAGGGTTGTACCCTGTAAATTTTAAACCCAGCCTTAACAGTACATAAGGCTATTTTGTTATTGTGTATGGTTTCCATACATGCGTTGTGATATATATCGATGTACGTATACCCAGGCAAAGTGAGATCTCAAAATAAAGAAAACCACATGCTTAATAGCACAAGCGGGAAAATGACTTCTCCAAGTTTTTAACCAAATATTGGCCCCGAGACTTGAGTCCTCTTCTACTCAACCTTAAATCTAATGTATTCAAGGAGCAATAAAGTGAATTTCATTACACCTTTGCTGATATAGCGATCGAGTATTTGTTCTGACATTCTGAAGCTCTTCCATATGTGCACACGGGAACCCAAACAGCTTGCACTGCCCCCCAAATTAGTGATGCCACGCAGGGTCTTTTATCAATCATCTCGGGGCAGCTGAAAGTAGCCCAAGTTCAAGGGTTAAGCAAGGTTAAATGTTAACAAACTTCAGCTTGTCAGCCTGCGCAGGGCCGGCCGGGCTAGCCATCGGGGCAGCACGGCTTCTGTGGGAGATGGTCTTCGGAGGCTGGTCTCCGACGGGGAGCCAGGAGCCCTGCAGAGCTGGGGCTGCCCACCCCCAGGTGAGGCAGAGCAAGCACGCAGGTGTGCACGTTTACCAGCTGCAGACATCTGGGGGACACTGTGCGCTGGGATGGGTTTTGCATGGATTTATTCACATCTTCGCTGCTTCGTGGGCTATCGTGATAGAAGTTTCTGGAGGATCCAGAGTGCTCTTAACAGGGCTGTGAAGGGAAAGTTCAAAGCGAATGAGCAAGGAATAGCTCCATGAGAGCAGTGGAGCATTGCTAAAGCCCGGCCTTCACTGCCTCTGGCACCCAGAGAGCTACCTGTGCTGAGGATAAGGGCTACGGCAGCATCCACATGTCCGTGGGAGCCTGGCTGCAGCTACATGCTATGTGCAACTACGTGCTGCAGCTGCAGCTTTCTCTCAGGCCACTTACTTCAGAAATGAGGACCAACGTCTTCAGGAAACCAGCATTAGGCTGCCTTTGGTTCTAGAAATCTGGAGGGGGATTATGCATGTTAAACCTGAGAGGCCTTATTGGCGTCTCATTTTCCAAAACTGAAACAGTCAAATCACTTGAAGGTGGCTCAGGCTATCAGCTCTTCCATGTGGCACCCAAAATCACCAGCTACTTTTTAAAATCATGCCTGCACATGGTATGTAACATATCAGTTCTTCTGTGTAATTACACCATGAAGTTTCCTCCCTGTCCTTGCACACCTGGCGTTTGCCAGGCTGCTTCCCCACCAGTCTTCATGTCTGTCAGGATGTCCTGTCCTGTGAGCCATGTCTTCTTGAGGATTTTCAGAGATTTCCTCGTTTCCACTTCCTTCTCACTTCCATCTGTTCCTTGCAGCTGTTTAGGCTCCTTAGGCTGAGCTTTAAACCCTCTTCCATCACCCACTGTTTCCCTGACTCTTCATTTGTCTCCTTTGAACCTGTGCACCAATCCAAGTCCTGAAGCTGGCCTTCTACAATCTTTTTTGCAGCTTCTTAAAATAGTGCTTTGAGTTAGTCCTGATTTGTTGTATTTCGGTGGTCACCTTTAAAACGCTGACACGTACCCACGTTTGGTCACAGAGGTACTTGGTTATTTCCCCGAGCTCACTGGAAAGCTCTCAGGATGTGACATTGCAAAACCATCAGGTGGCACCTCAGGGTCAATGCTGGCTGCTAATGCCAACCATGCCACGTTGTTAAACTGCTCTGCTGGGGTCTGGTTTGGGCTGGGAGCTAAGCCTGCGATGGGAAAATGCATTCCTCTGCAGCTCCACTGAGTCCAGTGCCAGGCACGCAGGATGTACATTTTGCAGGCGACCATTTCTAATGGCCTCCTCGCTGTGGCCAGCTTCTGCGTGCTCACAAAGAGCAGTCCCGCTCTAGATGGGTCACCCTTCTGCTTTTTGTTTTTCTTCCTTCATTCCTTTCTGTGATGTTTTCTTCTTCTTTTTCCGCTCTTGGACTGCTCACGAGGCCAATTGGGAAACACCGGGCAACAGCACAGAAACTGGCATTTACAGCTGTGGAGCTCGCACAAAACCAAGCAGCAGATGTTGCATAAACAGGAGATGTAACAAGCACACCGCCGATACTCGAGTCTATCTTCACCTGATTAGGGTGCTCTGAGTAACTGCTCGTAGCAGTGCCGCCTGGGTGACGGGACAGTGGTTGGTGCCTACTCCGAGGCTGCCAGTGAAGATCCATGTTGCGATGGTTTATTTGTGAAAAGGATTCCTACGAACAGCTCCTGTGGAGCAACCAGTAAGGGGCAAAATGGTAATAGCCCATTCCTGCATCCTATGCACGATCTTGCAACTTAAGTCTGAGATGCAAAAGGTAAGAGGATTCAGTCCTTATTTTGGACATCTCCATGCTTCTCAGGGCCTAACAGTGCAATTCCAGTGCTCCTTGGCTGTGGTTTTGACCCCTTAAACTAGTAACCATATAGCAAAATGGGTGCCAATCTCAAACGCAACAGGTGTATGAATGAATTTGAAAAAATAGGTTTCCATTAGTGATACTGCATGCCACATTGACCCTCTGTGCCAGGGTCACAGATCTCATGAGCGCCTCTGCAAGTTACCCGATGTTTAAGAACTTTGAAAGAAACAGCTGGGATTTAATATTAGGTGCACCAACTTACCGTGACATGTTCAACCTTTAAAAAAATGAATGATTTCTTTAAAAGGTTGGATGTCTCATGCTAGCATCAGAACAAGCAACTTGGGGTGGGGAAAAAAAAAAATCAAAAAGCACCACAAATAGAGAAATGAGGAAAAAAAACCCAGGTGTGTGCTAAAATGGTGTGGAGAAAATTAATTACTGGAAGGCTTGGTATAAATAAGACATTACATGACCCCTTCTGCCAGTGGGGGATCTCTGGAGGTGACAGACAAGTAAGGCAGGGTCTTAATGAATAGCCTTTCCCTAAAATTCTTTGCTGTGGGCTCAGCATAAACCTTTGCATAGAAGTGGGAGCCTGTGAGCAGTAGGAATTATTTATATTAAATGTGCTGCTCAGCAAAACATGGCAAAATTCCTATTCCCAACTGGAAGAAAATCATATTTCATGGCTGTAATACCATTAAGCAGGATACAGCGATTGGCAGTGGGGAGTGGGGTGGGAGGGAGGGCCGCTGGCCGGGGGAAGGGAGTTTTTCTTCCTAGAAGATGGGGCCCTGCAGGGTGCCTCCCTGTTGGGCTCGGTGGAGAGGAGTGAAGGGGAGAGGTGGCGGGGAAGAGCCTCTGCCTGAGATGAGAGGTGGGCTTTCCCCGATGGAAAAACACATTGGACTTAATAGAGGGGAACCCAGCAAGGTTTTATAGAGATCGCTCTAAAAAGGCAATAGATGTTTAATGGAGGACAGGACTGCTCTTAAAACCACCGCATGAAATCCTATGGTGATTGCCGGAAGGTTGAATCTCCGGCTCAGGCCAGGTCCTGATGCGGGTGACCAGGGGCTGTGGGGGGCTGAGCACCGCACAGGAGAGGTTCTTGTATAACGCGGGGAAATGAGGCATGGGAAGGAGCGGGCACATCTCTCTCCGCAGTCACCTGCACTAACCAGGATGCAGAGCTGGGGAAGCAGGTCGAGATGTGAGCAAAGGCTCTCAGATGGGGCCACGGTAATGTGAGCAAGACGTGCAGGCAGAAAGTGTCTGGGGAAGACAAGAAGATGATGCCATTGGTTTTGGGAAGAGCCCGGCAGCAGCAAGACCCCAAAACGGAATGCCCCAGCTCTGAGGAGCAGTTTGAGTTTTACATCTTGCTGAATCAGACCTTGCCACCGCATGGCTAGCACACCTATGTGCTAGTGTGCACATGAGTATTTATGAACTAACTGGAGGGCTGCTCAGGAATACAACCAGCGTTAATGTCAACAAAATGGTTTTTAAAATGCCTATAGCACAGTGATGGTGGACTGTTAAATCCTACAGCCCCTCTTTTATCCCTGGAGGGCGTGAGTAGACATATGAGCTGGGAAGCGCACAGCTCCCTTAGCACTGCAGGGAGAAGAGGTCAGTATTTCCTTGGTGTTCAGTCCAGTGAAAGACGTGGAGATGAGAGGAGATTTATTCCCTTGCTGGAAGATCATCAACCAGTCAACCAAGCGAACAAGCCAAGACCTTCTCTTACTTCCCTGGGACGATGCAGAGCTCCATACTCACCCTGGTGGTGCTCACGCTGCCCTGGCAGGAGAGGGGCTCTCCAAGCATCCCTACACCAGGCCAGCCTCACTCTTGGGAAAGGATAGCGCCGATGGAGCAGGTCCCCGTGGAAGGTGTCTGTGCCTTGCCGGAGGGATTGCCCCAGGGGTGCAGAGCTGCATCCGACCAGCATGGCTCCAGGCTGGCAGTGAGGTTACGCAGGCAGTGTAGCACCGTGGGCATAGCCCACGCCAGTCATCCCCAATGTAGCGTCTTCCACCAGCAATGGAGCAGAGTATACAGTGCAATGGGTACATCTCTGCAGAGGTGTTTTTTTTTCAAAGCAGGCAAACTGACAGGCTTCCCTCATAAAACAGTAATGCGGCTTACACATGAAAAAAAGATGATCAAGAATCAGTTTTCTCCCAAGTAAGATAATTCTGACATTACTTAAAATACTTCAGACTTGTCAGTAAAATCTCAATGTCATTAAAATTAACTGGCATATTTAAAGATTGACTTTCTTGCTTGCTTTCAACTCCCAGTCAGCCTGACATGGGGAGGGCACTTGCTATTCTTATCTTTTACACACTTGTATTTCTTGGCCTTTAACAGCTTCTTCTGCAGCGCGCACTGCTCTGTCTGCCAGGGATAACGGGTGTCACTGGTTGCTGCTAATCCATTATGGCAAGCTGTCTAATTACCAGTGGTGTAGCAGTAAATAAAATGCGGGTTCACTTGCTGGCCTGCTCCTTATCCCTCATCTGAGAAGTGGGCAAATGTTGTATCACCCCAATTATTGCTCCATTTACCTGCATGTTCCCTTGACTATGGCACTGCTAATTACTTACTTTGTTAGGCAGAAGAAATATTAGGTATTTATTTCATTTGCTGTGATGATAAGAAATACAACTCCTATTATTTGTCCCCTGGACTAGAAAATTCCCTTTGCGGCAATCCTTCTAGCCTGTGTGCATAAATAAAACCTCATTTTACTCTAACACAGCTTTGGTACCTGAAAAGAGATCACATTTTGATCACGAAAATGTTCTCGTCTCTTTCCTCTAGTATGGAAAAGGCAAGTTAGAGAGGTTTGTGAAGTGGGACTGGACAAAACAGTTCATTACTGAAGCAGCGTTCTGCAAGATACTCACATGAAATTGCTGCTCTTTAGCAAAAACAGTCCTTCTGGAGGTGCTTGGCTTTTGGTGAGGAATTGGAAATTGGGAGCTGTCTCAGCCTGTGTCAAAATGGGACTAGATGTGATTTTCACCATAGACATTTTTAGTTGTTGATCCTAGTCCCCCTGGCTGCAGCCACCTCTTCACTTGCACACCAGCACCATGAGATCATCTGCAGCAAAAATACTGGTTAGTAGCTGGCAAAAGAATGTGAATTAGCACTATATTAAATGGCAAAGCAACAGAGAGAAAAGCGAGTGTAACCCCTGAAACAGGTGGATCACCCGAGGTAAGGCAGCAGAAGGGGCAGGCGGGTATAGCAACAGCATCTCTGTCTCTGCTCCAGAGAGCACCACACAGGCAGGGAGGAGTGACATGAGCCTAATGAAAGCAAATCTAGAAAGGGCCCAAAGCCTCCTAAGACCCCAACTGGTACTCCAGTACTCTATTGACTCTATTGGTCATCTTATCACCTTACCCAACTTCTAATGAACTCCCAATTTGCTACCAAGAGCAGCTATATTTCACTCGGATCTCCCTTTTTAGCAATACAGCCTTAGATAAATCTTTTGAAGAGGTGTCCTGAAATGAGTGTCTGAGATGAACCCCACAGTGTGTGTGTGTAGGGGAGCTTCATCTGATGTATTTAGTATGAAGATTCTTGGTCTTCTTCATTTTTGTGGTCCTCTGGAAATTGTTCAGTGGTAGTGCAGGCCCCTTTAGAGATTATTATGTCTATGTGGCCACAGATCATGTAAGGACTTCCTTTTCCTGATCACCTTCTTTGGGTTTTTTTTTTTGCAGGTATCCATTTCTGGGGTCCTCTGTTTTGAAACCCAGTAAATCCTGTACACTGAAATGTCCACAGTAAATGGACAATGGCTAATAAAGAAGTAAAATGGATGGAGGAGAACGTGCAGGTTATTTACAAATATTTGCATATTTATACACCTGCACATATATTATAATTATGTTTTTCAGCTGAATGTCCTTCAGTTTTGTTACTTGTGTCATTCAGCACATCTTTGTGCCATTAGCCCTGGTTTCACTTACTTTGTAGCTTGAATTCCAAGGTGCCAACAGGGGAAACAGAAATTTGGATCAGCAACACTGTTGGGGTTTCACTTCCGACAATACAAGAAATAAAGACTAAAGGGCTACAGCTGGCTGAAAGGAATGTCACATGCAGTCTCCCTTTTTAAAATATTCAAAACGCTCATACCTCAAGAACGTAATTTAAATGTTCATCTTAGCCTTCTGCGTCACCTTTAAACAAGGCACTGGCATAAGACTGCTGCCTCATTTAGACCAGAGAATAATCAAAAATCTCTTCTAGTTCCTGGCACTGGGAGAAAAATCTCTTCTAGTTCCTGGCACTGGGAGAGAGGGTCTTTGGACATCCAGATTTTGATGGCTGGAAGAGTCTTGCCTTGGGATCAATCATTTCCAGGTGAAAGAAACAGGCTTTAAATACTGCTACCAAAGAAAACCCAGTTAGTTTGAATATATTTAATAGAAGAACAAAACCTTCTTCTCAAAGCCATTTGAGAGAGGGAGATTTGCAGCTTGAGTGTTGGCCAGATGAATTTGCCTTCAATGTCTTGCTGCTGAAATCGCCTTCTCGGTCTCCAGCGGGAAGGAGGAGGTTGTGGTGCAGCTCGCTGGTGGTGCACTCTGCTGCGGCAGAGCCGGCCAAGCGGAGGAGGCTGAGGCAGAAAAGCACAGCCCAGACACCAGTCTTGGATCCAGGAAAGGAGCCAGGACACTTCAGAGCTACCTGGAGAAAGAAAAAGAAAACGCCAACAGGAAACTGGAGATCCTAAAAGGTTCTCCTCCAAAAGCTACCCCAAAAATATCAAAATGAAGGAAAAGAGGGAGAAAGAAGAAGCGCCTTCCTTCGCCGCCACATCCTGTGCCGCACACCGAAATGCCCTGTCTGCAAACATGACTGACATCACTGGAGAAGAATGTAAACTTTGGTTTAAAAAAAAAATACTTCTTGCTGCTGCTCCTTTTTGGCAGCAGATCTCATTTATTTGTAGTATTTTGATCTGATTACGTATGTATATGCACATATATAAACATTTTGTTAAAAGCATAAGGATACTTCTCTCTTTCTTCCTCACGCTTGCAACAGAGGTGGTGCACCATCCAAAGTGGGCTCCTCCTGAGAGCTTCCACACATGTTACTAGAGTAAGAGGAGAGCAAAATGAAAATTATGAAATAGTAATAATAACAGTAAAAATAACAAATAAGCCGAGTGAGAAATAGAGGACTAATTCAAGCTGTGTCCTTTATACCAATAATAAATGACCCAGCACTGGGGAAAGCGGGTTGCTAAATTAAAACTAATGCGGGAGGTGTGAGTGTCCCCCATCCTCCCCCCCCCCCCCGTTACTCCACCCCAGCCGTGAGGATCTATGCTGGGGGCTCGGGTGTCTTCCCTCCCTCCCTTCAATCTACCTAGCCAGAGCCCTCTCCCTGCTTGACAGCTACTGCAAGCCCAAACTGACAGCTCTTCAAAATCCGCCGAAGAAACCCAGCATTAATTAAGTCATTGCTGGACTGTAATTTCCTTGAGAAGTAAAAAATTCTCACACAAGAAAAGGTTACAGAGACCTTTTCTGTGTCAAAATTACCATGCTGCATGAATATTAATGCTCTTAATGAAGACAACCTTTGCTTCATCAGGAAGGTTCTGGAGCAGGTGCCAAGCCTGAAGTCTCACTCTGTGGATTTTCTACTCTATGAAAGTCGGCACAATGCAATTTTTCCATTAAAATCAACATTTCCCACATGATCGCGTTTTTTTTTTTTCTTCTTCTTTACAGATAGGCGGAAAGAGGGGGGAAAAAATCCCTCTGCTTTGAAATCAAACATTTAAAGGTTTCATTCAACACATTAATCAGCGCTGAGAGAGAGGAGAGGAGGAGGAGGAGGAGGAGGAGGAGGAGGAGGAGGAGGAGGAGGGGGGCGGAGGGGGGAATCTGCCTTATTTATACAGATCTCGCACGCGCTTCCATAGATCACAGCCACGTTCATGTCGTGCGCTGCCCTGGGGTGCTGCCAGGCACATCCTCTCCAGAAAGTCTTGGTGGGATCATGGGGGGACAGCGGGATGGGGGCATCAGGAAGGGTCTGAGGTGGTGGAGCAATCACCACCAGCCTGCTTGGGACACGAGCCCCGGCCTTCAGGCACTTGCGTCCCAGAGACCGAGGATGAGCACTATGAGGTTTGGGCATCTGGGGAGGACATGGACGAAGGGGGTATCGCCAAAAAATAGGGGAACAGGGAAAAGGGGCCTCCCTTATGGTGGGCAGGGGAGGGATTGAAGACGCTCGGCCACGAGGGCAGCACAGATGTGCATTAGCACAAAACGAAGGAGGAAAGGGATGCTTTCTTGGCTTTTTCTCGAGGTGGAGGGGGTTTTCAATGGCACCCCACTGGAGAAATTGCACTGCCTTTGTGCTGAGCCATTTCACCGGCATTTAGCCTCAAATGAGGACAGGGAAAGAAATTATAAGGAAAAGTGTGGAGAAATGCTGAGGACAGAATAGAGACTGCAGCTTTAGAGGGGAAGAAAAATCAGGTAAAAGCCACCTCTTTCTCCCCCTTCAAAAGGAGAAAATGATATGAAAACTGCCCATTAATTATATCTTCTACTTCTACTTATTAGGCATTCATGATCTAATAATGGCTGTGGCTAACTTATAAAAAAAATCTGATTATTTTCTGTTGGGGCATGCAATGCCCTGTATATATTAAAAAGGTAAGCAATGATATATATTTATGGGTACTGATGTAATAGCTATTAGATTTATAATGCAGAGAAGAAACATAATTTTATTAGAAAGAGCAATAGTTCACAATCCTATTATTGTTTATTGCTGACGTCAGTGCTGAACTATAATAAGAATCATGTAACAACTGGAAATAATAATAAAAATGCCGTTTAGATTTGCAAGAAAGTGGATCCTCGAAAACAAAAATAGGGATTATAAACCCCAGCCCTGAGCTGGCTGGGGATACCTGGCAGCAGCCGTTTGGGTTGTGGAAGCACTCAGAATGCAGGTCAAGGTTTTCGCCCCCCTGATCCAAAGGTCTTCCTGACCCCAAATCTGCCATCAGCCTCGCTGCAAAGACCCGGGCAAAGCCTGGAGGTGGCTGCCCATGGTGTGCCCGTGGGTGCCCTGTGCAGTGTGGCCCTATAGGGCCGGACCGTTGTGTCCTTGCCAGGGAAAGAGAGACACCTGGGGCAGCAGCATCTCCAGACCAGCCTCCTACTGTGAGCAACACATGGGCACCAAACTGTCCTTTGGCCTCCTTTACGGTAGCCTTGATAATTTGAGTTTGTGAAACCTCAAATCCTAACCCTCAGTAAAGTACTCAAACTACTACTATGCACCTTTTATGGCTAGCCTTTGTTTTATATGAATATATACACATATACTTAGACTCCAAATCTTTCATTATAGTTGTCCTAAAAATCTGTTTCCAAGCTGTATCTGGAACTGTCAGCCTCGCTGGTCTCTACTTCTCTATATTACTTCCCCGCCCCCCCTTTCTAGCAGGTTTTTTTTTCCCTTTGGAGCAGTGTTTGCTGACCTTCAGACTCGAGAATTAACTCATTCTCCCGACATCTGTGAATTATTAATGAGGGTGTTTCAGAAAGTTCCTTAGCCACTTCCTTTAAAACTCCTGGGTGCAAATTAATAGAGCTGGTTTTGGGAAAGCTTAATTTTAGCAGGTGCTGCCTCAGATCTTCCTTTGTTGCAGAGATAAACGTTCTGCTCCCGCAGAAACGTCAGACGGGATAGATACACCCTCCAGCTTCATTGCAAATACAGAACAAAAGTGTCTAGTCAACACTTCTGATCTTTCTTTGTTAATCCTTGCAATGCTGTGAGCTGTCTCTAGCAACAGTCCCACAACTATTCAGGGATTTTTTGCTCCTTTTTGAGTTTTCTGGGATCTTTTATTATACATCATTCTGCTGGCCACTGATTCTGCACTGATCTTTTTTAGCTTTGTGTGTGTGTGTGTGTGTGTGTGTGTGCGCGCGTGCATGAGTGAGGAGACAAACGTAGGGCTCCAGTGGCAAAGAAAGAGGCCGTGGGGCTCTGCGGCTGGGATGGTTACTGTCCCTGCTGAGAAGGAGGTGGAGTGGGTGCCAGGCACACATAGCGAGCAAGGACGATGCTCCTGAGCACCTGTCCCTGCTCCCAGATGGGATCCCAGTCCAACAGTACATTCTCTCCAACACTACATCTCACTACCGAGATGTCCCTTGTGGATATACGCTGGATGGACAACTCTGGCCCTCCACGCGCACTTGCCTCCTACGCCCATCCTCCCTCTATCCTGATTCTCACTAGCCCTCCTCTGGCCAAGCCCTTTGCCCCTTCTCAGTATGAGCTGGTACCTGCTGCTCCCTGGCCCTGCCAAATCCCCCACCCAGAATCCCAAATCCTCTGCCATCCACCTACCATCAGCCACCATTGGCCCTGTTCTTTCCATGGACAGTTAAAAATCCGATCTGACCACAAGTCTGTGGAAAGAGGTGACCACCAGCTTCACTTTAAAATATTGATGGGCCTAACCATATGAAAGATAAGTTGAAAGTAGGACACGCAGTCAGCAAGTGCTGCAAACTTAGAAATCTTAACCCATGACCAGAAACCTGCACTAAAAGCTTCAAATGAGGTGCCTCAATATGAAGGTGTTAGAAAGGAAGAAAGGTTTGCAAATGTTGGTGTAAACAAAATCAGATGCCGAACCAGAGCAGTAACACAAAGTATTTTGTTCCTTGACTCCAATAAATTGTCTGCATTAAAATAACACAGATGGCTGGGATAGATATTCCTATAAATTAGTGGAATTTCACATTTCCAAAGAACAAGGTGATATTGTGTCCTGTAATGATACAAATATTCTTATGGGACATGATATCACACTTAAAACTCTAAATTTTTAAAGGTGTTTCAGTTACTTTATAGCAGCAGAGTGTCTTTGGAATGAACTAGATTTGCTATTCCATCTGAAGAACAAAGAGAAAAATTTATAGAAGATCAAACAAATAAAAATACATTGAGAAAGACAGTAAGTGATGTCAACGCACTAAGAAATTAAAAACTTTGCATTAGTGTCTGAGCTTTTTTGTTGGTACCCAGGTATTATAAATAATAAACTAAACCGAAATTGTACATATTATAAAGCTGCGTTTTTCTGTAGGGGTTCTGGTGACATGTACAAACCACGCGAGCTTTACTCCTGTGGCTTATCCATGTCACTAATCCCCCTCTATAAAACTAGAGAAGGGAGGCACAGTGGGGAGGGGTGAAACTTGTGCCGAGCCGATTCCATCTTTTGCCTACGTTTGTTTCCAAATCACTTGACAAGCTTTGCCCATGGCTTTCCAGGAGTCTGCCTTGGGATGAATGAACCTCTTGCAGCAGAGAAATTCATCTTGTGAAAAATGCTTGGTTTGGGTCATTGGAACTATTTGGGAAATATCTGGCTGAAAAATAGAGGGGAAAGTCAACTCAAGTGGAAAATCTGAGGTGAAGTTTATATGTGACTGATGAAGAATGATAATCTATATTTTGTCTGTGTCAATTTTTTGTTCTTAAGACTCTGTAATCAGCTCAGTTCAGTCTCAAATGATCCTTGCTTTCTTTTTCCAAGTGATTCCACCAGGCAGAAAAAAATAAAATTAGTTCATCATGAAGATCTAACTGTGATAAAATCCATATATTTTTAAATATAACTTTCAAATTAGCCTCTGACTGAGAAATTACTGTGAAACGATCTCTGTGAGATTTATTTGAAATAGCTGTGGACACAAACAGATCTCAACTTCCCCAGGTTATTTTGGGGAAGGCTGGGGGTCTGCATCAGTTGTGATCATTCTGTCACTTGGCACAAACACTTGCTGGCTTTGGGACACTCAAACGGTGACTCCAGAATGCATCCCCCACACCCATGCATTGTGTTGCAGGATGTCTCCTGAGGTTTTGACCTGGGGAAATGGAATCTGAGGTGGCTTACCAGCCACTGTGCACCTCACAGGACAGCGTTTTAAATTTTCTGCCAAAACAGATGGGAGTTTTGCTCACAGGGAATCTTTTGGGATGCCAAACCCAGCAGTCCTGCCTCCCAAATGACAATGATTCTGCCAGGATCACTGCAGGAGTCTCACCCCCTCTCCCCTGCCTCTCCTGATACCTTCATCCCAGAGAGATGAAACAGTGAATCTCGCTCCCAGCTCTTGCTGGCCTCTTAGAAAATCCCAGGCTTAATCAGGAGGCTTGTTTATGGTACAGCTCCTTGTCTCGCAAGTACTACAGATGCCACTTCGTTGCACCTAAAATGCTTACGAGACAGCACTCTTATCTAATAAGACATAGCACAGCCATACATATTTATTTATATTTGAACTCTTGCCCTCTGTACTATACTGCAGGTCATGCATCTGCTCCAACACCACCTTATTAATTTTCTACTACTCTTCTCCATGGTGGCAACAGTGTTTCGAAGCCTGAAAAGAATATTTTCCTTTTTTTTTTTTTCCTTTGATCTATCTCTTTAACTCTTTAGCTGCTGAAAGGAGGGGAACCAGGGCTTCCCGAGAACAGTATCGCAGCGCTCCTCGTTGGGAATCGGGACACAGTAAGGATCTCCAGACAATGTCACTTCTCTGCCGGTGTAATACATTACTGTTCTGTTTTGTACCTTGCTAATTAGAAAGCAGGAAAGAAAAAAATATATTTATATATAAAAGAGCTCCCATCTGACAGACTCAAATTACAAAAGTATTCTGATATAAATTATTTAATCAGTGGGGGGAAAAAAGAAAGTCACAGTACTAACTATCATTTCTAGACAGAGTATTAACAACCGTTTCTTTCATTGGCTTCTGGTGTCTTATTTTGCGCACCCATCACCAATAAGAAGCTATTGCATGATGCTTACCATAAAATATGACTTTCATCTCTTTGTCTTTGCATTCACTTGCTTCATTTACCTTCCTAATGTATAAAAAGTTTTTAATTTGCCTCCCTCCCTTCCTCTTCTGTCACTAGCACTCTTGAAAACTTCTGGAAGAAAAAAGTAAAGACTTTAATTCATATATGGGACCCCATTCTGCCAGCTAGATCTGCCAGTCTTTGAAATACACTCCATGAACAAGGCATTGTTTGAAGGTGTGATCACTGCTTTATGGCTAGGTTGCAAACCAGTGATAGAAAACCATCCTGACAACCGTGCTGATCTCCGAATCCACACCTCCTTTGATGTCCTGTGATGGTGGATGGTCACCGGAAGGCCAAAGTCTTGCTCAGGATGGCCATCTCCAGCAGCAGGGCCTGTGCTTTGCCCGAGGGCAGAGGTGTTCACACCAGGGGCTTGGAGCCCACCTCTCCACAGAGAGCAGCTAGCCATGATCAGCCTTCGTGCACTGCGGTTGTGTCTGCCCTCAGAGCAGGTGTCCAGAGACCAGGCCCTACGTGTCTAGCCTGCTTCGGCAGGTGGCCAGAGCCAGGCTCTCACCCCAGCACTCTTCTGGTGATGGGCCCATGCTCCCAGTGCACAGAGGGCAGCTTGTGGTGCCAGGTCGCTTCTCCCGCCACCCTCTGGAAGCCAAGCCCAGACATTTAACAAGCCCTGTCGTAAAGAGGCCTCGCACGGCAGGGCTTTCACAAAACAACCAGAAATAACACGGCATAGCCATGACGCTGAACCGGCCCAATGGGTGGAAAGCATGCCTTTAAACTATCAAAAGACCTAGCTTTTTTTCCAAAAGACAAGAGGTATCCAAGGACATTGCACAAGAGCCCCCTTGTGCAAATGTGTGGCTGCGAGGCCAACAGAGCTGCACAACAGCGAGGGGAGAACTGCCACAACCACCTACAGGCTGGCAGCAGAGCCCAGGGCAAAGTTTGTCTTCTGAGAGTCTAAGAACCTGAGTGAAATGTTTTTTTAAAAGACGGGGAAGGGTAACGCATGCCAAAGCCTGGGCTCATGCACGAACAGTTTGTGCCAAATCTGAATGCTGCTCCGGGAGGGGTAACCCCATGTCGCCCCTTGAGTCAGTGCTTGTGTCTGATAAGAGTACAAATATATTGTTTTCTGGTCCCTGTGGTGGGTGAATACCTTTTGATTGCCTGCTGAGATTACATATAATAAAAAACAGAGAGAGTAAACTGCTTTTCCTTTCACAGTTATGTCACTACTATATATATATATATATATATATGTATTGCAGGTTTAAAATCCATATCCTGTTGTTGGATAAGCCGCTGGAGCTATTGAGATTTTTGTGGAAATCTTCCACTTTTCTTCCTGCAAGCTGTGAGCGCCTGGGGAGGCTGAGTGTTATCTAGAAAAAAATAATAATTAAAAAGAAACAAGGCACGGCACAGCGCGCTCTGGGCAGCCCGATGGCACAGGCCCATGAAGGGCTGCTGTCTCTGAAGGTGGGGCGATGCCGGCAGCCGCTGGCTGTACCGGGGGGTACAGCCCAAGTGAGACCACTGGTGCAGCCAGGTGAAACACGCTCGGACACCACGTGCTGGCCAAACCCTCTTGGGTTGGCTTTTTGACCCGCCTGTGCCCTCAGCACCACCGGGGAGGTGCAGAGCCCTGAGCCTTCCCTGCAGCCCCCATGCCACCGTTATCCTCATCTTGCCTGGCCCGTCGGGCTGGTCCCTGCAGCGTCACCAGGAAGGTGGCAGTCACCAGAGACTGACAAAGGCTCTGAGCTCAGTTGCTCTTGCAGGGGAGGAAAAAGGCCCGGGTTGTTTTTCCCCAGCAGAGCTGCTGCTAATAGCAGCCTCCTCCTCTGCTCTCGCTCCCTCCTCTTCACCACCGCCAGACGCTGGAAGTATGAAATAAAGCTCATTTTTCTGACATAACACATTAAGATCTTGAAAGTTTATGCCACAGCAATGTAAAACGAGTACCTCTTGGCACAACAGAGGCGAAGTGCTGCCTGTTTGTTAACACGGAGGGAAGTCCCCGCTTGCATGAGCCATCACACTGTGCAAAGGCAACCAGCAGCTGCCTGCAACCCAGCCCTCGCCCTCACTGCTCCTCCTACCAGGTCCCTCCTCTTGCCCCGGCGAGATGAAAAGACTCATGTTCAGAGGAAGATGAGGCTCAGGATTTAAGGGAGAGCAATTTTGTGCCTCATGGTGCTGCTCTGGTGGAGCTGCCTTACCCTAAGCCAACATCAGGGGACTCCATCCCAGCATCGCGACCACCCCAAACCTCATGCAAGCCGAACGCTGGTTGATGGTGGCCACTCCTTTGGCGAGGATGGGGAAAAGAAAGGGGTGCCTCCTGCTTGGTGCACAATGAAAATATGGAAGCAAAGAGCTACAAGCCCCGGGTTACTCAGGGTGGGCTGGGAGAAGCCACCCCTCCCCGTGGGAATTGTTACATGCAGCTTTTAATCATGTAAATGAGATCAGATTGCCAAGCCCCACAGCAAAGGTGGCAGATGCCACTTCTGGGAATGAGAGGGAACAGAAACAAAACCTCAGAGGGGTCTCAGGCTGGTCACTGGAGGAAAGCTCAGTCTTCGTCACACAAAGTGGGGGCAGACACACAGGTGTACTACATTCTTGGCTTTTGTGTACAAACACACGTAGCGCTGGCTTGGCTACCTGTGGGGGGGGTTTATTGTCTCATTTGAAAGGTACAAGTTGAGAAGTCAGGGCAATATTAAACAATGTTTATTAAATGAGGGAGGGTTAGATCTGCTCTATAGATACTAAATAGCTGATTTAGTAGAAGCTTGGAGAAAAAAAGCACTTTTTACTCTTTGAATTACATTTTCCCAAGGAGAAAGTGAGGCCACCTAATGCTAGCAGCTGAAAAAGAGAGGATCTTCCCTCCCTTCAAACCCAGCACATTAGAGATGTGGGAGAAAGAGGGATTCTTCTCTTCAAGAAAACTTTCAACCCACATCATCTGGGACAGGGTGAGCAATACCCCTTCTCCAGGTGATTGCCTGGGTAAGTGTTGAGATGAACGGTCACTTGCAAAAATTAGGGGAAACAGGTAAAAAATGTTACCAAAAAAAAAGTGTTCACAACCATAAAGAGAGCCATAAATATTTGAAGCAGGATATGATGTGTGCCTGTCCTCTTGTCATGCCCGTCCCAGGGCAGACACTTTGGACCAGTTTGGTCATCGGGCAGAGTACAGGGCCTGGTGGATTTTGGCCTGGTCCACTCTGGCTGCTTTTATATCGTGTTCCGATGAACTTGTACTGATTGAGTTAAAACCAGTGGACACTTAATGTGGTTGAAGAATGATGTGCTTTGCTCCAGTCTGACACCGGTGCTAATTAATTTAGAGTAAACAGAAATAAAAATGGTACAAAGTGCTGTAAAAGTATCCAGCTTGTAGTGATTTAACGAAATCAGTTCACACTCAGATAAAACCAGAGCAACTCAGCACACAGATAAACACCAAAGGAAACTGATTATATGTCCAAACAAAGGAATAAAAACATGAAATCAGATGGACAGTAAAGAGGGTCAATGGTAAAATAGATTACATTGTCCCAAGAGAGTTGAGGGGTTTTATTCCCTCTTTCTTTTTTCCACTGATTTTGTATTGGTTTGGTTTGGTTTTGCTGTGGTGCTGCTCGGTATTCCCACCTCAACCTCTCCCCTCGACAGAAAAGTCTGAAGTATTTCCTTGTCCTTCTTCCAGACACCGTCACTCCTGTCTCTGCATCAGCTGGTACCACCTGCTCAGAAGCGAGCAGATCTTAGAGGAAGAGCAACTATTCCATGGGCAAACTGGTTTTGTTTGTTTGTAACACTCTGCCAAGCACATCTTGAAAGGCAGGGTTTGGTGTTTTTTAAAAAAAAAAATTTCTTTAGAGCCAAGACCCTCCAAGATTTCCACAGAGTTTAGTCAAACCACATCTGACTTCCACCCAGCTTTTGTGAATGCAGCTGTCTGCTCTGAAGATACACGGACTTATGTGGTGTGCCATGCAGACAGATGTTAAACCACCAAGGTATGCAAACAGAAAATGTGGGTTAGGAGATGGGGGTGAGCGTGACCTAGGACAGCCGGGAGGCTGAGATTCCCAGACAAGCCAATATATGCTCTACAGTATTATCAGGACGAGCACAAGTAAATGAACGCAGATTGCTGCTGTACTTTTCACCAGACCAGAGATCTCCACAGGGAAAAGGAAGGGGCACAGCAGCGTGACGTGCATTCACAGCATGGCCCTTGGGCTGCCGTCCCACCAGCCCGTCCCTGCATGGAAGGTGGTGGTGAACACGAACCCAAAGTCAAAAGGGAGACAGATAGTCCCCTGAGCCCTCATTGAGCAGCAGGGCAGGCTGTGCGTGTGTGAGCACAGGGGTACGCTGTGCGGTTTGGGAGGACAGTTCAGAGCTCTGCAGGGTGATGAAAGAGTGTGAAGCAGTTCTCACTCCTCTTACCTAACACTGTCCCCATTATACCTGGAAAATACACTTTGCTTTAAGCGCTTCAGCTACTGGATGACTTCTACCTTTCAGTATCAAGCACATCTTTCACCCTTTTGCCCTTTCTAGGCATCTTTTCAGTGACTGGCAACACGATCCCAGATGCTGTTTTTGAAGCACTTTGGGGAGAGGAGAAAAAAGAGATTTTACATATTTCAGTGTACTTGTACCAAAATTACCTCTGAGAGAATTCAAATATATGTCTTGTCTTAGACTTCCGTTTGGTAGCAAAGATTTCAGACTCTCTTTTTTCTACACTGCTTGTTTTATTCTGGTTCTTGTCTTGCCCACCAGACCTGGGGTGGCTGGGTATCTTCTGAACAATTATGGGCCCTGCGTGACTTATTCTGTTCACGGATCTGTATTGCTTGGCTATGTTTATTCTACATGCAGCTCTTCAGTGATGACGGTGGGAGTTGTTACACACAGAGTCCATGGAATTCACTAGCAATCCACCGAAGCGCTTTCTTTTTTTTTTTTTTTTTTTTTAATGTGGTATGGAAAAAACTCTTCTTAGGAAAACAGATAATATCAGTGCCTGAGGCCTTTGCCCTAGGTGTCTCAAAGGGAAAGGCACTTAAAAAATGTGCAAAGCAGCAGTCCAAACCTCCCACAGTGCTGAAAAGAAGACTAAATATTCTTAGGGAAATGTTGGGTTTATTCCAATTTCTCCAGAAACACTTACTAAACCCACTTCCACATTTTCAGGCACTGGTTCTGGGAACTCAGCATTTAGATACTTTGAATGAAAACAGCATGGTCAGCTGGACCACCTTACGTGAACATTAATTTCCATTCACTGGATCTGAATCTATTTTCCCTGTGAAAAACCTGGAGTGGCTCCACAGGAGCTGTTTGGAGTCACACTGCTGTAAAGCCAGAGGAGACTCCAGCCTATAAGATGCACTTTGCTTTGCAAAGCATGTGTTCTTAATTAACCATGAGAAATAGCTGCTCATTTACTTTTCAGCTACATGAAGATTAAATGTTTCCGAATTCAGCATCAGTCTCAGCTATCCTTCTTCAAACTTACTCCACGAGGTTATCCACCAAGGCCAGGGTGGGAGAGTATGGGCAGTAGGAACCACTGAAGATGACTGAGCTGTGCTGAAGAGAGCTGAAATTTTAGGAGAAACCTGCCATATGTCAAAGGAAGAAAAACCGCGATCTTTCATCAATTCTGAGCAGGCCATCTTCAAAGAGAAGGATTCTTGGAAAGTAAAATGGATTATTATTTACATAATCAATCGGCAGCACAGCAGGGGCACCCATACATGGGGAGGATTTAGATACCTGCAGACCAAAGGGATTCTGATTTTTCTCTCTGCTGCTTGTCCACCCTTCAGGCCAATAAGACTTTCTGTCACGGTTTCTTATCTGTAGTCTTAACATACATCTTCTCTGAAATGCTGAGGATGACACCGGAGCATCTTGGGAAATGCAAACAAACAGGAGATGTGATGTGCAGTAGTTCGTAAAAGCCTCATATCTTGGATATGCTACTTCTAAGAAAAAGCCAGATTTTTTTTCTTGGAACCACCCTAAGTAAAAAATTGATGCAAACAACACAAATGAGGCCTTATGTGGTTTGGAAGCCATAAAGACTCTCAACCACTCAACTGGCCCAATTCCTCCTGTTCTTTGCTTTTGGTCTAGTAAATTGAAAGGCCACCACAGATGTTAGTACCACAAATATTCATGTTCTACCCAGAAATGGAACCTTTTTTATTTGATGATTTCTGCAAATGAGCATGGCTTTTCACAAGGGAGAGGGGGTACATCAAGCTTCTGTGAAAGGTTATCAGCTTTTCCAAACGGGCCGCAGTGAAAATTTGCTGTTTTCTTAGTAAAATAGCCCCCTTTTCTTTTTTTTTTTTTTTTTTTTTTTTTTTTTTTTTAACATTTTTCAGGTTTCACTAAACCTCTGGCAGTCTGGTATTCCTTCAGGTAAGGCTATTTCCTGATTTCTTAAACTATTCTTATATGTTAACTTTTTATATATTTTCTATATTTTCCCAGTGCCTCACTAGGCCCATGTGGCTCCTATCAGAGATAGTCCCTCCAATTGCCTAACAGGCAATGTGACAAATCATCAGATCACCAAAAGTCACATTATCTCCTTAGGTATTCATGTGCAGCTCTTCTTTTCAGCCAGTGAACTCAAGTGACTGTGGCAGAATTTGGCTTTAAATGTAGAATAGCAGAAAACACACGGCTATGGAGAATAGAGACCCATGGGAACCAATGCAGTATCTCTGGGAAGATTAAAAATATATATATATTATATTGACTCTTAACTAGAACAACTTCCAATGCAAGAAGCAAGGTTTTTCCTATGCAGGCATAATGTATGCAACTTGGATCCTCCTGGTTTTTTGAGTCGTCTTCATTTCTGAGCTACTTCGGCAAGTTAAAGGCTAACTTAAGCTTGTTTTTAGCATTCAGGGAGCTGGAGACCCTGGAAACCTGACTGTATGTTCTAGCAAGGAAAGTGACTGGAGTTAGCAACTTCCATGAGTAGCACCTGCAAGAGAAACCATTAGGTGAGACCTTAAAGCAACCTGCTTTAGCAGTGTTTCACCTGATACAGGAAAACCTGTATAATTTTACGTGTGCTTGCTGTATGTGGTGAAGTGTTTATGCCCTTAATTCATTTATTGGGAAATAAACCAGGGAGCTCAAAATCTCCTGGAATGAGGCTAACAGCAATCAACTGGCAAAATCCCATGAAGTCCATAACTATGTGCTGGGAGAAACCTCCACAGCCCTTCATGAAAATCCATTGTTGATTTTAAGTGCAGCTCCCAAAATTTGAGTATTTTCAGTTGCCATTGACTTCGATGGTAAACAAGGGTGTTCATTATCACCAAACAGCAGGATGGCTGAGAGCAAAGAGCAGCTACTATGCAACTTGCAGCCTTTCTGAAGACAAATAATCGTCATGAACCAGTTATGTGGAAAGGAAGTTGTCCAACTCTGCAAATAGCTAGAACTCCTGCAAGAAGCATGGTCAGAGAGTTGCTTGAAGGGTAAGATGATCTATTTATTCCAAATCATTATGTTTTGGGTCCTGCTTTTTGGTTTAGAATTTCTGAATATGAAAACTCATCTCTGAAAAATGTCTACCACAAAATGAACAAAACCCTCACAACAATTCTAATTCTCCTGTTTAATATGCGCACCAGAGGGTGCTGTGCTGTGGGTCTGAACAGGAATATTAGCCACTCCAAACTACATTTAGATTGCCAACAAAAAATAAAAGGCAAAATGCCTTAATGTAGATTCCTGCCTCCCTTCAAAAGGAAAAACACCATAGTTCTAAACTGCAGCTGAGCAAAAAGGGGGGAAAAAGGAAAAAAAAAGAAGCAGTGAATTATGTGATGTGGTGTTTTTACCAACTGTCTAAATAAAGGTTTAGTGAGTCACTGTGGAAAACAGAAAATCTTTCTTTATTTTAAGAGCTGCAGTTTAAGAGTTTTGTATGAAAAAGCTTCCCTTAGGTTTGTAACTTAAACATTGCCCATCTGCTCTTTCCTCCCTCGTCTGCATTTACAGTAAATCTGAGATTTCCTTTTTCAAAAAATACATTTTAAAAAATGTACAGATTTGGCCAACAGTGTCTGTAGAGATACAGAGAAGTCTAATTTAAGGTGCCAATATCTAAAATGATGGTTTGCCTTCGGTGCACACTAGAGGCAGGAATTTTTCTGCTCTGGGCTCGGTGTTGGCTTCAGGTTCCCCATGGGAGTTTCTAGAAGAGGAGGTGATGTGAGAGCTTGAACCCTAATTAGGCAGGGTACCCTTTTCCCACATTTTTACAGAGAGAAAAGAGGTAAGTCTCCCAGGGATCAGGACCAGAATCCACTGAAGCCAATGGGAAGATCCCGGATGCCTGTGTGGCCAGCCGTATGGTGGAGCAGCGAGACCCTCTGCTCCGTGTCCTTCTATTAGCTCATCTCCAAACCAGGTGTCTTGCTCGCAGTTTCCATGGCTGAAGAGCAGTGCCAGTCCCCTGGCACACATGGTATGATGCATAGCTCATTAGTTCATTAGTATAATAAGACTTTTTTTTTTTTTTTTCCCCTAGTACAGTCTCACTATGTGAAAGAGGCTTCAGGTCACGGTTTTGAATTAAATTCAGAGTAACGGCATTGAATACAATTTATTTTTTCCTGTTGGAAAACCAGGTAGAAATGACATTCAGGGCCTTCAGCTCTACCCCTGAGAGAAGGGTGGCTTACAAAACATCTCCTCCAGGTGTGTTATCAGGGTCTAGCGATGCCCAGTTTTCTGCAAGGAGGCAGAAGTGGCTTACACTTTAAGGATAACCTGTAAGGAAGGGATGCAATGGCAGAGTACTTCACCAACTCCCAACTTATATTTCTGTCCCTGACTCCCATTATTAATGAACTCATTCACTTTCATAAAAACAACTACACAAGTGCTTCTAACCATATCTATAAAACTATTTAATGCTCTTTTCGAAACAAGGCATCTTACAGCCATAGTAATTGCAGTTTTACTAGACCTTTAAATGAGAAGCAGCTACTTATTAAGTTTTGATATGGTGAGCTGATTAGACAAGTTAAACATAAAGGCACAATTTATGTATACTGTATAACCACATGTGCATGTAGTGCAGTTCTTACACTGGTGTTTGGCACTCACTGCAATAGGAAATCCTGCTAGGTACACAGTTTTATGCCACTTACAGGTTACAAGTAGTAAAGCGAAAAATGCTGGATTTTACAGGAAAATAATATTCATAAATCTCCAGCAGTGAATTACAGTATAACTCAGAGCTGTCTTTGTTTTGCTGCTGCTATGAATTCAATTCTGTTGCCAGTGCAGAAACAATAAACACAAAGACCAAAGTGGAAACCACTCCCCTCACATTTGGCAAGTGCTTATATCCAATTTACAGCTGGACTCTGAAAACGGCTTCTGAAACACTGCTAATAACAAAGAAGTTCCCACAGATGCGCCTTTTTTAGTCCTAGCGAACTGAAGCAGTCCATTGTGTACAAGTTAAAGGTGTCTTCTAACGTCCTACCTGGTTTTCCCAGTTCATCTGTCTCTGGTCTGTACGTCTCTCGACACGAGTCATATTTATTTGCCCTTTGTATTATTAGGCAACTTGCTCAGTGTGTTGTCTGTTACAGAGCTCTCCCTTATACAGTTCTCACAAGGGAGACACTGTGCTGCCTAAACAGTCCTCTAAACTTAATTCCTACTGATCTGGCGTAACTGGGCATTACTACATTTTTGTGTGCTGATTTGGTTATGGTTACACGCCAAATTCAGGATCAGTGCTCTGCTCTGTTACAGCAGAGTAATTTTGTTACTTTAAGTACGCGGGCTTTTACCAGCACTGATGTCAGTGCAACGATCTCAGGGAACTCAAATTGATTACTTTGTTGAGATGCATCACCCGTGTGTAAAATGGTCAGTACAACCCATGTTTTGTCTGATCTTGGTTCATTACAAAATAAGACACGTCAAGAACAAAGTGAGCGTGTTCTTCCATTGTATCATATTTGTATGGCACATATATAGCATTGGGCTGCTGTATGGAGGATTTCCACTAACATCTTGATAGCTGCATTTAAAAGCAACTCAGAAACTGATTCAACAGAGACCTCACACATGCATAACATCAGGAACATGAGTAGCACCAGTGTGGACTGCTCACGTGCTTAAGTACCTTGCTGATTCAGGGCCACAATGAGTGGAAGAGTCAGGAAACAAGTGACAAAAAAATATTTATCAAAGGTTAATCATATATTCTGCCTCTGGCATAAGAGGATTACCACAGGAAACTGAAAGAAATTTGTCTCCCCCTGTGCAGCATTACACAAACAGTGATTTTCTTCTAATGCAGCAAGCGTTGGTTAGTATTAGGCACCAGATACAGGATGTGGCAAAGTAATTGTCTTATCTGGCATCACAAGCCTTTCCTGTGATTTATGAGCATGGGTGTGATGGCACAACTAAGCTGTTCTACCTCAGAGTGACAACACCGATTGGTTAAAGGGAGCTATTTTTAACTTACATTGATATAAGCAAGAAAAGAACAGGGCCTTAATTATACTTAAACACCTGAACTAATTGTGGTTTTCAACCTCCTTCAAATTTTCCAGTAGAGGTTTGCGACCTATACAGTGTATTTAAGTCCCCTGACAATTGGTTTGCTTTTCTCTCATACCTTTTAAAGACTCTTTGGAAATAACTCGCAAAACCCAGATGTCCATAGACTGAAGCTGGAAGATTTTTGCTTTTAAGGGATAAGTAAGTCTCTGGAAAGAGCAAGTGAGTTGTCAGGAGCTCATGTGGACAATAAAAGCTTTGATTATCCTTATTATAAATATTTTGAATAACATGCCAGCATAAGAAAATTCCTTTTGAACAGAAAGCAGGAGCTACTATCTTGAAATAATAAAAGATTTCCACAAACTGTAAAGTTCCAGTATGCACAAGAGAAATATTTGTGTTTTCTTTAAATATGATATGTTGGGTATTGCCTGGCATTTTGATACCTACAGTCTTTCTCAGAACAGAATGTAATAGCAAAATGTACCAGAGTGATACTTTGAAGGCGAGCATATACATTTCTTTATTTCTCAGGTCCAGCATGGTCACAATTTTATAGTTTTCCACTTACTAGTTTAGATGTGAACACAGAAACGTATATAAAATCCAAACACAATCAAGTGGGATATGAAATAAGTAAATAAGATAACCTACTATGAATATGATAAATGCATCTCTGAATCGTATCATTTATTCATGACTTTTTCTAGTTAGCTCAATAAGCTCCTTAATTACTGTGAGCTGAAGCCCAGGTGGATCGAAGGGACTGATGGAAGATCTCTTTCCATCTGCATTCAGCTCTGTGCTATTCAGAAATGCAGAGCATTGCTGCTGAGAAGAGGCTCCACAAATGTCCAACAGAAATTAAAGATACTCACATGAGACTGCCCTGTTGGGAACTACGAGGCATTAAAATTCTCATTCTCTTCTACCTTGTTTATGTGAGTGTGTTTAGACAGCGTGCCACTCCTGGGGGAATGAGGGCTGGAAATAACCCTTCCACCTACTACTGCTGTGACCCATTCTGCCTGATCTGGCCCCTGAAGTCTACTTAGAAATTAGAAGTTGCATGGACTCCACTTGACTCCTATCACACCCAGAACCTAAAGTAGTTGTCCTCCAAGGTACATCTTGTTTTCTAATTGATTTTTAGGTTCATTTACAGTTGTCAATACCGATTTGTAAATGCCAGCATGATTTTGCATTTATCTCCTTAAAATTCTTTTTTTTTTTCTCCATCTAGTTTTGATAGTAGAGATTCACAGGTGCTCTTTTAAGATCATCCCTCTAACAAAGCATTTTGAGACTGGTTAAGGCAGTGTTTCTTATGGGTTTTGTCTTTTCTGTAGGTTCACCAGCAATACCCAGAACATTACAAGATCGTCTCTTCACCCAAATGCTTTTGATGAAAACGTAAGCAAAGGAAATGTCCTAGAAGGATCTCCTGAGATGGACCTCCACGTACAAATCATATCTAATGTATTAAGAAATATCTATGCAGTCAGAGGTTGTCACATCAACTCATTTTATGAAGTATGTCTGCCAATACTCTGTATAGGTACTTCTTTCTATAATTTGAACTTCAGTAAATATGTTCACTGGATTTTCTGTGGTATATGTGCAAAAAGGGTCCCACTGTGGTGTTTAACATCATCGGACAATTATCAAATTATGCTGGGAAGGCCTTCATCTTCAGTAAAAATAGTAGATACGGTCCACGATTTTTCAAGGGAGGCTTGGTTGGAGGGGTTTGCCTCAGCAATAAGACAAAATGGGATGATGGCAAAACATCACTTATGAACATCATCTGTGAACACACATTCTGTGTGTGGCTGCTACAGTTTAAAGTTTCCCTCATTTCAGTGGGTTGGCCTTATGAAGTGATCACAGAAAGATAAGAGAGGAAGTAGAGGAAAGCAATTTTTAATACTAACAGAAGCTTAAACACAAAACAACAGAGAAATAATGATACATTGCATTGTCTCTGATTGGATGGGGAGTTTTCTTCCACTGCTCAAGGCAGAACTGTAAATACAGGAACAGTCAGTTCCCAACATCTCTAAAGATTACCCAGCAGACTGGGATAATCTGATTATTAAAAGACCTAACCAGACCTCTCATATAGCCTAAGGGAACACTGAAGATTCTAGGTCTCCCAGTGATGCTGGACTGTCCCGTTGGATTTCCTAGTGTGGTCCATTTGTGGTTAGCTAAGCTTCAAATGGGATTCAGTAGTTATCCTAACCCAGCTAATCACCATTTCCAACAAATGCAGTTTCGAAATTGCCCTCCCAGCTTGCTTGAAATCTGTGCATATAATTCTGCTCTGCTACTGGACTGGCTTTCTTTTTATCCTTTAACCATCCATCCTTTCCAAAATTAGAACTTACTCTGAAGAGAAGCATGCTAATATAAGGCACTCTGACTCCATGCACACCTATGTGCACGTACGTATAAAATTTGGGTAAATTTTACAGCAAGTAACAAACTGTGGATAAGGGAAATATTTTTTTGATAGAAGCCAAGCTTGATAAAAGGAGTGCACACTGTCGTGCCTGAAAGTATGGTATTAATAATTAAGCCATGCAATCATTACCTCAGGATATTATTTCTTAAATATCTCTTGCAAAGGCAATACGATTACATATGAATTATATCAATTTTCTACCAACAAAAAAAAATCCACAGAAATAGGAATTGAATTACACTGTCCAATTTGCTGTAAAGTTCACTGTACGTGAAGAAATTAATCAAAGCTACCACCACCCATTTTTATGGGAACATAAAATGATGTGAACTTCCATTTTTAATAAAGATGCATAGCTCTTTTATGAAGACTGACTAATAACACTATAATGAACTGAAAAGCTACTGATACATTAAGAATGAAAATTTTGAGGGATGTGTTTACTGAGTTTCCTGTTTCAAGCCAGGCAGTACTTCCATTTGAATCTGCCTATAGATAAAGGAAAAATCCAAACAATAAAGTGGATGCAAACTCTGTGTAAATTCATCTCCCATATATATAAATGGCCAGCAACATTCTATTTATCTAGCTACTTCCACCTAAATGATCCCTCAGACAGATGTGGTCTGCATTCTCCAGCAGTTTGAGACTCTGTGCAGATGTGTCCCTGTTGCCGCAAATGCCTGTGAGTGGAGATTTCCAACCTGATTGAAAGAGCCACAAGGCAATGAAGGCAATGAAGGCCCCCAATCCAGGAGGATTCTGAGCAGCAGCATGTCTATGTGTTCTCTGTGCAGGTTAAAGTCTTGTAATCGGGAAGGCTATCCTTCCTTGCCCCAAAAGAATGCTAATTAATTAACATCATTGGATATTAATTGAATAATCAAATAGTAAGCTAATTTATTTTGACTGTGTTCACATAGCTTTTGCGCTTTTTTTTTTTTTTTTTAACAGTCTATGGAATGATGCAATTGTCTGGAATACTTGCTTAAATGGTGTTTAAGCGTATAATGGAAAGCAATATGGGAATATCTCAATCACAACAGAGCGTTCTGAAAGTGTTGTTCATGTGACCTGGAAATAAGTACTGCTCTCCTGTCCTTTGGACGACTGAATTGAAACAGGCAGAATCTAGGGTAAGGCAAATTTCTGTGGTTTTTTTTTTTTTTGTTCTTCTGAACAGTCACTCTGCCAGTTAACTTTGTTCACCAGGTGTTTTCTCATTTCTCACAAATGACTGTCTAAATTGGAAACTATCAGAAGTTTGCTTACTTGCTAGAAGTCATCTGGAGGAAATCTTCAAAGCCTTTTATCATGGGTGGTCCTTTGCTTTGGCTCTTCTTAACCCTTGTTCTAGTTAATATTTAAAGAAACACAACTAAGGGCAATGTTTCATAAATGCAGAGGTAAAGGGCTAATGAATAATAGAATTGCTAGTAATAGACAAAGGTGGACTTCTTGATTATATTTACTAAATTAACTTAATCATTAGCATTTGATATGATGCTCAGAGGCACCATATCATGAGTCAGGGAACTGACTTGTTTACTTGTCTTTCCCAGCTCTGCAAATCTAAGCATCAATCAAATGCTAGAAGATTGTTAGCTAGAATGGTGATTACACAGTTTATCCACTCTTTTGGATGGCTTCTGAAGAGGAAGAATATTTCATGAGTATCTGCTTCTACTTCCTTGCTCCTACCTCCAACTGCCTCATTCTAAAAATGTCCTTTCTGTGGGACCCTAAGAGGGACCACATGCCTCATCCTAAGACCACTAAACTACAGAGATGGCAACAAGAGAGAAATACAATATTCCAGCTGGATAATCACCAAGCAGTCTGATTCACTTAGTCTAATGTTCCCAGTCAGATCCTGGCAAGGAAATAAGTATGTAGGAGGATGCGAACAGATTAGTTTTAATTAAAATAATAAAAATGTCCAAGCCATGGACTTCAGATTTGAGGTCCTCTTATTTTTTTCATGAGGAAGAATATCTGATCAAATCTTTCTCTGAACCTGTCCCTCAGGTTTTTAGTCTGATTTGAATTCAAAGCCACATGGACCTGTTTGGCTGCTTCTAAAAAATTGCTCTGCAAATGGTCAGCATTTTGTCAATCCAGAGCCACAGTTCATCTTCAAAATTCCTCAGGTCTGGATTTGTTCTAGGGCTTAATACCTTGGCTTGTTATCCAAGGATACCTCTGGGACAACGTCCATCTTGGTCTTCATTGCTACATTATTCTCATTATTACTTACACAGTTTTAAAGGTGTGGGCTTAGGTCAAGATTCCACTGTATTAGGACATGGACATTTTGGGATATCCCAACGTCAGGATGTTCCTTTTTCCAGTCAGGAAGCAATAGACTCCGTAAATAATGTTGGCAGAATTTGGGGTCTGCAATAAGGAGACAATTAGTTATTGTTATTATAATAATTATCATTTTAGGGTCTCCTGTATCAGGATTAAGGCTCTGCAGGTGCTGAACAGCATTGATGTACAGAACCTCGATGGCAGCTGGCACCAGCTGGAATCCCATTTCCTGCTCACCAGAGCTTCAAAATATGTCATTACATGTAGAGAAAAAGGGAGAAATGTTGTTTGTCTTTTAATTTCTCTTAAAATCTTCTGCATTTGTCTACAATGCACCATTGACAAAACTACTACTGATTTAAATAAAAAACAAGCAAACAAAATTAAACAGACTAAAATCACGCCTACATCTGCATAGAAGCATTTATCAGATTGGCCCATATATTAAAAGGCCTTTTTTTCTTTCTGCTGAGCTGGGAGTGAAATATTTTTAAAGGTTTGTGTTGTAAACAGAAAATCCATGATTTAAATTAATGATTTATTCCTTTAAAGCCAGTGTGGAATCTATCACTGGCATGATAAGATGCACATTGTCTTCTATCTGCATATAGCTGTGTAACTGTGCAATATCTGGCAGTGAATTTGAAAAAAAAAAATCAATTTTGCCTGGTTTCAAGCATATCTCCTGAGTCTGAGATATGTCTCACTTGTTTTTCAAATACCGCTACAAGTAATTTAAGCTCTGTGTTCAGAGAAAGAACTTGTCTCTGTGTGGGTGCACACATCTGTATTACCTGATTGGCATTAATTTTTACCTATTTTAAACAGAAAGATTGCAGTTCTCCTCCAGCATTTTTTTTTTTTCCAGAGGAAACGATCATTAAGAGACTGCCTGATTCAAAGCCCAGGGAAGTCAATGTACAGTCTCAAACTTTGTTGAAGTGTTGATCACACTCCAAGGCTCAGATCTTTGAAGAGTTTTAAGGTCCAGCTTCCCCTAAAGATTTGGGAAGACCTGGAAGTCTGGATATTAACACTGAAGGCCTTAGTTCTGCATGCATGATGAATATTTAGCTTTCAGAGAATCTGCCAGAAGCCCCCACCAGGTGTTGGCCTGGATCAGTCTTGTATCTGATGTAGATTTATATCTATCTTCTGTGCTCCTGAAAACCTGGAGTGATATGTAAGTTACAAGATCACAGAACAATACAGGCTGGAAGGCACTTCTGGAGATCATCTACTGCAACCTTCTGCTCAAGCAGGGTCAGCTATAGGAGGGGCTACTCAGGGTCATGTCCACTTGGGTTTTGAATACGTCCAAGGATGAAGACTCCACAGCCTCTCTTGGCAACCTATGCCAGGGTTTGATCACCCTCACAGGAAAAAAAAGTTTTTTCTTGTGTTGAGGTGGAATTTCCTGTATTTTAATTTCTCCCATTCCCTCTTGTCCCATTACTGGAAAACACTGAGAAGAGCCTGGCTCTGTCTGCTTTAATCCCTGAATTGGGTATTCATACACACTGATAAGATCCCCCGTGATCCTCCTCTTCTCCAGGCTGAACAGTCCCAGCTATCTCAGCCTCTACTCACATGTCAGATGCTTTGAGCCCTTAATCACCTTAGTGACCCTTCACTGCACTCAAGCCTGTATGTCCATGTCTCCCTTGTACTGGGGGGCCAAGGAGTGGACACAGCACTCCAGATGTCTTCTCGCTGGTGCTCAGTAGTGAGGAAGGATCACCCCCTTTATACCTGCTGGCAAAGCTCTTCTGATGCATCCCAGGATTCTGTTGGCCTTCCGTGCTGCAAGAGTGCATCACTGGGTCATAGTCAGCTTGTTCACCAGGCCCCCCTGGCCCTTTTCTACCAAGCTCCTTTCTAGATGGTCAATCCCCAGGGTGTACTAGTGCCTGGAGTTGTTCCTCCCCCAGTGCAGGACTTTGCTTTTCCCTTTGTTGAACTTCATGGGGCTCCTGTTGGCCCATTTTTCCAGCCTGTCAAGGTCCCTCTGAGTAGCAGCACAACCATTTGGTCTGTCAACCAGTTCTCCTAGCTATGTGTCACCTGCGAATATGCTGAGGGTGCATTCTGTCCCATTGTCCAGGTCATTAATGAAGAGGCTGAAGAGTGTTGGTCCCGGTACCAGCCCTGGGGCTGGCTAGTGACTAGTGACTGGCTTCAAGATGAGCTTCAGGCTGCTGATCACAACCCACCCGAGCCCAGCACTTCAGCCAGTTTTCAGTTCACCTCACTGTCTCCTATATTTAGCCCATACTTCACCAGCTTGTCTGTGAGAATGTTAACACAAGACAGTGTCAAAAGTCTTACTAGAGATACACCATACCCATTGCTCTCCCCTCACCCACCAAGCCCGTCATCTCATCATGGAAGGCTACCAGGTTGGTCAGACATAGTTTCCCTTTGATAAATCTGTGCTGGCTGCTCCTGATCACCTTTCTATATTTCAAACATCTGGAATAGGATTCCAGGATTAGCTGCTCTATCACCTTCCCCCGGACTGAGGTGAGACTGACCTGCCTGTAGTTGCCTGGCTCTTTCTTGCCCTTCTTGAAGACAGGAGTGGCATATGCTCTATTCCCGTGCTCAGGAACCTCCCCTGATCACCATGACCTTTCAGAAATAATCAACAGTGGCCTCGCAGTGACATCCGCCAACACTTGGGTGCATTCCATCAGGGCCCATGGATTTGTCTGTCCAGTTTGTTTCAATGTTCCTTAACCTCCACTGAGGGTTAAGTCTTCCATGCTCCATACCATACCTTCCCAGTAAGGACCAAGGTGAAGAAGACATTAAGCACCTTGGCCTTTTCCGTGCCCTTTGTTACCAGGGCCCCGTCCCATTCAGCGGCAGGTCCCCGTTTCCCCCAGTAGCTCCCTAGCGGCTGGTATGCCCTGCGCTACAGCACAGCATGGCACAGCATGCCATGGCACGGTACTTCTTCCAGCTACCTAAGAAGACTACTTATGAAAATAAACAGGACAGGACAGAAGCTGGGGCTGGGCTCTGTGTACCTATCTGCACAACGGGATTTCAAGCAGTATGTGCAAAAGTGCACCAGGAGCTTCAGAGGCTGACTTTGAAAGTCCAGCTGCGAATTTAATTTTGAGTGATATGAGCTCCAGCTTAATGAAACTGTATTTTCTCCTCTCTGACAGATACTTTACCTTTTCCTTTGTCTGCCCTGTTGCTTGCCCTAAACTCAGCTTGCTCCGATGGGATGTATCCTCAGCCAGTCAGTCATTCCCTCAGGCGGGGTGAGCTTCTGTTGCTCCATTTTTGGCAAAATCTGCAGCACAGATTTCTAAATGTCTTGTATTTATTTTATTGCATTTTTTTGTGTCTGTGCATGAAACCTTATGTTTGATGGGTAAACAGTGGGTAAACATTTTTCATAGAGACTTTTTATTTTTTAATAAACAGAGTAATTTTCTCAAATAGCTCCTTTCTTACTCTGCTTCATAATATCATGTGGAAATAGATGGTCTGTTTCAACATCAGGGAACTGGAGGGATAAGAATAGAGACAGCAGTGTGGAAGCAATGGGTCCCTCTTCTGCCCATATGGTTCAGGTTTGCATTTTGGCTGGCACGATAATGTGATTGCTGGCAGATCGAATGTTTAGTCTCCAGAGCAAATAGCAGCCAATGAGTTGGGGTGTAATGTACATGTGGAGATGTTCATAATATTCCACACAGGCTGAACCTACAGCAGGAGCGAATTCAGCTGCAGTGAAAACAGAGATGCTGCATGAATCCTTCTGTCAGCACAGCAATGGCATTTCCAGGCTTCGGTGTTTGGGAAGGGGAGGAATGTGCCTCTGGGGATGGAGACCGCCACCACTCGCGGATTCTCCTGCGGCAGGGATTTCTGACTTGCCGCATAGAAGGTGATGTATTCTGATGAGCCTGAAAGTTACATTTCATCACTGCTTTATCACCCGATGAATCATTACAGCAGATGAATGTTAATTGTAGCTAAACAAATGGGCATGTCCTCTCTACCCCCAGACAGCTGCCACCGCTGTAAGACATTAGGCAGAGGGTGCAAAGTGCTTCTGGATGGAAGGGAAGTGCTACCCGTACCTCTGGAGCTGCATATCTGCAGTGTAATGAAATGCCAGGTGTGGAAGAGCATTTGGAACGGAGCAATTTCCATTTGCTCTGCGGTTTGCACCGCTCTGGGGACACGCACAGTGCAAAGCTTCCTTAAGAGGTTGTTTGCTCACAGGCAGGAAGGTCTGCGTGGGAACAGAGTTGGCTTAGTCAAATGCCATTGCACTGGTGCCCCGGGGGCTGAGAGGGTACCTGGCATCGCTGGATAAGGTGCCACTGGGATGGTGCGAGAGGCTGCTGAACCTGGATGTAGGGCAGAACAGTGCTGGTTCCTTGGGGAACCAGCTTTAAGAGTTCTTTGTCCAGGGAAAATAAACTCATTGGGCAGACTGGGGTGTTTTTCTTGTAGCAGTTGCCACTCTTGGCTGACCCAGTGACAAATCTTCTGTAGCTAAGCCACTGAGGCCTGGGTTGTCTGACACTTAATGACTTGAATTCTCTTGCTGCTGTTATATGAACCAAAGCAAAGTGTACTGGGGTACCCCATTTCACCTAGTTCATGTTTCTCCTCAACAGGATGCACCTGGAAGGCAGTAACTTGCAAAAATGACATTTCCATGCCATTCTTGATCCTCTGTCGTAAGACAGACTGTTTCTAGGAATACAGTTGCATGACAAGAGACAGAGGCAATCAGATAGCCAGGTAGGCAGCTAAGATCTCAGACCTGTTCTTCCTACAAGACATTTTAATATTTGTGAAGGTGCATGACTGGAACAGAAGGAGACGAGTCAGGAAAGGAAAGGAGTACTAACAACTAGGGACAAGAACTGTCCTAAAATTCAGCCACCTGAAGGTTAGATAAGCAGATACATGCATTTTGGTGTGTGAGAGTGGACATCTGTAGCTGGTCTTTAAAACGGGCAAAAATATCAAATCCAAGCATTCGTTCTGTCAGCTTGAAAGAAATATCCAGCATCTGCAGAGAGAGCCCTGCCCCTTACAGAGGCGCCTCGGCACGGATGAAATTCAGATGGCAGCAAACACGTAACACACAGCATCTTATTCTCAGTACGTGGGCCCGTCTTTGCGGGATTCACCACCTGGAACAACTTCCCGGAGACCTCGGTTCTGCCGCCGGGAGCCATTCTCTGCCTCGGAGCCTTCATCCCCCCGGCTTGGCTCGTCTGGCAGGTACCTCCTCGGCTCAGCCGCTGACGAAAAGCGAGAGGAGGGGAGCGAGGAGATCCTCACAGACAGTTCAAATGCAGACGAAGAGGCATGTGTTGAAATGTCGTCAAAGTAGCAGGAATTCATTTTATTGAAGAATACATATAATAAAGATAGAACAAAGGGACTGAAATGGTGAACAGATGGGCGGGTGTTCTTCGGTGGCTCAGGAGCTGTGTGAACATGCTGGTTTATGCCCTCCCCCTCTTTCTGCCTTTTTTTTTTCTTTGGTTTGGTTTGGTTTAGTTTTGATGCATCAGGGTAGGATGTGAGATGATATGACAGTATATGTCAGAAACTTGGGGGAAAATAAAACCCCCTTTTTTTAACATCAAACTACTGCTATCAATAGGAACAGCAACTGTTCAAAATTTGTTTCAGAGCTGCCAAGAAGTGAACATTCACAGGAGAGAGAGAAAGAGAGAGAGAGAAGGGAAAAAATATTTTTCCCTGCTGTTTGCAAGGTGGACACAAATGCAAGCAGTAGGAGGCTGACAACTTGACACATGTCTAATAAATCTAAAGCATGGAAAAAAAGTCAACAATTCACTGTACAAGAAAGCATTACTGGGATAAAAAAGTATAATGCAACAAACCCCCCACTTAAAAATATATTTCTTCCCAAATCAGTGAAAAGTGTAGACATTAGAGCCTCAATTTCTCGTCCCCTCCCCGCCCGACGTTCCTTTTTCTGGATTTGTTTTTTTTTTTAAATCAGGGGCACGTTAGCTCCTGTGCTGAGAAAGCTGAGGTTTGCTGCATTATAAATGAACAAGGTGCAAAAGCTGAGTCCAGCGAGCAGATGTTGGGAGCTCAGCGTGCTGGTGACAAAGGGCTAGAGTGCAAGAAGCTTCCATCGCACGTCTGTTCTTCAGCGCAGAGCAGGCAAGGTTTTAATTTGACAAGTTGGTTGGATGCAGGGAATTCACAGATCTCAGTGAAAGCCAAACAGATTTGGCCACCTACTGCATGGCCACATTCGGCTAAAAGGGTAGCAGTTGTGGAAATGTCTCCTGCTCCAGCCGCCTGACACCATGCACACGACGGGGAGCCTCGAGGAGGCTTGTTTACCACAGGCGGCAAATTCCTTTAAAAGGGAAGAAGGGGGGAAAATAAAGAAGTGGGAGAGGAAAAGCATGTTTCTGTTATCAAAATAATTAAGGATTTTTATTTCAGGTGGCTGGTTGGTTAGTTTTTAAAGCTCTTCATCCTTTTTTTTTTAATAGCTGGTATGTTATGAAATGCAAGAATGAAAATGAATGCCAAAACTAATGGAAATTCTCCTACAAGCCTCATGTAAACAGAAACATCAGCATTAAAGTTATGAATCTTAATTTGTGCCACTGAGTTAAAATTTGTATCTTTCTGCATTAAAGGAATATAGACATACAGCACTGTGTAGTGTCTATGTGCAATACAGAAAACTGACATGGTCTCTCCAATTTATGGGGAAATTGACATAATTTTGCAAAAAAAAAAAAGAAAAAAGAAAAACCACTTGTGAACTGGATTTTGCATAATGGGATTAATTTGGTTGACTGTCACATCAACTGTGCTGCAGAATGCAAGTTAATCACAACATCGGTCTGATTTAAAAGAAGAACGAAAGAAAGAGAAGAAAAAGGAAAAAAAAAACCGGAAAGGTATTTTCTTCCTCTCTTCAATTATTGTTTCATTTTAAAATGCCCCTGTTTCTTTCGTAGCTGTGGTAGCTCTGGCAAAGAAGGCTGGTGTACATTTGCAATGGCCACCTGAGTGGTCTTTTTTTTCCCTCCCCCATTCCCCACAGTAAAGGGGGGAAAAAAAAAAGTCAATAGGTTTTCCTAGGCTCATGAAAACTGCTTCCGTGGCATGGCACAACTATATGCATTTGATCAACATTTAAGCCGATGAACAGAGCCGAAGTAACTTTAAATATTTTGTCATACGGGCCTCACTTACTGCTTTTTCTTCCACTTATCACCCTCCCTGCGAAAGCCGCTCTCGGCACTGGGCTCCCCACTGAACCAGTCCAGCTACCCTTCTTCTGCCCGCATCCCCACTCCTGGCAGTAACAGCACCGTTCCTCTGGCAGCTCTGCATAACGCCAGAGAGAGAAGCAAGCACCCGTTGGTCATTTTGTGGCCGATTTCTGTCTGTCTTTACAGAGGTATGGGATGAAGAAATGAAATAAACCTTCTCACAGGCTCTCACATTGTGTTCTTGGCAAAGGTACTGAAAACAGAGACAGCACATGTACATGACACATCACTTAAGTCCTCTGGTTTCTATGGTTGCAGTAGATTTTGCTTTCAGGGGGCATCCTAGGAAGGAGATAATGCTGCGCAGCGCTCTGGGCACGGTGCGGTTGAAGAATTAGCTCTGGGAATTGATCGTACCGTGATAGTGGTGACAGAGAACAAGGAATCGGGGCTGCCGGGATGTCACAGCAACTTGCACTTCCAGGGGACGGTGTCGTGTCAGCGATTCCTGAAGGCCCTTGCACCACGCTGCAGCCGGTGACTGCTCCTTCATCTCTGCCTCCCTCGCAACAAGCACACTCTTCCACCCAGTGCAGCGCAATGACTAGGTTAAACAATTACACTACACTAATTGGCCTGTGTCGGTCCTGATGAGAAAGTAAACAAATGCTGCAGAGAAAAGCTGAGACAAATTGTATCTAATTAAATTGATGAAAAAAGTGACAATATTTTTCCCCGGGGGAAAAAAAAAAGGCAACTTGTAGCATGACAAATAACTCATGCTTGCCGCCATGTACCCCACCTGCTAAACTTCACACCTTTGCCTGGATGTGGCTGTGCCAAGCAGGGGAGAACGGAGGTGCCCTGTAGTCTCTATTAGTGCCAAAAACTGCTGGGATGCCGCACGGGTTAGGTGTTGCTCTTCATGTGCAGGGAGAAGGCCGTCTGCCATTGTTTAGTTATTCCACCGCCCCTGCTTGCACATGCGCCTGCATGTGTGTGCTTTGACTAGGGCGGGCTGACAGCGATACCTTGATCCACGAACAGAAGTGCTCCTCTCCCTCTCCCCTCACAGGCTGGTCCGCCCACTTCTGCAGCGTGGGCCTCCCAGCACCTAAAGTTTGCGATGGCTTCTCATCACCCGCCAAATTCACCTCCATGTGACAGCCGCCGCCACCTCAGCTGATCCTGGAGGTGGAAATCCCGGACCCCAGAGCTGAAAGCACGAGGCTCCACATGCAGTACGGGAGAACGAGTCTCTCCATCTGTAAGTAGCGTCCACTTCAGTTCCTCTGTGGACTACAGCAACTCCCGGTACACTACCCTGGCATGAAAGTCTGGGGTGACACAGGTGAATAGGTGGGAAAATTTCAGGGATGGCTATGGATTATCTCTTCATTGACTGAAAGAGAAAAAGCCAAGAAAAATACTACATGGTCTAAGGCCCTTCATGCCAATGGCCTCAGGGATGCTAAACCCATGAAAAGTTAGTAGTTCCATATGCCCATGAAGCCAGGGCAGAAACAGGGAAAAGATACGGGAGGCAAGAGCTATACCTCTATTCATCCATATTAAAAACAAAACTTTTTCCATCATTTTGCTTTGGTCAGGTGGATGCTCCCTTGATTCACCTGGGAAAGGATCGATTTAAGCTTAATTATTTGGTGTGATGTTAATAAGCAGGTAACCTTTATTTTTGGGGTGACGAACACACAACACCTGAAAACCACAAAGCCAGGGCCACTAGAATCTCTTTCCTCCGAATCTCGCTGAAGGTAATGAAAAGATGCAGAGCGTGTTCACTGGGTGCAGGATCCAGGCGGCCACAGAAGCAGCTGCAAAAGCAGTAGCTGAGTATGTAGCATGTAGCCAAGTAGTTCCAACCTAATCCTCTGTTTTGAGTTGCTCGGAGCTTTCCAAATGCTTTACTTATCAGGATAAAATGTTCCAGGCCTGGTCTCTGGCAAAATTAAAATTTTTAATAGTTCAAGATAAAAGCGATTCAGTTATTCTTGAGTGGGAGAAGAGTCCAAGAATCAAGGAAACTGATTCTTTTGTAATTTTTTTTTTCTAATAGTTCATCTGCTGAAGTCTCTGAGGGACCAGATTTGCAGCCTGGCATGAAGCAGCCCTCACTGAGACGGCCATTAGAGACTAGAACACGTTGCACTATTGACCAGCTTATTACAGGGAAATTTCTCTGTGGTCCAAAAGGGTTATGAGTCCTTGGAAATCATCCAGTGGGCTTATGCAGTTTATTTAGGAAAGTTGATCCTTCCCCTCCCACTCTCCCCCCACACATACACTGTTTCTTCTAATAATATTGAGAGCAAGGGGATCCGTATTTTCTATGTTTGTGACTAATTTAGCTGTACAGAGATCCCAACAGAGATTATCAAGGTGAGCTAGATGACCTCCTGAGATCGCCTCTAGCCTAATTTTCCGACTGTCTAGTCTAAAAGGCCATCTGATTCATACCATAAGTTCCATATAAACTTTACATCACTTGCGTAAATCTGTTTCTAAGTCCACCGATGAGCCATAGCACATAATATTGCAGAATTATTTCTCGTGTTTTCCCCTGTGGTCTTTCAGGTTGATGCATGCTAAGCAGCCTCCATTGTGCAACACGTGTAAGTTTTGTGTGTTGAAACGGCAGTAAATTCAAGGTGTGGTGTAACTGATTAATACTTACGCAGCAAGTGGGAGATAGGAGAGAAGCCCTGTGATGGCTGTGGGTTGCCCTGTACACTAAAGACATGTTCATGTTGCTGTGCTTTGGCTCTAGTCTGCATGGCAGCTGGAGGAACTGGAGGAAGCCTTGCATCTCTTCCACACAGAAGGTGCTGCGGCACAGTATATTCTGCGGCAAAAACATTGAGCAACGGCGAAGATGATCTGGTTATCCACATCGCAGGCAGGAGCAAAGTAAACAGAGAGCCGCTTGCCCTGGCTCTGCAGTCCCAGCAGGCTGCTCCCAGAGCTCCACTGCTTTTGTGGACAACTAATAGATTGATCGAAGTGGAAATACACACATGGCTTTAGCTGTGCGGTTGTGTGGGTTTCACACTAGTTCAGACAACCTGGGTGGTGACTAGTACTCTATGTACTTAGGTTCATACTGAACCTTCTCCAGTTGAAATCCTAGGAGTTTTGCACCAAATTTGATGGTGGTCTTAGCAATCAAGGTCACCTGAAAATGTGTGATAATAGTAACACACACATTGTAACAGTCAAACCAGAAAAAAGACAAACACAGTAGTGGAGAATGCGATACTAACATGCCCATTTTAAAGATGAGTAGGTGAGTCACAGGGAGATGAAAGCCCAAATTCCCAAAGGCAGACAGGTAACTGAGGAGCGAGTACTCGCCCAAATTGGACAGAAAGTCAATAACAGGGCTTAACTTTGATCTCCTGACTTGCAATCGTCTTATGATGCAACCATAAAATCAAACCTTTCCCCAGGGCTTCTCAGAAAAGGTGAGTTATCTCCGCTGCCTGGCAGACGCTTGTGCAGTTCACCTGGCCGGACATCGGAGAGCATCAGCATCCGCAGCATCCCTCGGCCCACGGGATGGGGCAAGGATGGCGATGGGGGAGAGCTGCATCCCGGATTCACTTTGTGGGAAGGTTGGGAGACTTCTGTGTGAATAACTGACTGACTTGTTGCTAGGGAACAGTTGGGAGGCATGCTTTTGATCTCCCATATGCTTACTACTAATAAATAAACAAATAACAATAATTACAACAAACCCCAAGCCTGTTGTATCTCCAGGATTAATTAATGATGAAATACAGCTGAAATTCTGTAAAAGAAGGCAGCAAGGTGGGTTAGAATTCACATTTTCCTGCTGTGTATGGAAATGATGGTTGAAATTAACATTTTTTTTTCCTCCTTAAAATTTACCTTAGCTGGATCAGGTTAGTGGGAGGAGTGGGGGAGTATTCCCTTCACAGACAGAGGATGAGCAGGCAGACAGTAAATCTCCCCATGCCAGTTTTACTCGCATCCAGTTTTTCCTGCCTAGTACAGTTAAGTTTTTTAGATACTTTACTTGCATTTCTAATTCAGTTATTCTTCTGAAATTTATTCAAAGGATTTATGCTTATGAAATTATAATATAATGCTGCCTATATGCCAATGAGCTGCAGGCAAAGAAAATAATTTTCTTCAATTTACAGTTATGAGGCTGGAAGAAAATGATGCCTTCTTATCACCTCTTTTTCTTTGTATGCCTCAGTATTTTTTTAAGTCTTCAGAAGGCAGGAGCTGATGATGAATTCTTAAGCAGATCACACTGATAATTGTATTTCAGAACTGTCAACTCTGTGAAGACTGTCCACGGAGGTGTCTCAGTTCACTTGAGCTATTTGTGTCACTGCTTCTCCAGGAACTCAGCCCTCAATAAAACCCAAATCACTGGGGATATTGTTAAGTCTTCTGAAAGGATTATTAGATCGAAGGAAAATTTATGGATGACACTTTATAACAATTAATCAGGAACTGTTGATGAAGTTAAGTTGGTTCTTTATTCTTGAACAGAAAAAAAAAATATGCGGCCCCTGTACAAATTGTCAAATGGCCTATTTTGTCACTCTGTTTGATTAATGGACTATTTGGAGTCCCCAAAAAGTCCTAGTACAAATAAAAAAGAATCATAAATATTGAATAAGCTCACAGCATGGTTAACCTTGACTATATTTTGGAACATTCTTGGGAAAAACTTTGCTATTCAGAAAATAAATTGCTAAGGGGATTAAAAAAAAAAAAAGAAAAAAAAAAAAAAAACAAATTGGAGATTTTGGAGAATGTCACCTACCCAACCTTGTCATCCTGATTAGCCTGCCATGATAAATTAGCTTTAGTTAGCTTTGCAATCAGGTCAGAAACTGCTGGCACACTACCGCGTTGTGCTAGTGGGGCTACACCTGGTCCACAAAACGGGCACAGGATGGCAAGGAAAATACTCCTGCTTTTGGTGCTTTGTATGTCACACAATGCTGGGACTGGTAACAGGCTATTATCCCTTTGTACTGTAATTTATGGAAATGGAGCCCAAGGAGCGCTGAGAGCATGGGAGTCATGGTGCCATAAGGTTGCTTCTGAAAGGTTGGTTGAAAGATGTCCGGTGATCTGTGTATATGCAAATGATAAGACTCGAGTTTCAGCTGCAGCTAACACACACACACACACACACACACACGTTCATACGTATTCAGGACACGCAGTTTCAATCTTTCCTCCTGCTCCTCTGTCTCTCTATTTGCAACTCTGGTGCCCTCCTCCCCCCGGACCTCCCTCCCTGCCCCCTCCCCCCCCCATGCTTGAAGCAGCTGTTTAGTCCTGACAGGTCTGACCAGTCATTTTTGCTAACCTCTGATAGCATCTAGGTCAGAGTGATCCCAAACCGGCTTGCTTTTGTTCTCGGCCAACGAGAAATACAATGCTATTAGTTTAGGCTGGGGTTCCACAAAGCACTTAAACTCCACTCGCTTCACTCCAGGCATGCGAGCAATTCTCCTCTTCTCCTTCAGCAGGGCACTTAAGTGCCTGCTTAAAGTTCAGCATGTTTCGGGCACGTTTGGGCTGAATCAGGCCCTCACTCGGGAGAAATAATGCCACTTTACATTTCGTTTACTTGGCCCCTTTTGCCAGCGTGTGTCATATGCCAGCTCGCTAACTCATCTAAGCTGACATACATGCAATAATGTACTTCAAAGCAAAGATTATTCAGGCTCAGGAAGTGGGAGAGATTTTGAAATCTGTGCAACTATTTCCATTAGGAATGTAAGAGCTGTACAACAATAATTACTCATTAGATTGTGTTGATTCTTTGAAAGTAACGCAGGGATTAGAACGGGAGATTGTTTTTTGTCTCATCACATTCCGGTTTTGTGAGCTACAAATAATACTTTTCCATCCGTTGCTGTGCCCACAGTTCTCCATGGTCACAGGCAGACCTCTGCCTCCCGCTGAAGAACAGCGCTACATGACCAGAGAGGGCTGGGCTAGAGACCGCGTAAGGCGGGTTAGGGGTCCGTGCGGGGAAGCCGAGGTGCTCGCCCCGATTGCTGCCTGCTGCAGGCTGTATCCATCGGGTCAGCGGCGGCCAAAGGGAAACGCTATTCCTGGAAAGGTCTGCCCCAGAACAACGGGGCCAGGGAAGGTCTGCGGATGGCTCGGCCTATTTTCACACTTGTGTTTCAAACTGGTCCCGCAGCACGTGGGAAAGGGCAAGGAAGCACAAGGTTTTCAAGATCTTTGAGTATTTCCTCAAGGCGTACGCCTGAAAATCTTTTATAAGGTACTTTCATAACTATACAGTACTCCCAGCAAGGTGCAAAACCAAGGTCCTGACCAGCAGTGATTAGTAAGGATGGGAATTTTCACAGGAGCTGGGTGTTAATTCTGGTTAAATTCCAGCCTTGGTAATTGCACTCTGCCCGAAGGAATTCCTTCTGCAGATCCACCTGGGAAAGCCGCAGCGGTCCTTAATCTCCGGCCTGAGCCACCAAGGGCTGTCACAACATGCTGCATAACTGGCTTTGGGGTGGGGCTCTTCCAAGGTCTCTCACCAATGCGTTTCGCATGGGATTTACACACATTTACTAGGTCAGGGAGACTCAGCAAACCTGAACAGACTGTTTAGCTCAGTGGTTAGCACAGTCACACGGGAGAGAGGAGACTTGCACTCTGTTTCCTGAGCCGGTTAAGGAGCTGGAGCACAGCTAGGACCCAGAGCCTGCTCTGGAAGGTGAAGAATACCTTCTGCATCAAGTGCAGGCACTAGGAGTGAGTGGATTAAGATCTGGATGCTCCTGGAGATGCCCTGATGCAAACCTTTAGGCGCTTTCAGGCAGCGGTAGCAGAGTGGGAAATTGTGAATCAAATTCTGTGCTAACAGGACTCTCGGGTTGCAGAGCAGTGCCTCTGCTCTGTGTGCAACAGAGACCCTGGACATTAAGGTATTGCAGAGGAAAGCATTACAGCTACTGAGAAAGGAAGCAACTTTAAGGTGTAGCGATGACGATGGCCAGTCAGGAGCAGGGTGTCTGAGTTCTGGCTCCTACTACATTTAAATAATATCAAGCAGAGCAGCTTGAAAATGGGAAATCCCTATTGGAAAATAGTGCCCTTATTTTTGTGGTTCGGGCACTTCTGAAGTGTGCCTTTGAATCACCTTGGAAAAGCTCAATTTAATTCTCTCCCCTGCCTTCATCTCAGGTAGGTGCATAGAATCACGTGGACACCTGCCAGACTGGGTCCCACATGGTACCTGGGAGGGATATCTCGTATGCAAGTGCCAGCACAGCTTAAAGGTAAACCAGGAATATAACACCTTTGCAGTACTTGATGTTAGGTGTGTGTCCTGCAGAAAAGGACACAAACCTGAGTACCTTTTTGCCTGGAGAACCTTACTGCTGTCTGAAGAACGGCAGACACCTGAGGTCCTTAGGTGCCTCCTTGGTACTCTACTGGTGAGCAGAGGTTTGGAGGTGTCACGATTGGTGGGTTTTCATTAACTATCCAAGCAAGCTTGTGTAGCTATTGCAAGGAGTCTTTCAACACGGGAACTCACAGGAAGGCTTTTCTTTGCAGCTCTTTTGAAGCACATCAGTGTGCTTTGCTTTCTGAAAGACAGTGTTCCTAGCATCTTTTACAAAGCTGGCAAATGAATAAGACCCACCTCAGTCCACATTCTTCCCTTCTAGCTCTCCCAAACAAAAAACAGGCACTAAAAGAAAATTCCCATTACTAAACATTAGGTAGGCCTATTTCTTTGATGACTGTTCCTGAAAGGGAGCTCAAATCCAGGAAACATGGGGGAAGATTCAGTCACTCAAAGGGTGCAGATTTCATTGTTATTGTTTGCCAGCAGAAGAGAAACAGTGCATAAGGAAAAGCATATACTAGATGAAACTAATTGCATTATAAAGAGCACCAGGCATCCTATAAAAACCTGTTGCCTAAATGTGTCTGTAACAATTTATCAGCAAATGATCTTCATGCAAAGGAGCCAAAGCAATTAGCTGGGGTTTGGCAGATCTCTGCACTCCTTTGACATAGCCTGTAGTAAAACAGACCACCACCAAAAAAAAAAAATCATATATACCTCAAAATGCTAGACTGGTGGTCCAGAAGTTTTACTGAGGTAAACACTCTGTGCTAATTTGCTATATTTCACAAAGCATGTTACACCACATTCATTTTTGTACCTTCTCCTTTCACTGCCCCTGCCCTCTTTGGCTATATGTCCCTAAGTGTAAACTACCTGCAGAAGTGCTTGCATCAGCTAGAACTGAATTAGTAAATCGGTTTCACGTGGAAATGGAGAGTTTATTCTCCAGGTGAAGGCTGATTTTTATGTATTTATATTTTGAAATTGTCTTTGACTAACAGGTAACTAAAAAGCTAGCTATGATAATGAAATAACAGGTTGACCAATGCTGCCTGTATCTTTTTTGTGGCTTTAATTTAATGTATTTTTTTAAATTTTACCCTTACACTACCACTTACCAATTGATTTTTAAGTTCCCAAATGAAGAGTAAATGACAGGCACGTGGTACTTTCCCTTTTAAGAGATGTTGCCATTTTATACACTAGGGTAACACCTGTGGATCAAGCAGTCTCTGAGTTTTGGATAGCTGCATACTGGGAGTATTGCGAAGATGTGACAACAGATTTGCTTATGCTTGTCTTCTTTCCTAAATGCCTAGGAAAAAAATGTATGTATGTATGCCATACTGTTGGGTTTTGTGCTTTTATAGACTGGAACTGTGTTATTTCTGGGATGTGGAGTATAATGTTGATTGTGTGTTCTGATTCTTCTGTAATTGCAGAGAGGAGAAAAGAATCGGGCTCTTGCTCTTCACAGATGGGAAGATAAGGTCTTTGATCTTAATGCTAGAACGAGTAATCAAATGTTGGTTTCCTGGCTTTTAATGTGTGAATGAGTTGAAAGATGCTCTCAACTAGGCTAACAAGCCATGTGTAGTGGGTGAACGATGCTTCGTGTAGCTCATTCTTGACACGCTTATGATATAAAACAAATGTAGGAAGGCCTTTTGATCCGTGGGTTAAGGCTGCCTGTGTTTACAGAGACAAGGCTGGAGTATTTGAGAGCTTTGAAAAGTATCCACGCACATGATTGTACGCTTGCCTTTACCTTATTTTTGCTTATCTTTGTGTTTGCTAGCTACCTCGCTTTCTGTTAGAATAATGTTAACTTTGTGTTAAGATTCATTTCATGTGAGCTTCATTACTACATCTGCCCCGAGTGGAAATAGCGTGGCGAAATCTTGTTAGACCTGTAGCATCTATGCCTGGGTTTGGGGAATGACAGCACAGCTCTTATGGCCATGCAGCTACACAAAACCTGCTTATTTCCTCTTCATCAATGGACAGCACTGAGCTGCTTAAGGAAGACAGCGGTTGAATTTTGCTTGGAATTATATGTGAAGGAGGACCCTCCTTCTTGTCATTTTATTTATCATTAACAGCCATTATAATTTCTTCCCAGCGGCAATTACACTGATATCACCACATCTAAATCAGAAACGACACCGTAGTAGTTATATTATGTTGACTGGGCATCACCTAATTTTTAAGTGACGTTCTTGCCCCATCATTGTGATTATATCCCTTTCTAATAAGTAATATAAGAAAAGATCTACATAATGGGAAAACATACATATTAATATATTCCATGACAAACATGTTAACTTTACATATTAATCTTGGTAAATAGAAGTCATGTTTACATTTTTCCTCTTCAGTACACTGTCCTCTTGACAGCTTGCTTTCCCTCTGGTTTCATTCTTTCCAATCCTGGTGTACGTTCCACTGCCTCTGGTCACCCTGTTAGTCGCAGAAGGAGAAGGCAGGTCACATCCGTCTGGTTAAAAAGAAAAAAAAAACAAAAACCCAAACAAATGAAAGAACAATGTTACTGGATAACATAATATTGCTGCTCTCCTCATTACATTCAGGTCTGCGTGAAGGGACTTGGATATGTGCAATAAACATATGTGTGTGATAATGAGATTGTTGGTGGAAAGTCATCTTGAAAAGACAAGGAGCAATTAAGCTTGCTTACTCATACAAGTTAGAATGACAAGATGCCATTGCCAGCCCCACTCATCCATATAATAGGGTTCTCCTTCCCTGCTTAGCTGTATTGGGAGAAGCATTTCCTGTCAAACCTCTGCCATGACTCCACCATAAAGCAATCTATCTGCCTTCTTCCCTTTTATACACAGTTCATTCTCACACTCGCATCACTGTCCTGATTTCAACTGAGTGCCTGCTAGCAAGCACCTGAATTAGAATACTTTAAGAATTCAGTGCAAAGCCTTCATTTGCCTGGGTATTTATTTGTATTGGTGTACTCTCTTGTCCAATTTTAATTGAATACTTAAAGATGTCAGGGGGGAGATGTGCAGGTTGCTCACAAAGGTTTAATAATGCAATGTGTGGAGTCAACAAATAATGCACCTTCCTTTTGCTATCTCGAAGATTTAGATAGGATATCTCGGATGCTATTGACAAGGAGAGAAGTGTGGAACAATAGGAACATATGATAGTTAGTGTTAGATAACAATAGCTATCCGTATGCATCTTGAATTGAATGATGAAGCCATCAATTAGAGAAATAGCCCTCTGAGTATATATCATTGACAAGATGAATACCGGTACGTTGTATTTCTGGATGGAGATCTCGGCGATCTGTAATTCAGAAAGGCAGTGAATAGTATGTAGAGTAAAACTAATCCTATGATATTGGAAATCAGAAATCTTTTGTCCTCCCCATGTTTCTTTGTTTTTGAGCTACTAGACTCTTTCAGATAATGAAAGTATTTGTACTTTATATGAATTACTTAAACAATGCTTTCTCATTTAGTATCAAGATGCCATTCTTCTCCACGTTCAGCATATTTAGTGGGCAGTTTCAGGGCTTAAAAGAGCATGAGGAGCAGTTTTTTCTAGTTGTTGTCTGGTCTCGTAATTAATTCTTACATACAGACATGGGGATCCATTCACAGCCTATGAACTCTGTTAGAGTCCCTCTCCATACCAAGGAGCAGACCTGGCATCCAGTCCTTACGTGGGCATAGCCTCTATTTTCAACCTAAATTTTTGCATGTTCTCTTTTGAACGTCTGATAATTCCTATCCCCTCTGCCCCTTCCAGCTTTGGGGTTTTGTATTTCTCTTTTTTAGCTTTAATAGTTATTAGAGTTATGTTTATAGCAGGGAAGCAACAGAAAGAAAAGCTGAGGAGATGGGAGCTGCACTATAATAAACATGGAATTCTCAGCACTTGCAGTTTCCAGTTAATAAGTTTCAGTTCTTTTACTTACATTTGAAAGTGAGTGAATATTACACCGTTAGGGCCAAAATTTATTCTTGGATCTGTGCATAGGTAACAAAACATACTGCAGCAGAGTTACACAGAGTGAGAATGGCTCTGAAGGACAATAAACAAAAAATACGATGAAATACTGTAATTAATGCAGTGCTAGACTAACTATACAATACAGTTTAAGGAATGGGAATAAGCATTCATGACAATTATCTGTATTATTATTATTTTTGGTCCAGTTTTTTTAATGTGGACTCTTTTGTGTGAAATCAGCCTTATGATCTTTTCACGGGAATCTAAATATTTAGGTTCTCTTCATGTTTGTTCGCTTGTATGCAGAAAGTCATTATATTAAAAAATGGACCCTACCAGGGATGCCAATGATCTTTTGCAGTGAAGACGAATTTCCAGAGCCTTAGGGGAAAAAGCGGTCACTGCCTTTCCCAGAAACACTTGAAAGGGCTAATGAAGTTTGGTGGATCTCACTGGTATTGACAATGTATGGCCTGATGAGGGGAAGAAAAAAACCCAGGTCTTTCAGGAAAGCAGCAGGTAAAAGAAATTTCTGTAGCCTTCCTCCTTCTAAATCTAATCAAATGAAACCACCTACAGGCCAATAAGCTTCTTGAGTGCACTTTGCCCTGGAAATAGTGTTTTATTATCACCCAAAACATAAATAATGCAATAAAAGAAAATGTTTGAGGTCTCCTTAATGAGCTATTGTTAAGGCACCCTTCGCTCTTATCTCCTTTCATAGCCTGATGCAAAGAGCAGCATCCAGTGGTCGAGAGTGTATTTTGAGTGCTGCTAGGAAAGTACAAATGAGAAAACAGACTTAATTACACTGCTTACTGCATCTAGAGGTCCATGTGGTTTGACCGGCTGTGTTAGGACACCCTGTAATTTGGAGGAATTCTCTGTGCGCTGGCACCATAAATGTACTGCTATCCAAAGGATGGTTAATAATCTGAAGTTGGCTGTTAACATTGCTGGAGCTGGTGTCTATAATTTCAGCGAGTGACCTGAATGACTCTGCAATGAAAGACTGAAATGTCACTCTCCTCCTTTACTTTGTTTGCCTTGAGCAAAGACTGCTCCAGATTGTGTACATCCACTGAGGTCCAAATGATGAAAGGGCAACGTGTAAGCGTAGATTCATGGCTCCGCTAAATCTCCCTGCTCTGGCAGAATAGTAGGGAGCATGGGGAGGAGGGCATGGGAGAAAAATAAGACGGCCTCCTCCAGAGCAGCTTCCACCGTGGCTATCTTTTCCCATCTCTGAGCGTGTAAAGGCAAGGCTGGCTATAGGGACCTGGCTCTGCCATGCTCTCTAGCTGCCAGCCACCACTAAATCAGACCCGATGCCTGTGGCGAAAGGCAAAGCAAATGGTTTCCATTATCCAGGTATTTATTTTGCACCTGCTGCTGTGACATCTGTGTAATAACAGTTAGGTACGACAAAAGGTAGGCTGACCTGACTTTGAGTATTTCATCGCTTTTCATTATGCTGAGTGAGCGAGCAAGCAGAGGACTCGTATTCTTCTCAGGAGGTGTTACAGACCATCCAGCTGAGACATCTGTGGAGTGGCAAGTGCAAAGAGCTTTACCTTTGCTGTCAGGAATCTTCAACCCTTGTTTCCGTTGTGTCTCGTTGGTACAGCTCAGATGCAGTAAAGGAGTAAAATACTATCAGTAAATTTCAGAAAGTTCAGTATTTGCATTTCATTTGGAAACCTGTGACATTTTGGCATATTTTCACTGGAAGGCCAGGGCAATGCTGATTGAAGATCAGTGTCGGCATTAAAATATACACGGTATGGAGAGCTGGTGTGCTTCAGAGCAAAGCCTGCCTGCCAGGCACAGAACCAGGGCAGTCCTGGGGCAGGGGATAAGACTGAGTGTTCAGGGTTATTGTTGTTTTTTTTTTTTAAATACAGAGTTGAACAAAAAGACTAATTCGCTCACAGCGCTCTGAGACTGTATCTTCTTGGAGTAAGACAGGTTCTTAGTGCAAATAAGCTTCTTTTCTTTAAAATTGTTCAGACCCTCATGCATATTGCCTGATGTCCCAGTGTCACAACTCGGGGTTGTTCAACCCTTCCACTTAACTGTGTGATAGATGGGAAAGCGCTGGAAAAGTACCATTCTCTGTATTCCCTCCAATATAGTATGGCCAGTTTTCAAGGACTGAGAAACTTTTCTGCCGTTTGGACAAGCATGGATGTCAGTTGTACTCTAGCAAAATTATGCTGGGAAGCCCCAAAGAAATCTTAGCCCGAATGACCATGTTCATTCCCCTCCAGCTGTCATTAAGGCACTATCAACATTTTGTTTACTGAAAGCTTTAAGAGGTACTACTGCCACTTATACATGACAGACATGGTGAAGTCCTCACTATATTTCTGGAAGCAAAGAAATCATTGCCTTCACCTTCCCACCTTGCGTTAGTCTGCAATTAGTTGAAAACATGACATAATGCCAGGAAGGTGGAATAAAAGAATCCAGAAAGCAAGGACACAGGCGTTGGTTCTCCCTGCAGTATATTTGTGAAGTACTGCTGTTAGATTTAGGACTTTATCTGATTTACATAGGGGAAAAAAAAAAAGCCTGTTGCTACTTGTTGAACTCATCTGAGGTGAAGCACAAACTTTGGCTTTCCTCCAGTCACCTGAACACAACGTCACCACCAGCGTCCTTTTTTGCCCCTGCTAGATATAACCTTTTTCTCGACGGTGTGTTTTATCCCGAGCCCTCCATTTACCTTACAGGATTCTGGTTCACGCCATGTGAACCACTGCTGAACTGTTTTGTACTGCTACAGTTTCAGCTGTGTGGAAAAGGAGGAATATCTGGCTCCTTTGTCTTTGCACCATGACATGTATTTTGTGACTGCTGAACACGTCAGCTTTTTGCAAACAAGAAAGGAAGACATCCAATAGAAGTAGCTTCATCACATTAAACTGTAGCATTAGCAGATAGAATGAAAGACACTGCAAATGAAATCATACAGGTGGAAAGAGTCCTTGGTGGTTTGGATTTCCCCCCCCCCCCCATCTCACTAGAACAAAAAGATCTTGTATATTGAAAATAAAAGCAATGTCTCTTTCTGTGGTAAAATGGAAACTGTATATATTTGCCATAAATCTACTCAAATTTTGTTGCAGGGCCTATAGGCAAAACTCCATGTACTTTGTTAGATTTAGGCATGTGACAAGACAAGAATAACCGAACTCCCCCCTGCCAAGGGAGAGAAAAGCCCGAAACACTTCCAGCAGCTCTATGATTATTTCACCTTTTTTTTTTTTTCTGGGCATAAGGAGGGAGGTAGAGAGAAAGAGGGAGAATGTCAGCGAAGAATAACTATCAAGCAACTCAGGATTTTGGAGGTGGAGGAGAACTGTTTTTTAAACTAGGATGGATGACAATCTGTCCCTCACACTTGAATTCATTTTGAGAAGAATGATACCTGAGAAGGGGAGGGTTGCTTTCTTAGCAGCTTCCCTTGAGCAGGGCTGCCTTTGCCACCACCAGTTATCAGAGAGCTCAGAACTTGCAAAGCTGCGGCTGTTGCCACCACAGCTCTTACAACATTGGCAACTGCGAACACACTGAATTTCCCAAGACTTTGGGAGTTATCTGCAGGCCCTGGGAAATTTCACTATGATTTGAGGTTAGGCAGGTCTGTGTTAGAACTGCTTTTTCTTCCAGCAGCACAGACACACACACACACACACACACACATACACAGAGAGAAATAAGAGCCAGGTTCTCCTCAGAGATGGTTTTTACACTGATTTCAAGAGCGTTATTCTTGTTCCTCATTTACATTCCCCGGAGAGGAAACTGACTCAATATCTCTCTTATTTGTAGGCACTTGTGATAGCAGATTGAGATTTCCCAGCTCAGTAAGAAGTCAAATGGTCCAATAACTGACTCTGCATCTCGATTACTGAGAATAGAGGAAAAATAACACACTTTATCCACTTCCTTCTGGCTACTCTTGCCACACCCTATGCAGGGAGGAAAGGTACCTTACGCTGCTTGTACAAAGGGGTTATTTCAAAAGTAACACCGCCTGAGGAGAACCCCTCATTAGGGCTTCAATGAGGGATTACACATAGGTGTCAAGGGGCAAATAAGCCAGACGTTTTCAGTGTTATCCTTGTTTAACATTATGAAATGGCTTTCAAAACTCTGGATGCAAATAAAACTTTCTGATAGGCTGCCAGAAAAAGTCATGCCAATAATGTCATGCCAACATGAATGAAGTCGGAGTATTTTTCTTTGTAGCAATCAGACATGCCACACAATGCATTTCTGTGGAGTTCTCTTTCTTGGGTGGTTGAAATCACTTGGCTTGCGGCCTCGTGCCTCCCAGCTCACCTGAGGCATGCCGTAATCAGCCAGAACTGTGCTGCATGTCATGTCTTACTGCTTCCAGAAAATATACAAATTTCCTTTCCTTCTATTCCCTTTGTGAATTGGCCCCTTAGGGGTACGGATTTTGAGACAGCACGCAAGAAGCCTGTGCACAGATCCTCGTAATGCATAATGAGATTTGTGCGCCTGCCTACTTGCTCCGAAAATGAACTCTAGAATAGCAGAAGTGACTTGGTCTGGCACTCACTTGGTCCTTTTGACCTCCCTCTTGTGATGGAAGATAAAGACTTCTTCCTCCTTCTTTTACAGAAGGCCCGGAGGGTATGTTTGTATGATGTGCTGTCTGGTCCTGCAGTAAACTGAGACGTTTCTTGAGGTTTTCAGTGTCCGCAGCTCCAGTTCTGAAGAGAGATAAGGCTGTTCGACACTTCACAGGATAAACTTGGCTTAAGAGTACAGGTGCAATGAGACTACGCGTCCTGTGACAGAGGGCTTGAATGCAAAGTTTTCGCTTCAAAATGACATCAGAAAGCACTGTGAGCCCGGGAGAGCTAAGTGCTTCTGACAAGTATAAAATTCTCACCTGCAGAATAGGTGCCAAGAACTCATGCTCTTTCCAAGCCCTTATTTGTTGCTACAGCACTGTGTAGGATTTAGTAACGTTTCCCAGCGAAAACTCCTCTATGCAGAATCACGTAAGCTTCTCGTGTGCGGCCCATTCGTAATGTTTTTTTTTTGCAAGACCTACAAAAAAGCAAAAGAGAGACAGAGCATGCCATAAACCACCACCAAAAGCCCTGGGCTGCTCTGGATTGCGGGAAGGTTTCCTGCGGTCTGCCAGGCTGCGTGCTGAGCGCCTGGGGAGCTGAAAACTGCTATTGCCCTGTGACATGGGCTCGACTTGAAGCAGGCTCTGCTGGAGGCACAACAGAGTCTTACAACTCGTGTTGAACCAGCACTACCAAAATGCCCCTTATAGCCAGCATCAAACTGCAGTGATGTCAAAAGCCATTCTGCCCTATAACCTAAGTAAAGCGTGTGAGTTTAAGGGGGGGAAATATACACTGGAAAGTATAACTAGGATCAAAGTATTGTGTGCCTGTGCCATGTACACAGAATTTTGCTGTAACTTGCTGAGAATCAGCAGGCCATACCTGACAGCTTTTTATTTTTTGCTCTGGGCCTGGTCTACATGTGCTTTTGCGCTGGTAAAACACAGCTAGAGCAGTAAGCGTTTACCCCCTCTAATGTTACATTTTCATCTGGTCTAATAAGACTCAGCTTTTATTTAAGTATCTATCTGTGCTTGTGAGGGGCAGGAAGAACACACCAGCTGGGGAGGAAAAAAAACAAAAAAGGAAAAAAAAAAAAAAAAGAAAAGAAAAGATTCCCGAGTACCTACTCAAGGAGTTAATGCAATGGGGTATATGTGAAGGGGTTAAAACACTACACAGGTACAGATCCTGTGGCAATTACAAATGTTATTGAAATAAAAACCAGAAACAGGAAGCCAAAAAACAGGTCCCTAAGGCAGGCATCTGTCTTAAATGATATCATTTGTCAAGTTTCCAGCATCTTGTGGTTGTGAACACAAAAAGAAGTTCTGTGTTATACTAAGGACATTACATACTCATTAGTTGGAATGTTCCTGAAGTACATAATACAGGATTTTCATTTAATAAGAAGCAGCTACTTGCCACTGTGTTGTACATAAAATAAATTCTGGGCATGCTAATTGCCATTCAAGGATGTTCTACCTAATTTTTGACAGGTTTTTCTTCCCCTCCCCCTTTAGACTACACTGTAAAAATTGTAAGCAGATAGTGTTGCTGTAGTTTAAAAATCTTTTCAGAATAGTTTCTTATTTCTCAAACCTGGATGCTTGCAGTGATGAATATTGAAGGAGTTAATGCAGATATTAAAGAAAAAAGAAAAACAATTTATCTATAGGAATATTGTAGCAAGAAGGGGAGTAGCAAGAAAGCAAAATACACGTATATACATATGTACATATCCTAGCACAGTAACTCTTGAAGTCATCACCCCCATCTTGAAGAACAAACCTAACTGTAATTAATTGGTATAGTTCCTCTATCTGAACACTATTAGTGCATTAGAGTTAACTAATATATAAGCTTCCCCCTCGCTGCCCTGCCAATGACCTTAAGCTTCACATGGTAGGAAGGCCACTTGCTGTAGAATAGAAAAGTAATTTATCCACCATGATTGTTCAGCCCTGGCCCCTCTGTAAAACAGCGACTGACAATTGTGCTGTGTTATGGATGGTACGTTTGTGGTGTGTACAATAGTGTACAGAGCATCAAACTCACTTCCCTGAACACTGCAGGCAGGGTTTGAAAAGTGAGCCTAGAAAGAAGAGACCACTTGCTGAGCGATGGCCCTCCATTTTCAAATCTGTTTTTTCCCTCCAAATATCTCCCCCCTTCTTCTTTGCCCCAAAGAGAGAATAATATCGCTTTCTCAGCTTAAGTAAGACCAGTATGCAATTTTCCATTCATAAAAGTACGTCCTATTTAAAAAAAAAAAAAAAAAAGGTTACTTTGCTTTTATTTTACCTGGGATTTCCCTGCTTCTTTCCACATTTCAGGATTTAGCGTATTCCCTCAAAACATAATAAATTTCGATTCTGTAGCTTAAGGGATCCATCAGTTAAAATGTTAGTCTTTCATCTTTATTACCCTCCCATTAAAATGAAAGAAACCGGGACACACTTCAGTTTAGAAGAAGCAATTTAGTTGGTAATGTCCTTACTACTCAAGTCTTTACAAAGAGAGAAAGTGCATTATTGCTTATATTTCACACATCTATCTGCATAAGAAGCAACTAAAGCTTTCAGACACATACGATGTTAAATTTAATAATATTCTTTGATTAGATTATTTTATTACAACATTTTTCCATTACCAGTCATTTCCCGTACACATTTACATTCATAAAACCTGCAGGTTTTTCTTTGTTTGTGTGTGTGTATGTGTATTCATAAAGCAAGGAAAAGATTTTCTGGTTTGCTACAGCTGTTAGATTCAAAAAGAACAGATTAATAACTAGCCACCACGTAGGACTAGGTTTTCTTGTACACTGCACCAGTAACCCTTTGCTATAATGAGGACACAAAGAGGCTCACATCAGGCTGCTCCTCTTCTTCATAACTCAAAAGCGTCACAGTGGCAATAGCCTCTAGTGCTATTTGTCTTTAGTGCAGTTGTGACACTTCGGCATGATCCATAATTTGGCAGCTATTTACCGTGACATTTCCCTTCAGTGCAGCCATAACATTCAGTGAAGCCATTATTTGGTTCCATTTACCATATAAATTGTATTGTTGTGCATGCATGCTAGCAGCTACATTAGGTACCTGAAAATGAGTAAATCTTGTAAAATAGATACTAACAGCTATTCAGCAGAGAGATTCCTTTACTCCTCAGACAGAAGTAGGAATATATATAATATCTGCAAACTTTTCCTTGAGAGACTGTAATTATTTGTATTTACATGACATGGCAGTTATTCATATCCACTTATTAAATATATGCATTTTATACATATATACACACACACACACGTATGCACACGTACAAATATATAGCAAACTATTGCTCGGTAGAAATCTAACTTAATTCAAAAAGGTATTAGGAGGTTTCAGCATAGCAATTAAGTAGGAAGCATATCTGTAAAATGTGCTGAGGGTTGCAGGCCAGGAGAGGGTGAGTACGTGTGTGTCCGCGTGCGCGTGCGTATGCACACATGTGACAGACTCAGGAAAAAAGCCAGCTCTTCATCTACTTCTTTGTTGTTTTTCCATGGAAGCATATGTGGGTAGGGAAGGGAAATTCTGTTATTAGCCTCAGCAAACAATGCCAGATTCCTCTGTAGCAAATTCATTTAGAAAGGTAAAATTAGGATGTAGTGCTAGCAACCACATCTCAATGAGCTGCTATTATTAATAGTATTATTATTTAAATCCCTGCTCTCTACATATAGTATACTTTGTACTTCCCAGGCAAATGTATTATTATTTTTAATCATTTAAGTCCCCACTGTGCACACAGCTTTTAATACACCTTTTTTGCAAGCATATTAAGTGTATTGTTATTAATCCCTTGCTGTGACTCTACAGTATTTCTTTTCCTTGTATGTTCAATGTCCTATCATCATTTAAACCTCTCAGTGTGTGCATGCCATATACATTTTCCTATCCATCTAATATTTAAACATTATTTAAATCCGTCATAGCTTACTTATTCAAAGTCAGCCCTGCTCCCATAACTGTAAGTTTGCAAAATACACTTTTAAATAAAGAGAAGTTGGCTTTTTTTTTCCCCCTGCAAACTAAAAATTATTCTGAATCTCGGCAGAAAAGCCTTAGCTGCATGTTTCAGAAAGACTTTTCACCCTCTCCCCGTCAATATCGCTCTCTTTCAGAAATCTAAATGATAGAAGTTGCATCTTTAAAAACAAAGATCACTTCATTCTGGATTCATTCATGGAAGAGCAATCATGTATACCCTGAGTTACCCTTTTAGCTTAACACAGGCATTTGATGAAAAGGACAAGCCCAATGGCCATAGCCCAGCCCAAACACCAAAAGGGCTACGAAATTGGGACACTAGCCATACAAGTTCTGCATGTAACAAATTTAAACTTTTTAACAACTCTGCAATCAGTATGAAAGTGCTAAATAGTAAGCCTGAAGCCAAAATTAAAACCAACAAAATGTCATATCTGAATATGTATATACGTGAACCTTCCAAGGATTCCTCTCTTCCCTTATTTTGACTAGCGAAAGAGCCTGGGGCAGTTGCATTACTCGATGTTACATATGAAGTAACATACTTAAAAGAAAGTAGAACAGTGTATGCCCAAAAAGAATCCTGCTACAAGAAGAATTTTTTACAACAAAAACATTTGGAATTCACTCCCTCAGAAACACCTAAATCTATTGGACTGATGGGGATCAACACCTCTGAAAATCGGGCCACTTGGATGGGTTTTGGCATTTGACTGCAGGAACTCAATTTAAAAAATTGTTACTCGTGCAGCTCTTCTGTGTGTATCACAGATGTAACCAATTGTATTCTTTTTATTTTTATTTTCCCCTAGTATATCTCAAGCAGTCTTTTTTTTTTTTAAGATTAATTTATTGACCAAACCTTTTCTCTGAACAAGAAAAGAAACCATGTGCCTAGCAATAAAATACTGAGAACTTTGTATGCTCTGATCTTGTATGGTACTTCAGTGTTTGCTTCTAGCATCCAGCTGGAAGGCCAGTATACCTTTCTAATTATGCAAAACACACAAAACACCACAATGTTTGTAATATTCGAGGGGACAGAGGAAGTATGTTTCTAACAGGAGTTAGGTGAAAACTAAAATCATAGTGGTTTGATGCTCAGCTTCAGTAGAAGAGAAAGGGGAACAAAAACTCAAATCATTCTGCCTTTCCCCAAAATCCTCCAAAGTGGCACTAAAGCCAGTTGTCTGACATGGCCCAAAAAAGGGACAGTTCTTTATTGCATGCAATTCTGTAGGATGCTAATGACGTGCACAAAAAAAAATACAATAAGAATGCACTAAATCAAAGTTAAAAATACTTTTTCTACTGCCCGAACTACTGAATAAAATATAAGTTTTTCCTACACGTTACTTTTAAAAATGTCGTACACAGTCAGTCCTGAATAATGCCCAAAAATTAAGTTTACCCTGGATTTTTTCCTTCAACCCCTAGACATTATCAGTCTATCATTACATTTATTATTAGGTGTATGATTTTAGGAAATTTCCCTCTCTCCAACTGTATACGAATGTATATAATTTAAAAAGATGTGGCAAAATAGGCCTTTAAGATCTTAAACATTTGCTATGGAAAAAAGATGTAGAGCAAGCATAGTTTAAAGTATTTTATTGTTCTGGAAAATATTACACTTCTAGCTGGAATTCCCACTGTATGTACCATTACTAATATCTATTACGTGAGGAAGAATTTTCAGAACTTTACAAAACCTTTTAACTGCACCCACTAGATAATCTACGGCTGAGCAGTAGTTTGTGTATGCGGTACTGTGTCTGTAGGTTTAAAATGGTCTTGCTGTTTGTAAAAGGGCTTCTGCAGAAGCAATATTCAGTAAAAGGAGAAGTAGCAGCCTGATTCTGGGAAGTCACATCAAGTATCATCGGTCAAAGAACTCTACGGCACAGAGGTTACCTACAAAGGAGCTAGTCAGCAAGAACCGTATCAATATGAATAAACGCCACAAACATTTAAATAGCTTTTTTAACTTTATTAAACTGTCAAAACATACACAGGACCTGAACACACGCGAACACGGCTCAAAACCCCACTCCAACAATCTTGCAATACTGACTAAAGGGGAGACCGGACAGTAAACGTAACAGTAGCAAATGAAAAGGAAAAAAAAATTAGATTGTGTTGCAACTTGTAGTTAAAGATTTAAAAGAAAATTGCACAGTTGTTTATAGTTACAAAAGACATAATTAAAAAAAAAGTCAAGTTGCTTTTCTTAATACTACTGACATGTCAGAATTGGAGGATAAATTTTCCCTGTGTAACCAGTCAAGCAATATTACTATGATCCATGATGCAACTGAATTATGATTATCGTGTTTGTGACAAAAAATCAAGAGCATATTTTTTTCCAGAAACTTCAAGAGATTAATAGAGCAACCATAAGATACGACTCTTTACTTCGTCTTGTTCTAACAATTTTATTTTTAAATCATGGAATCAAAATCGCTGAAAGATTATTATTTTTTTTTTCTGAGCTGAACTATATATAAAGTCTTATCAAACCAGCCTGACAGACTAAATCTGCCTCTGCATCAAGACTTATTCTGTCAAGAACAATGTTCTTGTCTCACGCTAGCCTAGGCGACAGGATCAAACACAGGCCCATTAAGTCCGTGCTACAGCCACCGATTTAAGCATTTTTAAGAAAAGAAAAAAAAAAACACAAAACTTTTTATTAACACCTTAGTGCTGTTTTTTAATATAATATCCACTACTGAGCTTAAAAAAAGAAATTGTTTCTAGTAATTCTGAGGCATAAAGTGCCCATTTTCTCTCTTCTGATTTATATCATTGTTCTGTTTTTACAGCTTACTGTTGACAGAGTGAGGTAATTCAACTACAATTTTTCCAATGTTTTTTCCCATGTACATGTAATCTACAGCACGGAATACAGACTCCAAGCCAGTGAACTTGCCCTCCGGAGACATGTCTCCAAAGTCCACCTCGCAAACCAGGTCTCCTCTTTCATACATCTTGAGCAAGTGCTTCAGAGCCATTTTGTATTCGGAAAGGTAATGGTTCAAGAAGAAACCCCGGATGCTGGCAGACTTCTTCAATAGTTTTGCTGGCAGTAACTCTGCTTTAACGGGCTGGAGGCCAGTAGGGTTTTGGTAGCCAGCGATAAACCCAATAACTATCAGGCGCCCTTTGGTAGCCAAGGAGTTAAGAGCCAAGTCAAACATCTTTCCCCCAACAGATTCATACACTACATCCACACCTTCGGGGTAGTCCTTCCTAAGAACAGATTCAACATTTTCAGTTTTATAGTTGATCGTACGGTCACAGCCAATGGATTTCAGAAAACCACCCTTTTCATCACTGGAGCAGGTTCCAATTACATGGCATTTCGCCGCCTTTGCAAGCTGCACAGCGAACTGGCCCGTTCCTCCAGCCGCCGCTGTCACCAGAACCTTCTTGCCTTCAGACAGCTCTCCCAGCTCTTTCAAACTGATGTATGCCGTAGCGCCACTTACCATTAAAGTAAGAAACTCGGGTTTCACAGAGGGTAGAGGAACTGCTTGTTTGGCAGGCACAACTGTGTATTCGGCAAAGGAACCTGCTTTCACGTAGGCCACAGCTTGACCCACTGTATAATCAGCACTAGCACTGAGTCCTAATGCTACCACATCACCGACACCTTCAAAACCTATATCAAATGGGGGTTTAACTGATGCGTCATATCGACCAGCTGAGTAGTTTATGTCAGATGCATTAATGCCGACAAATCTAGAAGAAAACAAAAATGTATTAACGAGATTTATTCCTTACCAAGTCTTTGTCGTATGAGAAACCTTCAATTTAAATGTGTGGGATAAGTATGCGACTTTTTCTCACTATTGGTATATTTTGAATAATGAGTACACTCCAGAGACTACTTCCATCAGACTTTTGTAGTTTACATTCTGTTACTCTAGAATGAAAGATAAATTTGCTAAAAGAAAAAAAAAAAAGACAAAACCCAAAAAGCAACTTATATTTTCCTCAGGTCCATTTGACCAAACTAAGCAAACTAAAAATAATTCTGTAAAAGATTAAAGGACGAAAATTAATTGACCACTTTATACAAGATGTGAAAACACTGAAGAATAAAACGTGCAAAGCGGTAAATATGTTGATTCTGGCAACAAATTTACATTTTTGAATATAATAATACTGTTAATGACTAACGATCATATTAACTATCGATGTCATTTGCAAGGTCATGTTACTGTAGGCAAGTACTTTTTAATTGATGGAGTCACTACAGCAAATTTGCCTTTTGATGTAGCTAATGTCAACGTTAAAATATTTTTCTTTGTATAAATTACTTGCAACACATCAAAACAACCTTGCACAGAAGGACTAAAATTATAAGACTGAGTATCAAGTCCTACTGACCTCTAACAGGTGAAAATGGATGCCAATTATTTTTATTTTTATTTTTTTAGAAAAAGATAGAGACGTTCTCACAACTTGATTAAGCAGTAGGAGATAATGCCTAAAAGAAACTTATGATCTAGCTTAAACGCAAAGAATATTTTAGTAACACTTTTTTTTAAAAAAAAACATAACAATATCTCTATACAGGCAAGGGAAGAGAGACTGGGGAAGATTCTGTTAACTGGAAAATGTAAGAAAGAAACACATGCAACAGAAAACAGCAGGACTGTTACTACATGTGGAAGTGACAACCTGAAAGGTGTCCTTGATACCGTGCAAAAGCTACAGAAGTATGCAAACAGTGCACTTTTAACCACTGCAGTTAGCAATGGGCTCAAGTCCTATGTGTGTGTAGTTTTAAATGGCTTGCACACAGAGCGAGGAGAACTAAAACCGCTTTGCTCATTTTGATTTCCTTCATTCTTTATAGCATGGGGAGCCTCAAACTTTCACCAACGTAATGTGTGATATATAAAAAGACACGTACGCATAAACATATCCATGCATAAAATAGGTGAAAGTGACTGTTGCTCTTTTTAATTCTGCCTTTAATCCACTGCTCAGCTGCAACAAAAAAAGCCCACGTCTTGTTCGTAGGTACGAAAATTCCCCCGTTATCCTCCTTTAAGGTAACTCCCATACAGTACTGCTAAAAGATGTGTAAAAAATTGGTAGCGGAGCAGCAGCTTCCGAGGCAAACCGTGTCCCCGGGGCGGCAGGGCGAAGGGCTCGGAGCACGGAGGCGAGACGTGCCGGCGCTGCGCTAGCCTCCTCCCGCTTTTACACCCCAACTTCTGCGGGAGGGAGCCGAGGGGGCTAGAGGCCGGCGGGGAGCCGTGCTCGCCCCCTCCCCGCTCTCATCCTTTCGCCCAGCTCGGGGTGGGGGTTGGCGGGGTCTCGGTAGCCGTCGGGGCAGCCCCCGGGCGCTCCCTCTGTCCCCGCACCAGCCCCCGGCCCCAACCCGAAAGGCAGGTCCTGGCTCCCCGCTGGGCTGAGCCTCCCCCCGCACGCCACCGGCGCGCATCTGCCTTGGCGGGGTGCGGAGCAGCCGTGCCCTCGGCCGGGCCACTGCACCCTAGAGAAGGAGGGGGGGGGCAGAGCACTGGTAAGAGTAAGAAGCCCCCCGTCTCCCCCCCTCTAGGATTTTCCCCCCTCTTTCTCAGCGCTGCACCGCAGCGGGGGGGGGGGAGAGCACAAAGGCAGGTAAATAACCGGCTGAGGACAAAAAAAAACCAAACCCACAAACAACTTTGCGTGCGGGGAAGGGGCTGAGCGGTGCAGCGGGGCCGAGCAGGGCTCCGGCACACGCACCGGTGCTTTTGTTCTGGAGCCGGAGAGGATGCAAACCCTTCCCCCGGCCGGGCTGCACCGCAACTTGTCCGTGCGGCTGCGGGGGCCCGCGGCGCACAGGTTGCTGCCGCCCGGCCGCCTCCCCGCCGCGCCGGGCAAGGTGCGGGGGCTTTCCGCGGGGCTGCGGCAGCCGGCGAGGGATGCTCCGGGGGTACCGGACCCCGTCCCTGTCGGCGACCGGGCGGAGCTGTGCCGCGGGAGAGGGGGCCGGCGGGCCGGGGCAGCCCTGCCCGCCGCTGCCCGCTCCGCGCCGGCGGGGGCTGGGGCGGACAAAGCCCTGTGCGCTGCCCCGCTGCGCGGGGGGCTCGGCCCCGCCGCCCGCCCCCCTGCACACACGCACACACACGCGTGTGCATGCACAGGGACACGCGTGCACACGCACCCGCTCCCTCCCCGTCTCTGCGGGGCTGCTGGGCCGCGGGAAATGGTTCTCCCTGGGCTCCTGGGCTCATCATTATTAATCAATACAGCCTGCCGTCCAGCCCTCCCCCTCCCTAATTTTTTTTAAACTCCCTTTTTATTGTGTGCAAACTCAAAACTCCTGTTCGCATTGTACGGGCTCTCCCTCTTTTTTTTTTTTTTTTTAAGGTTCTTTAGTCTCTTAGATTTCTCGCACATTAAAACGATCGTACGCAGCGTCTGGATTAAAACATATTGTCTAATTTGCCTTGTCATTCCAGCTGATAGAAGGGAGGTGGTAGGACGTGCCCGCAGTTTCTTAGATTATTTGCTTTTAAAAGTAGGAATAAGTACGATTTACAAGCTGAAGATCAGTTTACTAACTTATGAGATTAAGAAAAGGAGAGCACGGAAGTAACAATTACTTGGTGGATTTTAAGACCTTCCAGATCTTTTATATTGTCTTGGTTTACTTTCTTACTTAAAATGTATTACTTGATCTAGCAGTTTCTAATTGAGGCTTGCTCCTTCAACATTTCAAGACGTAAACCTGAGGGGGGGGGGGGGGGCTAGAAACTGGCTTTTCCCAAAATAATTACGCACATTGAGTCACCCGTTTTATTTATACTCAGCAGTGTTGAACCCCCTCGTATTGTTTGTTACAGAAAACAGGAGGACACCGCCGAGGGGAGGAAATGCTGCTTTTCGTACCACAACAAAGCGTGAGACACTGAAAACCAGCACCGCAGCCTTAAACACAGACAAAACAAAGTCATCCAAACCAGCACTATGCAAGGAAAACATTATTTAAGACCAAACACTCAGCAGGAACAGCCTTCCACTTTTCCCACTGTGATCCATTAGTCCCTTGGTTCAAAAACTTTCTCAACCCATCTTACTCCCTGTTCTGTAAACTTTTTCCCCATCTTCCAGCCCCATAGTGAATCGTTACAGGTATTTTGGAAACGAAATGTGTCACTTGTGTCACTTCCTCCAGAAAATCTCGAAAATCCCCCAACAACTTTAAGAAAGACCAAATCTTCATAGCCTTTGGGTCCTTATCCTGCAATAAAACGGAGGAACCTTCCCTCCCCCCCACTCCCCAAACAGGACAAACGGACACACGAAGCTTAAATGGCTTCGTTAGGGACTTTTTATTCACCTTTCCCCCTCCTCCTCCTCTTCCACACAGAATCGAAGTAAAAAAATTGCTTTAAATCGATTTCTGATTTTGAAGATTTTCTGAATAAAGGGTGGATTATTTTTTTCTTTGTAAAAAAGCAGAAATGAGGGTTGCTGGCTTCATTCTCTTAAAAGAGAAGAAAGTTCCCCCTAACTGCATCTTATTTTAAAATATCTATCCATACAGGAACTCGGCACATTTTAATTTCCCATTCCCCTAAATCCAAAAGCAGATTTTATTGTGGTGGATGAGGATTGTTTTGCATAAAAAGCTCAAAGCAATTAATACTATTCATGGGCGTGACTGGGACTAAAATGAACAAATCCGCAAATGCACTCTTGGAACTCAAGTCCTTTATTGTTTTGTTTTTAATTGTATGTTTCTACCTATTAGAAAATGTATAGTTGTATTTAGGGCTTGTTATTTTTAAAAGAACTAAATAAAGCCAGGGACTCATCCTTTCGGGATGGGAAAATGCTTCCCTAGAGTGACAAGAGAGGGTGAAACATTCAGAACTCGCTTCCTGCTGCAGCTCGTATGAAGAGAATGTTTTTCAGTAACGTGATCCCATGTCTTCTGTGATATTCCCCAGAAAATAATAATAAATAAAGAGGAAATGCCACAGAACTCCAAATAATACAAAACGTATACACCTTAAATCTAGACTTCATCACTCACCTCTCCCTCCCCTCCGTCCCCACTCGTTCCTGTGCAGACACACACGCACATGTGTGTAATAGGCTGATGTGTTAAAACCCAGTAATTGCCTGCCTGAATCTGTGGACCAGCTCCTGCCTTTAGCCTGGTACAAGCTCTGCGCCTCAGCCCTTTTACCATGAGGTGTGCGTGTCCCCCCAGCACCCAGGGAGCCCACCCAGCAAAGGGAGAGAGGAGAGGGAGAAAGGAAGAGTTACACTGGAAGCCATGTAAAAAAAAAAAAAAAAGAATAAATTTTAAAAATTCACGGGGTGGGTGGATGATGTGTGTGTGTGTGTGAGAGAGACTCCAAGTGCGTGTGTGTGGGGGAGGGGATTTGAGAAACAAGGATGTCGCTCTGCCTTGCATTACCCGAGTAGAGACTCGCTACTTGTATCTCAAGTCTTTCGACCTCTTCCACGAAAAGGAATTTAACTCCAGCCTGATGGCTGTTTCACGGTCATTAGTGGATGCAGCAACACAATGTTTTAGACTTTGAGGTTTGGAGGGAATTTTGGTCTCAGAAATCCTAGTGGGAGATGTCAGCATCGGATTAAAGTGCCACAGAAGCTTTCCCGTCAGCTCCTGGAGGACGGCCTGTTCTTCTTTCTCCTTACCCCTTCTTCACTATGTATTTATGTGTTACATATGGACACACGCTAGAGATTACACATACGCACGCAGTCACACACTGTCTTAATAGAACTTCCGACATTGTTCTCAAGCCAATTTAGTGCTTCTTAACATCTTTAAACTCCAACGGAGAGCATGGCAAACTATGTGTTACTACGATTTCCTTGCTTGACAAGAACCTGAGAGTTTTGCTCTCTTCTGTGCCAGCCACGCAGTCTGCTCCGAAGTTCCCAGAGTTTCAGCTTCCCCTCGCGGGCAGAGAAACCTCCGAACTTCAAAAGGCTCGCTTTTAGCTTAAGGAACGACAACGTCTAGGAAGGACCCACCGAGAACAAACAGGTTTATGGAGACAGCTGTGGGGCGGGGGGGGAGGCACGTTTTGTCCTCAGAGTCTTCATTTCATGGCGAGCCGGTCACCGCGCCGGACGCGCAGCCCTAGCGCCGGCGCAGGATTTACGGCGTATTATGTTAAGCAAAATGTCACCTCCTCACTCTCCGCCCGACCCGGCTCCGCTCTAAAAGCCCTCAACAACTGCGGGCTCCCGTCCTGTCAGGCGAGGCCGAGGACGGCCGGGCCGAGCCGAGCCGAGCCGAGCCGAGCCGAACCGCAACCGGGCGGCCACCCTGCCCCCTCCCCTTCCCTCCCCGCCGCCCGCTTTTGGCGCGCAGAGGCGGGGGTGGTGCCGCGGCGGCCGGGGCTGGCAGGGCGGCGGGCCCCGGCCCTCTGCCTCCCCGGTGAGTCACGGCGGGCGGAGGGTTATAGGCGGGCGGGCCACGACGGGGCGGGGGGGGAATGAGGGAGGGAAAAGGCGTGCGGGGCAGCGGGCGCGGGGTCGCCGAGAGGAGAGCGGCTGGCTGGGGCCGGCACGCACATCACGATGCCGGGGGCACACGGGTATAGGTTAGCGTCCCCGGGAGAGTCGTGCGGGTACGACTGGGGACACGCTCACGCCCCGGGGGCTCCGTGCGCGTAACGAGGCCGGGCAGGGACCGGGGAGGGACTCGCAAGCGCTTCCCGGCGTCTCACTCCCTCCTCGGCGCTGGCTGAACGTAAAACTTGCCTCTTCCCCGCCTTGACACGGGGGCCCTGAGGTGTTCCTCCTCCTTCGAGCAGGCGTACGCCAGGCGCAGCGCCCCCCCCCCCCCCGCACACCCCCGCCACAGAAAGAGGAGGAGGAGGAGGAGGAAGTGTCACCCCCACGCACGTGGATGGGGCCACCGGACTGTAGCACCGGCCGTTCCAAGCAACAACAACAACCAACAATAAAATTAAAATTAACAGTCGCCAGATGGCAGCTGGTACAACTTTGGAGCCGGTCTCCAAAGTGAGGGAGCAGGCCACAAGGTGCGAGAAGTCGCCGGGGCCGGGGCGCGGGGGGGGGGGGCGGGCGGGCGCTCACCTGTTCCTGACAAGGAGGTCTCCGTCTCCTGGCAGTGGCACGGGCGAGTCCTGCCGCAGGGTGACCGCTTCCCTGAAGTTTTGGCTCAGCTTGGTCACCACCAGCTTCTTCATGGAGCTGGGGATGGACGAGCCCTGGAAATCCAGAAAGTGACGGGAGTAGGACATGTCCAGGATGGGCCGCGGCCGGCTGCCACCGAAGTACGACCAGGCGGGACCCGCCGCGCCGCAGGAGGGCTGCCGCCACCACCACCAGCACCGCGGTGCCCGGCAGCTCAGCGAAGCGACGCTTTTTGCGCTAAAACTCATGCCCTGCGCCTCGGCTCTCTTCTCCCCCCTCCCCCGCCCCCTGTTCGGGAGAGCTCCAGGTGGGGATTCTGCAGGCAGCGCGCCGGACCCGCCGCCACCGAGCCGGCAGGAGAAAACTCTTCCCCGCACGCAGCTATTTGTGTATGTAAATAAAGCCCTGTGCGGCAAGCCGCAGCCTGCCTCCGACCTCCCCACCGGGCCAGCCCCTCCGCCACACGGAAACGCCGCCAGAGGAGCGGCGGCAAGATGGTCCCCGGCAGCCGGTCGTCTTCTGCCGCCGCTAGCGTTACCGAGCAGCAACGCCGGCCCTCGCTGGCGGCCGCCCGCCCCGCAACCCCGCCGCCGCTGGCAGCGGCTGCGCCCGGCTGTGCCTGACCCGCCTCGCCTCACCACACACACATACACACACACGGGCACTGCCGGCCCCTGCCTGCCCCCGCCGCCGCGCCTCAGGACGGCAGCCGGGGTCGCGCTCTTTCTGTCAGGGAGGCCGGTGTACGGAAGGCTGGATTTGCTCCTAAAGGTTGCTTTTAATTTGCACGCTGCCTCTGACTAAGGGATTTAAAAAACAGGAGAGAGAGAGAGAAAGAAAAACGCCTCAGGTTCCTCCCCCCCCCCCCCCAGCCCCGTTCTTTAGTTCACAAAAAGAGGTTATCTTTCTACCAAAAAATTAAAAAAAAAAAAAAAAAGGAAAAAAAAAAAGTAGGAAGAAAGCACGATAAATGCTCAGATCGGTAAGGCTAGAGAAGTGGAGAGAAGTTGCAGCTAATCGTCTCGTGTTGTTATTAGCCGCCGCCGCCGAGCCGCTCGCCGGCGGGCGGAGGCTCCGCCCCTTCCGTGCGAAACGTTCACTTCCTCGCAAGGTGGTACGAATCAACCCCGAGCCGTTAGCCGCCGCCGCGCGCGGGCGCGGGGGCCGGGGCCGGGGCCGGGGCCGGTGCGGGGGGCCGGGGCGCGCGCGGCGGCGGTTGCGGCCGTTGCGGGCGGCTGAGGCGCGGGCCGTCAGGCAGCGGCGCCTGACGGGATTTAAAAAAGCGAAGCGCTTCTCGCCGCCCGGCAGAGCGGCGCGGGGTGCCCGCGGCGGGCGGCACCCCTCCGGCGAGGAGGGGACGGTTAACGGGCTGCTGTCAGGCTGTGTGGGGCGACGGGGGTTTCTCCCGCTCCTCGTTACTGTCAGAAAAACCTTTTTATTTATTTTATTTTTTTTTCGCCCTTAAACAAACCCAAACGCAACGTCTCTCGCTGTAGAATACGTTTGGAAGAGGGAACCTGCGCAGGAAACCAACTGGGTCAAGGGACCAAAGTAAATGTTGTGATAGAGCCGCCAATCCCAACTTGGTACAACTGCGGGGAGGGAGGGAGGGAACGTAATAGAGATGTTGCACCGGTGTCGGAGGAGCCCACGTGTAATTCCGAGAATTAACTCCATCCTACCAGGATAAACAGCTCGTTGCTTAATTGTGCGGTATTAATAATTAAAAGAAAAAAAAAAATAAAAATCCCCTTCTGCCCGAAAGAGATCAAAATTGCAGTGCCGAGTGTTTTCCTTCAGGAATCAGCTGGGTGGTTTTTATTTGCTTTCTTGACTTAAAAAAAGAAAGGGAAGAACCCTTCTGTTCTTGCAGTTAACATTATATAAATCCCCAGACACATACTGTGCAAAATCTATTAGCAGCATGTTTCATATGCTGCAGTTCTTGCTCTGCAATCTGTTGGTATTTTAAAGTAAGGGTGAACTGTAATCTCCCACAAATCATTTTTAATTCAATGCCGGTTAGACGTGTGCCACGGCGAGGTATCATCTCCTGCTTCCCCCCCCCCCCCCCCCCCTTTTTTTTTTTTTTTAAGTTTTGCTGGAACAAGAGCTCTGCTGAAGTTAAATCGGCACATGCGTCTTGCACAGCACTTTAGCAAGTGGATTATAATAACAACCCCCTCAACGCGTGTCTCACATGAGGAATCTTTTATGCCGCGCTGTATTAAGACTTCTTTTTTTGTCATATTGTTTAGCTCTGGGAAAGGGGGGGGGGGGGGTGGTGAGGAAAAAAAAAAAAAAGAAAACAAAGCAATTAAAAAGATTGACAGGTATGGGTTTGTGTGAGACCTATTTGTAATTGTCAGGGTGACGTGGGCAAGAGGAGGAGGAGTAACAAACTGAAGCAGGAAAAGCAGCTCGATGTGTCTGTCTATCAGTTGAGACTGTCTGAGAGCCCTGGGATCCGAATGTGTGTTATATTTCAGTGAAAAGAGAAGAGAGGGAGAGTGGATCTCTTTCTCTCCCAGGAGTTTAGGGGGGGGGACAGTTCACGTTAATCTCTCCCACTCAGTGAATGTCTTTTCTTCCTCCCCCCCCCTTCCTCTTTGCACACACTCTCCGGGGTTTTTCTTGGTTTCGGCAAATTTTTTTGTGTGTGTGTTGTTTTTTTTTTTTTTTTTTTCTTCTTCTTCTTCTTCTGTTGCAGATCAAGATCAGCCAAAAAAAAAAACAATCCATGATAAAAAAAAATGTGTTTGCATTATATTTAGTATCAGAAGAAGCTTCGATTTGTGGAGGAAAAAAAAAGGGAGAGCAAGAGAGAAAAGTAGTCCTCTCCGGTGGTGACACTGTTTGATCTGTGACTGTTTGGAAGGTGGAGGAGTGACTGACATTTCCCATCCGGTGTATATGTATGTATGGGGGCTTTACTCCTTTTTATTATTTGCTTTCTTGCTCTTAGACTAAGTGCTGGGAGGAGAAGGAGAGACTGGATCGACCTCGTTTTTTGCACAATGAACAAACTATTATCAACGCAATAATAATAATAATAAAACCCAAACAAACAAACAAAAAAACCCCCAACAACAACAGCAACAACAACACACAAATCCACGAGCCTGAAACAAGCCAGCCAGCGAGCGAGCGAGAAAGTTGCGCTTTGAGACTCTTTGATCTCGGAGAAAGCCTGAGAGGGGGGGAGTGACTGAATTTACCGTCTCATCGCCGCCGCTTGCTCGGCTCTCCAGCGCGAAGAAGGAGGAGAAGAAGACGAAGAAGTGATTAAGGAAAGGAGGGGGAGAAGGGGAGAGAGGAAAAGGAGGAGGAAAAAAAAAAAAAACAAAACAAAAAAGGAACGAAAGAATGATAATGGATTTGGGCTACAGATTGAACTGATCAAATCTTATTTATTTTGCACATCTCCACTGGCATCTTCCCTGCTGCTGCTGCTGCCGAGAGGACTGAAGAGCTTTGTCTTATAAGGAACTTAAAAGAGAAAGAGAGAGAGAGAGAGTGTGTGTGTGTGTGAAAGAGAGAGGGAGGAAAATTAACCTTGTAAATGAAAACATTTCCTAAGCAAGTTTTTGGAGTGGCGGCGGAAATTGGCATCCCTGTCACCAGCCCGTGGCTTGCCTCATCCCACACCCCGCCGTCCCCCCCGCCCCGCGCACCCCGCTCGCCGCGCCGGGAGCTGACCCGGGGGGGGGACCCGGACCGGGCGAGCGGAGAACCCGACCAAACTTTTTCTCCTTCCTCCCCCCCCCCCCCCCCCCCTTCCTCCTCCTCTCCCTCTCTCCCATTCCTCCCCACCCTCCCTCTCGCTCTTCCTAGGCGGAATTAGAAGTTGAATCCGCTTTCTTTTCTCCTTCCTCCCCCTCCCTCCCTTCTTCCCTCCTTCCTCCCCCCCCCCCCCATTTTATTTTTTTTTTTTATTATTATTTGTGTGTGTGTGTGTGTGTGTGCGCGGCTGTGTGCGTGTGTGTTTGTTTCTGCATGAAAAGAAGGGGATCGGAAGAGGAGTCCTGCGCGGAAACTCTGCGGCGGCGGCGGGCGGCGAGGCGGCGGCGGCGGCGGCGGCAGCATGCCGCGGAGAAAGCAGCAGGCACCCCGGCGCTCGGCAGGTAACACCCTCCGCCTCCCCGCGCCGGCCCTCGCTGCCGGCGGAGGGGTGCCGCGGGCAACGGCACGGCAGGGGAGGGGTTAACCCGCCGGGAAGCATTGCCGCGGGGGGAGCGGTTTCTCCAGCCCCGCTGCAGATTTAAACACCCCGGGTGGCTGCCTCCGGGGGGTTTTGGGGTTTGGGGCGGGGGGGGGGGGGGGGGGGGGTTGGGGGGGGAGCGGCGGAGCCGGTATTGGGGGGGGCGTGGGGGGGAGCAGCACCTTGGTGGGGAAGAGAGAGGGGCTGTAGTTTGTACTTCTTTGTACGCGGGAGCTGGAGGGATCGGCGTAGTTCCTGAGGTGTGTCACGCCGAGCCTGTCAGCCTCCATCCTCCCCGCCGTTGCCAACACGTTTAAAACTAGAAACTTCATTTTGTTGCAGTC
>CM030008.1:105415260-105445260 GCA_017639485.1 Pluvialis apricaria | reverse complement strand
TAATGCAGTAAACTCTTGCTGTAATACTTTTTGGTATGAGGTTGCTGTGCTCAAGTTCCCAGCTATATAAAAGTAACAGTGAAACATGCCTTTTTTCAGCTGTATCTTGCTGTAACATGTGAAATGACTCGTTCCCAGGAAGAGCCATATGGACAAGTTGTTCCATATTAAACTACTACAGTATAACTTTGAGCTGGCCTCGTATGCTATAAAGTCTCTGGTTAAAACAACAATTTTAAAGACTGTTTTCAATTCTGTTCTACTTTTTAAATCAAGTCAAGGCATGGGTCTTCCAAGTAATGTATTCAGGTTGGAATTTCTTAATATGAAAAAGTTCATGAATCCTTACCTGCTCTTTCATCACTGCAGTGCTGATGCTTTGCAAGGACCACATCTGGGTCTTGCTCTATTTTAAATATGCTTTGCACTGCATGCAATTGCATACTACATTACATGATTCTACCATGCAGTTTTTTTCTCCAGTGGTGCCAGCTTATACTCCAGATCTTAATTTCACTGAAGGATTTTGCATAGATCTCACTGACTTCAAATGTAAGAGTAAAAGCTGCAGAGGAGTCATGTTAATGCAGGCAGATTTGTGCAGAAGATGATACATGGCCAACATGTTTTCTTTCTTTTTTACCCTCAAAGAGGCACCTGCTGCTGCAAAGGGACACTGCAGTAGCTTCCAAATCAGGAACATTCACTCTCTGTGCTAACAGAAGATTTTTTTTTTTTCTATCCTGTAAGTCACTACTTAAAAGCCTTGCTGAAATAAAAAATAAACACAAGAATGATATTTCAGGGTAATCTGTTTTTTGCCTTAACATCTGGTCGGTGAAAGGAAAAATGCCTGTGCATTTTCAAAACAAAATGAAAAAACAACCTTTCCTGTTAAGTTTTGTATTTTAAACGGCCTTTATTCAGGGAGAGGGAATTCCCTAGCCCCAGTTTATCTTTACCAGAATATTGGTAGCTCATGTGTAAGCTTGTGTTTTGTCCTTTTTGTTTTGGTAGTGTTTTCCAGTTGAAAAGAAGAGTGAACTCCCAGTCCTCTGCCTTTTCCAAACCTCTAGTTTGTAGTTGTACTTATCATCAATATTGCAGGCCCTGACACTCTGCAGCACTGTCACTGTATATACTGTGAAGGCAGTAAAAATGAGCACTAATCAATCTTTCAGGGAGAAGCAATGAGCATTAGAAGGCCACTATCCTGTGACTAAACACACCCCTTTTATGGAGTGTTGGTGCTAATAAAGGACAGCTTATTACTGAGGCAGAGACCAAAGCTTGGGTGAGGTCAACCATGACTGGCAGTCATCAGTCATTCTTAATGATACTTTTTCCCGTGCTTTCTAAGGGATTCTGAGCAGAGTGCAAATCATTCGGGGTCATCCATAGTTCATGTACCCACAGATGGCAAAGGTTTTGAAAGACTTTAGTTTAAACTTGTATTTTATTTTTTTTTAATGTTACTCAAGTAGGCAAAAAAACTCAAACAAAACAGATTTTTGCTCATTTGGAATGTTGTATTTTCTTTCACTCTAATAGATATTTTACACACTAGAGTGGTTGTGCTTTATAAAGAACTACATAAATTTATTTTTATGACGTCTGTCTTCTTTAATTATTACCTTTGATGTCTATTGGTGACTAAAGAGAGCTTAACAGGATTTCTCTCCCTTCTTAAATTTCGCAAAGTGAAACTCAGCCAGTCCCTGACAGATGTCTGTTCCTCACCTTCAGGATTATTTTATAAATCCCTTTCTGATGAGCGGAAGTGTCAAATCAAGGACAGGTCATAAAGTAAAAGTATAAACCTTTTAAAGGGAGACCTTGGTAATATATAAACATTTTGCACACTATCTGAAATTTTATGGACTTAAAAAAATGACATTTTAGCAATAGGAAGGCAAAAGTTTAAAACACCAGACGGTGTGCACGTGTTTTTAAATACACACTGTTCCCTTGCTCCTTCTCTTCCTTTCCATAGTCAAATTTTACGTGTATCGAGAAAATAGCTGTACTCTCTGTAGGGGCTGTCACTAAAGTTTGGTTTTCAAAGGGTCTCCCTGTTTCATTTACTTTGAAATTTGTGCTTTTTTTCAGTCGTTGTTTTTAAATTCCTCAATTAAGCACTCTCTGCACCACCTTGAAGTTGGTGAGTGGGTATATAGCTGCTGTGATCTAGACAACTGCTGTCATTTTCAGCTGGTTGAGATTATCTGAGATTTTACTTGAGCGAAACTGCTACTTTACTTCTAAAAACTGAGGTAAACTGGATTGCTTTTTCGGTCTACTGGCAAGTCCACAGCACCATGTAAAGAAATAATTTACTTTACAATAGTACATTACTTTATAATGTAAAATCCTGATGGCAGGTTGGAGGGCAAGGGAATCTACATGGTTAAATGTACCTACATACATGCATATGAATGTATACAGACTTTAAACATTGGCTACAACTAGTGGTGTAATTTTTACAGTTACAGATTATTTCCTTTTTATTTTCATCTTCGTACTGTTAAAAAAGCCAAGCATGTACAGCATGTGTAAACTGAAGGAAGCAGTTTCACTGGATTAACATTAAAAGCTCATTTGTTTCCTAGCATGTGTGTACAGCACTGAGCACAGTCGGACCCTGACCCATGTAGAAACTCTTAAAAGTTACCATATTTTGTAGTATAAAGTAGTAATGTGCTGAGGGGAAGGGGAAAAAGGTAAATCATTCTTTTTAAAGGTCAGAGGCTTTTTCTGCAGTGTTTTTGTGGTTGGGAAAATCATCTGATAAAGTCCTTCATGGTTGATGTTGTGAATGCTTACATTCCTCATTGGGATCTGCATCTTTTTTTGTGTCCTGGTTAACATAACTCAACTCAGTTGTGTGGTACCACAATTACGCATCATGTCCGAGGCTTTGGGAGAGTTAAACAAGTAATTGATGAACGAGTGTGATTGGTACCTCACTAGAAATGATGTAAAGCATATGGAAATTACTGAGAAACAAACATTAATCCAGTGTTCCAGCCGATAGCAGTGCTCATTAAGGCCTGAAAAGGGAAGGGGCTATAGCACTTTTGTGAACCCCCATCCCAGTGATGCTCGATGTTAGTTGCTGGTGAACACACAACCGATGCTAGAAAGTGACTTAGCTGGCCAGAAGACCCTGAACCGGCAGCTGGCTTTGTGCAGTCACAGGGGTGCGCCCGTGTACGGCCCATTGCTAGATCAGGGCCTGAGACTACCATTCATCCAAGAAATACTTCTGTTCAAGGCTCTGTGTATCAGACAAAACCTTTTCTTTCCAGTTGCACAGAGCTCTGGATGGTGTGGAGGAGATGTGAGAGCATCCACACGGGGAGGAAGATGGTGAAACTCGCATCCTGTCACTGCTGGGTTGAGGGCCTCCAGAAAGCCTAGGCTAGAGTTTTAGGTCAGCTGAACATGTAGGAGTGGTATTTTAGTGCTACGTGGTGCTAGTTCTGTCTCTGGTCAGGGGACAAAAGTCCCCTTTGGGTTCAGTGTCCATCATGTTGCTCTGCAGATAGAGGATAAACAAAAAGCAGTGCGGTTCTGTGATTGCATCTCATCAAGGTGATGCACAAGTTCAGCCTTTCACATAGGCGTAACGCTGGTTTATAGATACTGCATCCCAGCTCCCCACCCCCCCACCCAGTGTTTTTAGATGTTTAGTTTTTTTCTTTGTATCTGAAATCCTTTATTTTGTCTTTACAGTCTGGTTGAATAGGAATCGTTTAGTTTATGCAGCTTTGTGTTTTTTCTCTACAGCTTGTATCTGCATGAATGTGTTGCAGCCTGATGCGAGTTCATTCGATTAAATAAAATGCTTAAATTGTAATCCGTGCAAAACGATCATATTTGAAACACTTGATGTCTCGGTGAGAATCCATTTAATAGTGATCAGATTTAAATGATTTAACACAGTGGTGGTGGTGGGAGGTGGGGGAGGGAAATACAGTTTCGAGACATTCCTGTATATAAAAAAAAGATTAAACCAAATTCAGATATGTCTTTCTCCCTCCTTCTCTCTCTCTCTCTCTCTCTCTCTCTTTTTAAGCAGTCAAAAGATATACTGTATCCCCAGTGAAAGGGTGCTTTCAATCCAGTTATCCACTTTACCCAGTCTCAGTTTCCAGAACCTTCCACACCCCCCCTGGTTAAACCACTAAGCCTTTGATTCCTTCCTGATTACACTATGCAAGACATCTATCAAACACTGTCTTATCTGTTTGTAAGGCAGCTCAGGCCTCAGATTTAAGTCATGGGTTTTGGCTACAAGTTGGAGTGTGATTAATAATTGACTAATGTAGCTTTTATTTATCACAGGCTAGCACATTTCACCATTACTGAGTTAATTTATGTTAAGTGTAAGCTGTCGTTCAATCTGTTTTTCAACTTTTTTTTTTTTTTTTTTTTTTTTTTTTTTTAAATCCTAAGTCTATCTTTCACTTTTTGAGAAACAAAATCCTTACACAGGGCACAGTCTTACTTGGTGCCAAAAAGTTGATTTCCTTTTCAGCAGAGCCATACATCACCAGCCCTCCCAGCTGCAGTGTCAGCCCCTGACAGAATGACATGTGTCATTTATCAAAGGGGCCAGGCCGGGCCTTGGGAAACGCACACGACAAAGCCTGAGAGAGTTCATTTCGCAGTCCCCTCCTACCCTCTGCGAGCCTCTTGCCAGGAAAGCCTGTGATGTTTCTGTCTTCGCAGCATTACTGTAAGTCCTTCAACCTTCACAGAATTAACCCTCGCTGCCGCCGCTGCTGCCAGCCCTCCCCAACGCTGCCGGACCTCCCCCGGGAGCCGCGATGCCCAGGTGCCATGCTGGCCGGCCGGCGTGCGGAAATAACGTGCACTGGGCTGCTCCCTCGTCCGTTTCCCCGCTCCTCCTGCAAACGACTACTGTTTTGTTTTGTTTTTGTTTTAATAAATCCCATATATTGTAGGCTGTAAGAATTAAAGTCCTATGTTTTTCGAGTCAGGACAAGGTCAAAAACATAAAGAATAAGGTAATAAAGCATTTCAGTCATGAAAAAAGGGTAGCCACTGTCCTATGCACAGGTAGAGATTTGTACTTCACGTAAGGCAGTGAGTGAGACGGAGAGGGAGTCTTCTTCCAGTTTCCTGTTTAAATTCTCCTTCGGGTTATTCTGAAACCATGTGCTGAAATAAATACAGCAGGTAGTTTCCCTGTATGCCACTTCACAACATCTGAGCCGCACAGCACCTGCGTAGAGGGACTGACCTGGTAGGACTTGCCGCACCTCTCGTGAAAGTCATCTATCAGCTGGAGGGGGCAAGGTGAGGAGGAACAAAACTTGATAGCATTTAATGGGGAAAAAAAAAATAATCCCCACTTGCAAGTGTCACTTGCACTGAATAGTTTAATTTTTGCAGTATAGTTGCCTCAGTCCTGCAGCCCAGGAGATGACAAAGGAGTTAAAGTAGAAAATAATCTTCTGTCAAATGAAGAAGAGCATATTTTCAAAATATAACGTTTTTGTTGAAACAAAACTTTTGTTTGCGAGCGTGTGCTAGTGTGTTTAAAGTGGCTGAATTTTACATCTTGATCATGTACAAAGAATGTGAGAAAGTTATTGTCTCCTCCCCTTCCCCCACCAAATCACTCTTTGTACTTTGCATAGTTCCTACCACACTGAAGTTATTTACAGCATCAGATATCATTTAAAGAGATAGCTAAGGAGACTGTAGCCTCAGCTAGGAACTTTCCAGAAAGGAGTCCTATAAATTAGCCATTGCTCAGGAGTGGCTGTTTTCTAGTCAGGGCTGGTCCTTTCATTTGTCTACATAAGGCTAATTTATTTTTGCAGCCAGATGTGGGCTGACAGCCATCACTCAGAGCTTCCTTCCCCCACTGTTAGGAGGTCGGGAAAACAGTCACGTTTCCCATTTTACAGAATCCCCATCAACATTATTGAAGATGGATGTATCTTTAAAGCAAAGATTGATTGTGGATATCGGAGTTATGGTGTCATTTATCATAGTGAATATTATTTAGACTTGGATTGTACAAGGCTGTAACTTGAGACACAGCCAGGGGAGGGACAATCTGGAAACGAGGATCCATGAACTTTAATGGATGGATGCTTTTTCAAAGCTCCACTCACTATAGCATGATTTACTTTTCTTACAGAAAGGAAACAAGCATTTCAGTTTTAAAGGGCCAGCAAGCCGTCTTGTCCTCTTTAGCGGGTCCTTCACAGAGGCATCCGAGACTTAAAGCTGAGACAATAAATAGAGATCGTGTCTGAATATTATATGTATATAAGTGCTTTTACGTTAAACATATCTAGGTGCACTCGAAACCCTTGCTTGTGTGAAATACGCTAGTTAGGTTCTCGGTTGAAGGGGTACTGTGGCTGAATAATGCAAAATACTGATTATGGAGTGCTGTGATCTGAAATTGCAGAAACTCCAAATAACTTGCATTACAGCTAGCATTGTTACATTACCACGTTCATCTCTGCTGGGTGAGACAAAGAGTATCTAAACTATATATTCACTTACTGCTTGAGGTGTCTTACAGAAGTGGAGCGTCTGGTAAATTGCTCCCATACCTGGTGGAGCATCAACTTTCTTGGTTGTTGAGAAATGCAGCAGACCTTAGCAGCCTTCTGCATACTGTGCTTACATTCCACTTTTACGTAAAATTAAGAAACATAGATTGCTATCTTGCAGGTGAAAACATACCTCATATTTTCAGAATATAATTTTAGAAAACTGCTTGCAACCTGCTGAAAGTCTGAAGGCATGGTTCAACTAAGTGTTAGTTCTGATCTAGTACCACCAGCACACCAGTGTACTTCATGAATTTATTAGAATATTTCATGTTTTGGAATATGACTTTTGATTCTTTAGAAATAAATCAACTTGAATTCAGAAAATGCTCAACTGACTGCAGTAAAGGGGGAAGTTCCTGAAACTGGTAGCATCGGTCTAGATACAGTGCGAGCACGTCAAGCACGCTTCCCCCAGGTGTTCTGACAGCTCAGTCCCACCGTGAAACTTTCTTCCCTTAGCATAGTTTTCCCAGTTACTTTGTCCAGGTAACTGCCTGCTCTCCAGGTGAAGTTGCTCATCTTCCATTTCCATCTGATTTCAGATTTTCTGATTTCCACTGATACCTTCCATTTCCCACTGATTCAGTTTTTGGAGTTTTTTTTTCATGACTCTGATCATAGCTTGAGTCCCTCTTGACCTGTCCCCCTTCAGTGGGTCATGTATCACAGTTTAGGAACTACTGTATCATACCAAAAAACGCGTTGGACACCAGTTTATTCATGTGGGCTCACATGTACCTACTGAGAGGAAGGTAGGTCTTACCACGCTTGTCCCTGGTCCCTCACATACTAGCATTTAAAGCGGCACTTCCACAAGGATATACTAAAACTTGCACCAAACTATCTCATTTTGTTGTTTTTTTTTTCTTTAAAGAAAAGCAGAAATCATTTTGCTGTCATAAACCAAATTCAGTACGAGAGTTTTCATATGAATAGTCAAGCTCAAGAGTTTAAAAAAAATCCCAACAATGGAAACAATTATGAACATCTGTTTTTGAATGCATATGTATTCTGTACATAACAAACAGAGAAATCCTATTATCTAGAACAATAAAAGGGAATTTCCCTTTCTGTCTGAACACTCTCTGGGAGGAATATGGCCTTCCATTTAGAATCATGGTTTGGGGGTTTTGGATTTTTTTTTCTTTTATTAATGAGATGAAAAGGAGGATTTTTTCTTTTTCTTTTTTTCTCTTTTTTTTTTTTCTCTCTCTCCTCTTTCTTATGGTCTAGATTTCAATTTCAGGGACACTAGTATAAATCCTGAGAAATCTATTTTTACACCTGTGCAGCTGAAATCAGAATGCCTCTATGAAGACCTGCTATATTTACTTATACATAAAAAGTATTTTTCTCTTGCTTGAGAAACATACAAAATGTCTTCAAAGAGGAAGTAGTTTATCAAATTCATATTAATCACAGCATCAATAATGTTGACCGGGGTCAAGTCATTACACTAAATATATTGTAACCATTATTAATGCATGTAGCCCTGTGCCATAGCTATGATATAAGACTGCTGTTTCCTGATTAAAAGCTGTTTGGTGATGCAGAGATTCAATACAGATTCTCCCTGCCTTGTGGTGACTGACAGTAGCTTCTGGTATTCTGCTTTCTTCTGACAGTGGAGTATATTAATATGAACACACCTTACAGAGGGGGCTACAAGAAGTGCAGAATGCAGAAAACAAAAGTGTCTAATTTCAGCAGCCACAACTGTGCATCCATAAGGCAGCCAAATTTATCATGGCACATTATGGAGTGCAGCAAATGTCATGAAAACCATTGTTTTTTAATTTTTTTCCCTGAGAGTCTGAATGAGGTGATTTATGGTAGTTATCCATCTTAAGGGTCATCCATCAACTTTTAGTTGCTAGGCAATCAAACCAACAGCTGTTTGCTTTGAATCAAGCTGAAAAGTTGTCAGTCATCACATGCAGGTATGACCTTAGTGGTTAAAAACATTATCATGCATGCAAAATTAAAGAGACAAAGTCCTCATTCTCCCTCTCTCATAACTTGGTTCATTACTTTCCGTAAGCAACACAGGTAGCATTGGCCCCAAAGCTTTTATTTAAGGCGGTGTTTTGAAAGATCCCAGTGCTGGAGGTGCTGGTCGTTGCATCACAGAAATACTCGTGTGCTCACATAAAAATTATTTGTACAGAAATGGTTTTTAGCTGCGCAGTTTCTCAGATGTGACATAAAGTTAAGTTACACATCTTTTTGAACTCAATCTCGTTGGCGCGTTTAGAGTCAAGGGTAGATCTTGAGTAGCAAAACTGTTGTAAAAAGCTACAGATTTGGTGCATGTCTCACTGCTGGGGTAGCAAATGGTGCAAGATGTAGTGTAACCAAGGCTAGGATGCTGATACTGTTTCACCATGTCCCCTTAGAGTGGGGCTAGAGGACACAGTGGTGAAACCTCCTGAATTATGCGTACACCTTTCCACCATGTTTGTTACTATAAACAGAGCAATATCACTTGTGATTTGGAGGCGCTATATTTGACAGTGTAAGAACAACCTAGATGTAATATGAGGACATGAGTCTGTTTCCATTCCTTGCTTCTGGTCTTCTGTTGAAATTACTTGCAAGGAGTTATTCTTCCAATTGTCATTTGGCTCCACTGACTGCCATTCCCTATTAAACAACTTTGAAATGACTGACACATAAGGGGAGCCAGATTCTGCAAGGGATTCTAGAAAACACTGAAGAAGGCTGGAGGTAAATCATTGAAGAGACAACGATGCACGATTTGTCAATAAATGTACAGTTGCTAACTTGATGTTAGTTCCTTGAAAATTGCATGCATCTCCGGTGCTGTAATCTTGAGCCACGGAGCCACTGGCAGATTGACAGAGATGTAGCAAGCGGTCAGAAATGCTCTGTGCAAAAGTGCAAAGGGGAAGTGAATTGAGCCATTTTTGGCAAAAATCTGCCTTCAAGCCATTTTTTACCAGATGTAACCAAAGGACTACCTTTACCTATCGATGAACTGCTTTGAACAACTCAACCGTGAGCTGCAGCTGTTGAGGTGGAAGTGTTCTGCAGCAAAAATATTTGTTACCACACGTTGATAGAACAAGAGGAAATGGCTTCAAGTTGCGCCAAGGGAAGTTTAAATTGGATATTAGGAAGAATTTTTTCACTGAAAGGGTCATCAGGCATTGGAATGTGTTACCCAGGGCAGTGGTGGAGTCCCCGTCCCTGGAGGTATTTAAGGGTCGTGTAGATATAGTGCTTAGGGACATGGTTTAGTGGTGGGCTTGTCAGTGTTAGGTTAATGATTGGACTAGATGATCTTACAGGTCTTGTCCAATCTAGGAGGTTCTGTGATTCTGTGTGATTCTGTTTTTCTGAGACCTCAGGCGTTTCTTCAGAAAAAAAAAAAAAGTGTGTTTTACCTCTATGTTAATTCAGACACACTTGCAAACCTGAGGCCAGTCCTCATGGAGATGACACATGGTAGTTGTTGATAAATCTTACTTTCCCCCAATGGTATACCTGATTCTGCTAACCTGCGTGAAACGGTAATTGTCTTGTCTTCTCAGGGATTCTGCTATGTGCTAACTAATCATGGTAAGAAAAGACTCCCTCCTCATTTTGATAAATCTTTTATAATATTTCAAATTTTATTTACCTAATTACCCAATTGTCTTTGTCCCCTTAATGTCTTTGACTTTCATTTCTGTATGAATTTGGCTGGGCACCTATTTAGATATCACTTAGACTAGTAGTGAACAATCCTGTGCCCTTGAAACCACTGTGTCATCTGTGCAGGCTCTTGCGTGGGCTCCTGTTCACATAACATTTGAGCACCTTCCAAGTGTTAATGTAAAATACATGTGCAAAATACTCCTTGTAGTGAATGCACTGATGGGTGATAACCATTTTCATAACATCCTCACCGTCGTATTTTCACTTACCATGTAGCTCACACCAGGTGGCTTGTTAGCAGTTGCTAATGAGTTTGTTGTAGTGTGGGAGGTTCCCAGGTTGAGAGCTACACTTGCAGTTTTGCTCCCTCGCTTGGGCTGTTTCCAAGACTTGTGTGTGTATTCCTAATGTTATTTTAAAGCACTTCTAACACTTAATTTTGTTCTCCACAGAAATATAGATGCAGAAAATGTGTGAACCAAACCTTATCACGATGTATCTATTTCCATTTGTCCCTTTAAAAAAAACCCTAATACTCTTTCCTCCCGTCATAGTATTATTTTTTGTATGTCTTCTCAGTAAAATGGATTAGTAACAGTGTAAGTCCTAAATGGATCTCTTGACATCTTTGACTCCCTTCCATTTAGAGCAAGCAAAACCTGCTTTTCTACTCTATTTTTTTAAGATAGTAACTACTACAGCTGTAGAGAGGGAAAGTTGATGTAGGTTTTACAGGAAATTTAAGGAGAAAATGATCACTTTGGGACAGATAGTAGTACCCTGTCAAGTATTATCCCATCTGCAGTAGAGTAATGAAACTCATAGTGGGAAAAGGTGGCAGAATCAGGCTGTTTGATCAGCTTTAATCTATGAAGTGCCTAACCTAGTCCTTTAACCTTTAGTATAGCTCAGTACGTAATCCACCTGTCCACATCACCAGAGGGACAAATGAAGAATTTAGACTGCTGTTGAACAGAATGAATTTCCATAGTGGATCAACCTAATGTTACAGTGATGACACGTGGTAATTTGATAGTTACCACATAATAACAGGAACAATGCAGTACATATAGCACTGGGTAACTCCATTGGATGTAGCAGTAATTACATGGCAACTCACTGACTGTTAACACTTTGTCGTCTGATTACTGTGCACTTAACTTGTGTGAGTGATGTAATTAACACAGGTGTTTCTGCAGTTGAGGTATATCCAATAGACTGTCTACTTTTTTTTTTTTTTTTTTGACTCCTTGACCTCTATATTTCCAGGGTAGTTGTATTCTGTGTAACACGAAGAATTTTTTATCAACCTGCAGAGACATGCCTCTGTTATTCTGAATTTTGGTGCTCTCCAGAGCTGGTGGGTTTCCTTTACTGATGCATTCCTAGGAAGTAAAAAAAAAAAAAAAAAAAAAAAGAAAAGAAAATTAAACAAATTTCTAAAATTAGACTTATGCTCATGTATCTCTGGCAGTCCTGCTGGTGTCTGCTACATTTAGTTGTACTGAAATGGAATCTTAGAATAAAGTTAATGCTCAAGTGATAAGAATGTGATTGAGTAATGTAGTGGGAATGGCTTTGTATTCAAGACAAATGGAGCATCAGATACACTTGGATGGTTTTGCCTGGTTTATTTGAATTAAAGGTAGCAGATCACATAAACATCTAAATCCTGGCTTTTCTTGTTAGCTATATATCTAAATAGTCTTTAGCTTTGTGTTTAAGTTACATTTATATGTTTATAAAATTGCTTTTGTTATTTTTTATTTGAGAAACAAGCATTTTGTTGTTTAGAGGCTCTGATCAGAGCCTGTTCAGTTAAACGCTATTTAGAAACATTGAGCACAGACTCTACTGCCAAAGTATACAGTCATGATGAAGGCCGCTAATATGGAGTAAAAGGTAAGGAGGGACACTATAAAGGTGAAGTCGTGTAGCAAACCCTGTAGGGCTAGCAGTGTAGTCCGCAACCCATGACACTTTCTTCAGTGTTCTCTCCCTCACCAGATCACACCTATCCCTCTAGACTAGGCATCTTCCAGCTAACTTAGATTTCCACTGAGAGCCCATGATGAGCTGCTTTTTTCTCATCCTCTCTTGTAAAGATTCTCACTTGTATGTATTCTGTTAGAGTATGTAGCATATGATTTATATTGTATTTTGCTAAGTGACATCATACTTAAAGAGTACTTCTTCATTTGAACTTTCAATTTACTTCATTATGGAACAGGTAGATTGAATAAAAACTTAGTTGGATGATCAAATAAACATGTCATCTAACCCATTATCTATCAAGGACAGAGGTAAATTTTTATCGTTAATCTTTTTTCCTTCTTTTCCCTTAAGTAATCAGCAGCGTCTGCTTTTCTAGTAGATCCTGATGAAGTATGGCTCCCTTCTTCAGGTGAATGGCCCAGTTCCTCAGATTAACTGTTCGGTTTACACATGGAAATCCCTCCTTCATGTGCCGTACTTCCAACTTAACATTTGCTTAGATCAGATACACCTTTCAAGGTTTGTCCAATTGTACTGTATTTTATGTGTGGACAGCACACAGAAATAAAACATTAGTATGTATAAATAGGACTGAACCAGAAGCATCCCTGCAACGCTTTGCACTTTAAAAAAGAATTTCTTCTTTTGACTCCTCCCAGAGAGGGTTTCTAGACTGGAGAATACTACATGTAGCAGTTTTAGGGAAAATTCAGCAAAATGTGTAGTCCTTGTAATCCTCTTCCTCAGTGCAATGCCACACTGTCCATTTCCATCTTTCTATGCCTTTGATTGCTTGTTGCATATTTGTATTTTATATGCATCTTACCAAAGCCCCGTGAGTTTATGGCACCGTCAGTGCTGTTGTATGTTTGCTGAGACCAAAGATGTAGCAAATATAAGTGTGAAACTTTGTCACTACCACCACTGTTTTGGTGCTGCCCTGCTGCAGGAGGGTATCACTCCCACAGCAGTGGGGATTACCTCTCATATCATCAAAGAGAACCTATCTCCATTCCGCAGCTGCTTCTGCACAAAGTCTCGGCTTCGTAGTGTGAATCTGCTTTCACTGACAGTATACGCCACGTGCAGCTAGACTTGTAGTTAGAAATGAGCAGCACTTTAGCTACTCCTCTTTTCACAAAATAAATCCAGTTCCTTGGAAGTGCTTTGTGCTTGAGCACCAGCGTGGCTGCTCTACAGGCGTACAGTGAAATGTTCTAAAGTGACGCATTTCCTTTAGAAACTTGCCGTTCTGTAGTTAGAGATGTAGTCTTTGCCCGGCGTGCTAGCATTGAAGTAGTTTAGATGGCTCTTGGTACACAAAAAGAAATTAAAGCACGAGCAGTTCGTCCTATCAGCCTTCATCTTTGCCTAGCATGCTAAACCACTGAGGATAAATCTACTCCTAGGTTTCCCTGCTTCCCAAATTTGTCTCAAATAATTTTTTTTCTTCTGAAAACAAGATGACTTGGACTTTCACTAAAACAACCTTTCTCTCTATGCTTTTGATTCAGTAGCACCAGAAATCTGCTACTTTGCTATGCTTTCTGCCACCTAATTTTTTCAGCAAGTTGGATGCCAGGATGTACAATCGCCATGTACAATTTCAAGGACGCAGTAATGAATGGTAAGCTACAGAAGGGACGGGCAGATACAAATGTGACTGTGTGGTCGCAAATGGGTTGGAGAGCGTTCATAGCCTAATCCTGATGTAACCTAAGACTAAACGGCTAAATTCAGATTTCTTTAAGTTTTTTCTGTGATATATTCTTGTCACAAGTTTCCTATGTGGGAAAACAACCTCTGCTATTCTATTCAGAGATACTGGTTGCATTTTCCAGCGGTTATGCTCCTCTTGAGACAGCTGAAAAAAGTTCCCCAAAAGCACAGGTGAAGCTTAGGTGATTTCACATGTACAAAAATTGATTATTTCTTGAATTTTGGTGAGACCTTTTTTATTCTTGTTACAAAGTCTCCCATTTTTCCTATTTTCATTGGCCTTTCCTAAGTATAATTCCAGTTTCTTCATTAGAGTTGGCCGTGATGAGCAAGTGGATGAAGCAAACAAAAAATCAGGCTCCCAGAACTTCTCCTTGTCTTTTTTCCAAACGATAAAAGTGGTGAAGAAAGAGAGCGCTGTTTTTTCTTGTTTCCCATTTTCTGTCTGCATTTCTGGGGTGTGTTATCTAGCCTGAGAAAAGCTTGTGAGTGTGTGTGTGTGTCTGTTTATGTGTAAACAAACTTGTGAGTAAAATTGTGTAGGGTGCTAGTAAAACATCTGCTTAATTCAGTGTATCATGAAGCACAAGGCCAAGAGACGAATGATTTTACTCCTTGAGAAAGGTGTGTATAAAACCACATGTATCTTAGGGACATTTTCTTGCATTTTGATTTTTATTTTTTTTAAAAAGCTTGTGCAGGATGTAATGGGAAAAGAATTGCCTTCATTCTTATTTTCTTCCGAAGACTCTGCTACACAAGCCAGGTCGATTTCAGGGCTCCTGCTCAAGTTTGCTGAAACTGCTGGTTGAGACTAAGAAAATCATAACATTTACGAACTTGATTCCTCTTAGTTATGCATATGCAATTTGGGGTACCTCATTTGCAGCCAATGGATTCACATCTGCATCAGTGTCAAACCAGTGGCAGCGCGAACAGAATCAGATTTACAGGATCTTTGAACTCCTCAGTGATTAATGAAATTCTTAATTCTGAAAGTGTGACAGGAGGATAATCTCGACAATATTTCCCCCCGCTTTCTGTGGGTGGAGGGATTTGAAGCCAGCAGTGGAAGTTGGGGGTCCTGACCTGTTCCATTACAGCAATTCGCTTGTTCGGGCTGGAATCTCCCAAGTAAATCCCTTCTCATTTCCCACATGCACCTGTACCTCCTGCTCCTGTGGCTGGAGGAGATCCATCATGCTAGAGTTAAACTGTACTTCCACCGTTCAGAGTCTGGCCAAGAATCGGGATATTCCCTTATTTTAAGCTAGTCATGAAGGAACACTGCGAATTCCCAATGTCTTTGATATCACTCTTGAAAGTTGGGAATTAGAATAACTGGATTGTGTTCCTGTGCCTTATTTTCTCCACTTGTAAAACTAAGCAGTAGTTAGCTTTCTGTGGTAAGGATTTTGAGATTTACTTAAAAAAGAACATGATGAAAGTGCCAAGATAACAACACAGAGTGGCTAATGAATGCAGGAAGGTGGACTCGGTTTTGTTGTTTGCTGTTTTTTCCCAATAAACCTCGGTGTGGAAGGATATTACCTATACAGTAGTTCTTCCTTCTAGCAATTGCTGTATGTACCAGTACAGATATCACGTAGTTTTTAGACAGATCTGCCAAGATCTCTTTAGATACCAGTTCATCACCATGGTTGGGAGTTTAGGTTCCTGAATGAAAGTTAGACAGGTCAGTAATGACCGTGGTAGGTCTGGTCCTTTGTTGTTAATGGTTGGTAGTATGTTTTTTCTAGAAACTGGTGGCTATGCTTTTTATTATATGCATTATGACCAGCTGTGCAACTGGGACTTTCAAGGCACTTTGTGACTTGGACTTTGGCGAGAGAGAGCGAGTACAAGCTGCAATTAATAAGTTGTGAAGAGACTGATTGTTGCAGCTGAAATGGTGAACTGATGTAGTTACCCAAAAAAGATTGGGAAGCGGTGACCTAACTGTCACCCCATGGAGAATGAGGCTGGTCTTAAATTTGTGAAATATCCCTGTTTTACAACACTGACTGTAAGAAAGAATTCTGTTAAAAGTTAATGGAGGAGTTCCAATGGAACCCTATTAGATTCTTCCTCCATTAAATGACTGATGCAGACTTTTAATGGATGTTTTAACTAGGCATTGTTATCAAAAGGACTATTGCACAAATTAAAACCAGGCCCATAATCAGTGAAGAGAAGCTGGATTTACTCCTCTGCCTTTGTCATGGGGGAGTCTGTGTGTGTTTGTGTGTGCAACTGAAAGGATGGAGAAAGTGGTGAAGGAGAGGAAGATGGTAGAAACATTAATTAGAAAAGAGAAATGGGACGTTTACATTGTCAGAAATGTGCTAAAGTTGGCCAGTGAAGATATCATATAGGTAAAGTAGGTGAGATAGCACACAGATTTTTATCTACTGAGCAAATTTCAACAAAAAAAAGGGAAGTCTCCTCTCAATAGCTGGGATAGTTCGCCATTTAGTGATCGTGATCCAGTTTTGGATAACTTTTTAAACCAGCATAAGGTCTGATCCTGTGAGATACTGAGTGTCCTGAACTTCTGTTAAATTGAGAGAGAGTTGAGCGGTGGGCTTGCTTCTTATAGAGCCTGGACATCATAAACTCGTCTAGTGGGATTCTGATCCTGAGCCTGTGGTGGTATCTGTTCATTCTGAATATAAGGCTACATTTTTGCACAGGCACAGAAAAAAGTGGTTTGTGGTAAAGTCAATATAAAAGAGACTTGATTTGGAGCTGTCTCCTGTCTCCTGCTATGATGGCACTATGAAGTGTTTACATGAAGAGTAGAGGATTTGACATTTTGTTTCAAACTAAGATGTTGGCTTGGTGTTGTGATATTTTAAAGTTTTCTTTTAAAAAGCATCAGGGAATGAGTTTGCTGTCTCTGAAGTTAAAGCCTGTGAAATTCTGCTTTCTGACATTCTTTTGCTTTCCCATGCAGAGTGCATGCCTTTCTGTAGTGCCCCTGCAATGACCTCCTCTCTAACCTGGATAGATTACTCATGAGGGGTCATTTGGTTTCCATCCTTGTGCAGCCATGGCCATCTCATTTAAAGGGACCCTGCCACATAGTTCTTAAGTCCCCTCTCTGGTACAGTGACAGTTACATACTCTGTGAGCAGATGTCATCTTAGTTATTTGCCTGGTCCTTCCAGTGAGTGAAAACTGTGTTAAAAAAACCCAAAACAACCCAAAAGGAAAACAGAGCAAGGTAAATCATTGCTGTCACTCCGCGTTCCACGTGCAAACAAATTCTGTGTGTATGTGGGGCAGTTGCTGTGTGTTTGGATAGATGTCTTTATGCAAGGGATGTAAAAATGTAAGGTATTTTGCTGTTCATCCAAAACTAGCTAAATTTGTATCACAGTGTTTCGGTTCAGAACAGTCATGGTAATAGCTGTTTTCTACGAATGAGTTTCGCTTTCCTTGCTGTTAGAAGGCCCTGGGTGTAAGGCTCCCGTTTTACTTGCCCGAGTACTTCCTATTGAGGCGCTTTAGTACATCTCAAAGTGTTCTTTCTGGCCTGCTTAAATCTGGGACATTATCGCGACACATTGTTTGATCTTGCTCTCTGATATATTCTAGCGTATTGCCAGTTTCTAGCAAAACCACTGGTGCATGCTGCTGACAAAAAGAAGGTTTCAAACCTGGTGATGGCCCCCTTGAAGACCTTGGCACCTGGCCTCCTTGAATGTCACAGGCTTCTAGTTATACGCAAATGGCTTGAAACACTTTTTATTTTGTGATGTGGGTTATTGACCACTAGAATAAGAACATCTGAGCCTTTTCCTCTCAGTTGTAGTAAAAACTTCAGACCTGGCATAAACTGCAGTTTTTTTGGAGAAGGGGAAGGCTAGATCTTTCTTCTCTAAGGCACTGAACTGGTTTAATTGAAAGAACAATTTGATTTGCTGCTGTAGCTGCTGCTACAGTAAAATAGCTTGGAATGCTAGCAAATTTTTACTTCTCTCACCCAAACTAAGGATTTAATACTGGCAGGTGAACTTCTGAAGGCTGCTATCAAGTATACAGAGACAATAACTGTCTTGGAGGTGGAACTTTGTCAATATTTTTTGCCTTGGGCCAAAAAACATTCACAATAATGGAGTGCTAAAGCCCTGCTCAGAAATGTTGCAGCTAGAGAAAGGGGGATTTATTCCAAGTTTTAGAGTGCAGTATTTTGGTAGGATGTGTGGTTTCTTAATCATCCTTATGTTGAAGCATCAACCATGAAGACATTTGGGGGACACCTGAAGGCATGTTGCTTCTTCAGTAAGAGCTGCTCTTATACTTGAGGTCATGCAAAGCTGGCTACATTACTGTCCTTAATATTATGTTACCATGCATGTTTGAGTCAAAATATCGCTTCCTGTGCCTCGTAACCTGGGCAGAGGATTTATTTTTTTGTTATTTTTAAATATCCATAGTGGGACAGGGGAGAGAATATTCCAAATTACAATATTGAGAAATTAAATAGATGTTTGCAAAGCTACTTGCAAAGCGACTTTGCCCGTTTCTTTCTGAAATGATTACGAGATTATAATCATAAAATGATTTGGAGAATAGATAATAGAAGCCTCTTGAGATTGTTCATGTAACATGTGAGTATTTTATAATGCCATAAATAGCAAGCCATCTAAGCTCTTATAAACTTAATTTATTAATGCCCATTGATTTATAATTATAATTATTAAGCCCAGGAATACAGACAAATGCTTGTTGTTTGGAAGCAGGTAAGCAATTAAAGAAGTAGCTCTTAGCTGCAATGGGCAAAAGCAGGCAAAAGGGAGGAAACTCTCTGCTCTGGAGTGTGCCAGCCCCAAGGTTGACTGTCCCCTGGTTAACACTGTGATAGACTCCACCAAATGCTGCCTCTTCCTCTTTACCTCTCATTGAAAATGAAGGTTAACAATATGAGACAATATCTCTTTTGAAAAAAATATTCAGTGCCCGGATCTCAGTTCCCCCTTTATGGGCACTGGTGGGATTTTTTGCACTGTACAAGTGCAAGGAGACCTCGGTTTGGTAAGACACACAAGAAGAGCTCTCCTTTATTGATCTGAGCTCTGGCAGTAAACTAAACTTTAACACTTTAGCAGTGTCTTTCATGCCAGCATATGAATGCAGAAGTAACCAAAAAGGGACCGGGTTTCAGCTCTTTTCAATAATCAGGAAAGAGATACCAGTAGATGGTATTTTCTAAATTAAAATAAAAATTCAAAAAAAATAAAAAAAAGACCTAAAAATACCTTTAGAAACCGATAATTCATTTCCCTTAACTCTTTTAAGGCAGAATTAAAACTGCTTGAGACTAGGCGACTGTATTCTGCTAAACGCAAGAAGAGTCTAACACAAACATTACATGCATGATATATTATTTTTACTCAGTTCCAGTACTGAAATTCTTTCAAAATCAAGCTTATTCTTTCAGAGCATCATTGGAACAAGATATTTGGTTTATTGTGTATTATGTTTCAACCAGTTTAGGAAATTCTAGCTTTTTGTAACAGTCTCCGATAGTTTTGAGCGTGCAGTGTGGCTTCTAATGTAGCTAGTGAATCTCAGGTCCTCATTTTGAAACTGCAAACCCATCTGTGTGTGTTCCTCTGATGTGTATGTGAGTCCTGTTGACAAGTATGTATGCATGTCAGACAGACAGTAACTTCATTTCTCAAAGGTTGAGCATACACCTTTCTTTAAATATTCGAGTGTTCCCAGGGCATTTTGAAATTGTGCCTCGATTTTAAGCCATTCATTGGTTTGATATGTGCACACTTAAATCTCAGATTTGTATTTTTAGATTAATTGCAGGAAAGGAAGACCGTGGCCATGAATGGCAGTCAGCTTTCTGATACACAGAGAAATTAACTCTAGAATTCTGTGGCATTTTCATATGAATAAAATGGGCATTATGAAGTAAGGAGCTTGGATGGGAAATGTTAATCCAACCAGATTCTAGTGTCTGGTTTAAGGCTGTATGATACATTTGGAGGTTTTTTGGCTGTAAGTGTCCCATCCAAAGAGTCAAGAAGTGCATTTTTTTAGGTATCCAAGGTTTTTGACTTTAAAGGTAGCTGAGTGCGTGCCATGAATCTCACTACCTAGGTATAGCTTTCATAATATATACAGTATTGTTTGTTATTCCTTAAATCATAGAATATCCACTAGTGCAATGTTGTGTTTTTCTTCAGATAGATAGAACCAAGTCATAAAATTTAGATTTTATTTTCCATTACAGCTGCAAATTAGTGCCATGTATATGTATAATATTTTCTGTAAGCAGGTGTGGGATTAAAATAGTTTTTGCAGCTAGCTTGCTTGTTTACCATTTCCCAGCTAAGTATTAATATTCTTATCATTACTGCTAAAAGATGAGTATCCTCTGTAGTTTCCTAACCTCTTGTATTTTAGTATTCTAACATACTTATGGGGTTCCCTGTTTAAATAAATTCATGTTTGGGTCAGAAAACACAAACCCTCACGGATTTGCATTTTGCCATCCATGCACTTGATAATTTTTATGAAAAGACCAAACAGCAAAAGGCAAAGCCTCGAGCTCTCCCCTCACATTTTAGCGAAGATTTAACAGTAGGATGACATAGTGAATAAGGGCCTGCTCCTGTGATTTGCTCAGTACCTCCTATGATTTACCCTTGGTGCCAATAAGGGCAGGCAGTATTTTGCGGAGGATATGCATCCCGTGGTAGGAGTAGGTCCTAAGAATTTTACAACACGCACTGCGAAGCAGCAACAGAAGTTGTAATCTAAACAAAACCACACTTTTCAAAATAAAAGGAACCAATATGTTTTATACTGTGGTCTTTGGTGCTTTTTTTCTGTTTGTTCTTTTTTTAAAAATTACGATAGCGGATGTATGTTCAATTTAACCGTATTGAACAATACGGAGTAAGTCACTCGGCCATTGCTGAAGAGCCGGGGACCCAGCCGGCTCTGCGCTGTGTGTACTCCCGAGCACACTCCCGTTAGCGAAAAGCGTTCCACTGCAGGTGCTGGATGAGGACTTGCTGTGATCCTGTGGCGGGAGGGAAAACACTGTCCGATAGTGCTTGTCATGCTCTGCTCCTTTACCTGTAATGTCACACGTTCTTTTCCCTACATTGCCATTGCCTGTATTCTGCACCGAGGAGTACAGAGATGCTGAGAATGACCTATTAAAATGAAACAGTATTTGAGCTTTTCAAGCACGAACTAACAACTGATGAAAACACTTTTTCTGTTCATTTCCTTTAATGCTCTCCGCAACCCACTCAAACAAAAATAATTGTACAAAAATCCAGCATTTGTTTTGGAACAAGGAGGTGATTTTCCTCTTTCTCCTCTCTCCTTTCACACAGATGATTTTAAACATCTAGGGCTAGGCAGCTCTGATGAAAGCTGTTTCTCAAATATTTGTGTGGCACTGATTTTACATTACTAGATGTCTTATCCTCTACCCTTGTATCTTTTTTCAGCTTGCTTAGGGGAACAGTTGCTGGATTACAAAGATGCATTTAGTGGGCCAAATTCTTTCCTCTCTTATACCCATGCTATGTCAGGAGAGTACATGAGTTTGTACCTGTGTTAGTGAACGTAGAATTGGATTTGGCCTTTCTCCGTTTTACTTTATGCATTTATTTTGTCAAAGCATATTGTGTTTACTCACAGGTGTTAGTTATCGTAGCGATAATTTTTCTTCTTCATTGGTTTTGGTAGGTCTTGGAACATTTGCATGTACACAGACAACTTGCTCCTGTGGTTTCTCCTGCTCTTTTCCAGATACTAAGTCACATGAGGAGACAAATCACAGCATGTTTTTGTGGTACAGCTTTTTGGTTAGCTATTGATGTACTTTCCACAGGTGTTCTCTATTATCAAAAATGTGGCTAAACTGGAATATGAGAGGTCGTACATCCACAGTGGATAATGATTTCTGGCCATAATGCTGACAATAATAATACTTAGCTGGGACACAGTAAATAAGCATGGAAGTTAGGAGTGCTCTTTGTCTGTTTAGATGTCTGTTTGGGATTGGGATTTGTCTCCTTATTAAGACATGGCCGCACTATATTCAAGAATTCGTGTTCTTCCTGGTATTTGATTATACTGTCCATAAACCTCTGAGAAACATCACCTGCCGGAAAGTCGATGAAAAACAAAGATGGAATTAAAGAAAACCCCGAGCTCTTTCAGCAATTCGTGCCCAACTCCAACATTCTGCATGTTATTTCTCAAAAGAAAGCCTCACATACTCATCTAACCAGGAAAAGGTACTTCCTTGGATAAGTGCATACATGTGCTGTGAGTTTCTTATGTTCAGGCGAAGATGACTCTGATTTGATTCAGAACCTTTCACCTGCCTACCTAAGCTCTGACTGCATAATCAATGGGGAAGTGAGACCTTCTTAGACTGAATTAATTTCTAGGTTTATCTTTGCTGTTATCGATGAATATTTTGTCATTAATATATAACAGCGTTTAAAATGAAATAAAATGCATGAAATGATAGCCAAGACATTTTTGGTAAGCATTATAGCGTTTTAATGTTAATCTGAAGCAATTAAAGGCCAGATCTCAAACAGATGAAAGCACTCTACGTCTCCAGTGTTAGGAGACAAGTTAGTTGAAAATGATTTCTGAAAAAACCACAAGCTATTGATTGTGTTATTTGTGAGCATGGTTATTATGAGCATCTTAAATGCTATTCCGCTTTCCTGTCCTTAAAGCAAACACACAAACAAAAACACAGACAATATACAGGAACTTACTGCTGCTTTCACTTAACCATGGTGTTTCATTGCAGCCTTTTTGTGGTTAGAATAACTGAGTTGGGGGTCATGGCACATGAAAAAAAAAAGAAGAGGCATGTCTTTTAAAAAGGAAAACAAAAAGTTGTAAATAGAAGACAGTACTGAAAATTAAAATGATAAACTGAAAAATATATTGAACTTTTTCTGAAAATGCAGTTAAATTTGCTGCTATTATTTAGGCTGCAGCACAGTGACTTTATGAACAGTGACTTTATTTGGGGGAGGAAATGCTAGGAATTTTATTCCTCCCCATACCCATTTGTTTCCTGGCATCTTCTGTTGATGTTTTTCTCTATTTTTTCCATTATTATTTGCTAAATATATTATGACATTTTATTTACCTTGGTCGGGAGCTTTGAGACCTCCGTGTGGCTTCGCCATTCTAGCAATTTCACAAATAAATCACTGATCATTGTACAGAAATATCACAGTTTACATGAAGACAGCATTATTTTTATGGTAGAAGAAGCAGGTTTATACTGGATAGTTGGATTACTACATCTGTAGGTATGCGTACAGAATACACCCACTCATATTTTTCTTTTTAATTAGCACTTAGTAGTTTTTATTAAAGCAATGTGTTACAGAGGGATTTGGGTTGTACAGTGGTGGAATCTACATTCTTCGATATGACATTTCATTTTATGGACACACGTTATTTCTGCATGTGTAAAATAAGGATACGTTGTTAGTCTTTTGTTAATTTCCAGATAATTAAACATTATTATCTATTTACCAATGAATAGATGTGATCTGTTTACAATATCAAAGATGTATATAAAGCACGCAGCTATAGCTGAAGCTCTAATTAAAACACATCATTGTTTGTCATGGTTTTAAGGCGAAAATTAAAAAGCGTTGCCAAATTAATCTTCAATCAAGAGTTCATTAATTAGCTAACCTTCTGTAAATGGGCTGCAGTTTGATGACAGCTCACTAAAGGACCATTTAAATGAATCCCTGATTGTATCAATCAGACAGGGGAAAAGAATTAGATTTGCAGCTCTTTTGCAGTAGTTCCTGCAAACATTTCCCCAACATTTAATGCACACAATGGATGTTAAACTATTTTAAAGTGATGAATCCTTTTTATTACTGTCCCAAACTCTGTTACTTCTTGCTGTATATCACGAGGAAAGGTATAACGCTGCCAAGGTTTCATGATCCTGAACAGAATATTGCAGAGGAATATGCTTTATAACATAGTAATAAGCAGTTGCTTGAAATAACATCATAACTTTCCATGAGAAAAACGTTTTGAACCAATTATTGATTATATAATAGTCTTTAGTAAAATTTACTTTGCCTCTGTCATGAATTTTAAAATACGAGGGCTTAAGTGGTCAGGTACTTCAGTTGCTTTTGTGCTGGCAACATAAAATTTCTGGACCTCTAGACTATCTGGAAATGTCTGCCATGAAAGTGACAAATTAAAGATGTTAGTGCTAGATTAGGTTATATTTCTGTGTTACTTTAGTGCACGTAATATCTATCTAGACCCATCACAAGGCTTAAAAAAGAAGTTTAGAATGAATGGGTTGTAGAAGTTAATACATGATTTGGCAACTCCTTTTGTGATAAATAGGTGGGATTGGGATTTGTTTTTGCATATATTTAGTCTGTATGCATGCCTTTTGTGGTTCTGTGTGAACATGTGTTTTATGAAAAGTACGGTCAAAATAACAGTCTCTATTTACTCTTGCCAAAAGTTCTCCTTCTCAACTTTGTATAAACACACATTTGGGTTGGTTATCTTCTTAGTGAAATAAAATGGTTTGAATTTTTTTGGGGGGTGAGTGCAGTTACTGAGTAGGTTCGTATAGACAAAACTCTTTGAAATGAAAGCATTAATTAAGGCCAAAAAAGATTGCACGTCAAAGCACTAAGTGACATATTGCATATTATGAAACCTCAGATGTCTACAAATTGAGCAGCCATGGTGATCTTTTTCTCCTCCATATAAATATTTCCATTTATTTTGTATTATATATACTGATATTATTAACCAGTTATATGTAATTAATATATTATTCTAAGTTATTGTAAAATATCTCCCCATCTTGTTTGTATAAATGATAGAGTATGTTAAAATACAACTTAAGTTGAATTTATATTTTTCTGACCAGTATAGCATCGTACATTTCTGTTATCATCTGCCATGAGACAATAACCTTGTCCAGCACTGCTACATCTGTTAAGTCTATCCTGCCAATTAAACCACAGAACTGGTGTGGGTTTTTTTCTTAGTCAAGGTGTTTATATCAACATTTCATACAGATACAGTAATCCAGTGTGAAGGAAAATCAGTTTTTTTTCCTCTGTGCTGATTTGCATATGCATGTCAAATCTAGCTATGCCATTTTTTATGGTATTGAGGAAAACAAAATGACCTTTACTCAAGTTCTTAATAGTGGAAGGTTCTTATGTTCTGAATTTTCAGGTGGTGGGGGGAAGAGTCTGGAAGAGCGAGCGTTTGCTGATTACGCCACTGATGCTCGCAACAGTCTGATACAGTCTAATACACTAAAACTCTCTATGCCTTCCTGTTATAATTGCATCTCTGCTCAAGGCTACTATAGTTAGGCTACATTAAATCTCATTGTCAGTCAGGCTGCATAAGGCTCAGGAAGCTCACGGGCTGGAGCTGGGCAATGTGATCTTCCTCAAGAGCAACTTCTCTCACTGCTACTTGCTTGTCGTCTCACAGACTGCTACATTACTGTGTACATAATGGACACCCCTTACATAAATTATGTAACTTGATTTCTCCCCCTGTCTGACAGACACGATTTGCTTAAAAATAAATATGAGCCTGGTAATCTAGGTTGCCCATTCTCCTCTTAGCTAGCTGCACATGCTATTTATTATCTTGAACAAAAAGAAAAAGCAAAAAGTCACTAATTCGGTTACGAACCAACATACAGAGCACGTGTAGGAGATGGGTCATGTACACTTAACATGTATGATAAAATATAGGAGCTTTCAGCAGGGCTTCTATCAAAATAATTATCTAAGCAATTATCTGTGCTATTCAGCTAACTTTTGCATGCGATGGTGTTTCTATGCTTTTGTGTTCGTCAACCTTACTGCTTTGAGTTCTCTTAGGAACTATTAGACTGACAGTTTTCAAATTGTGCAGAAAAGACAAAGAAAGAGAAAAGGGCTTTTTATAGAAAATTATGCCTTTATTACAGGTAGTTAATAAGTATTAATATCGTAAAAAAATCAATGGGTTAAACGCAGTTGTATGATTTTAACTGGTGCACAGATTTCGATCCTGTGCGGCTTGCCTGCATTTTCAGGAGGTCGTCTTTTGACAGTCTCAACACTGCGGTTCTTTTCCTCCCAACTGCAACACTATGTATGAAAAACGGAAGGACAAGCAAACCCTGATGTGCCATGCTTGCGTGAATTTTGCAAACAGTATTCCTGATCCTGTAGACTGATACAAGCAGGAACATAAACAAACTGTCCCTGAAGCGTGCACTTCAGGATCGTTTTGTCGTTCAACTCTATAGTAATAATAATAATAATAATAATAATAATAATAATAATAATAATAATAATAATAATAATAATAATAATAATAATTTTTAATGTTGTGGCTTGTTGGCTTCTGTATGTATATCAAATTAGATATGTTTTAATTCTTGGCTCTTCAAAGGATACTTATGTATGCTGATGAATTGCCTAGGCTTCAGGCAATAGTATCCGCTGAATTTTGTGTACAGACAGAAGAGTGCATACTAATGACTGTATACTCTAAAAAGACAAAAACTATTTTATTTTGTCTGAGGATTTGTGTTGTTCTCTGTCTTCTTATATGAAACTTTTCATTTTAAGAATGTGGGCTTTGTCTAGCGATAACCTTTGCATTATGCAAAGGAAAACCTTGCAAGGAATAATACAGTCTTTTATTAAAAAGTTTGCTGCTTTGTCATGGCAGTTTTCTTTTAGTGCATCATGGGTGGGGAGAGAAGGACAGTTCATAGGTGGGAAACTCCACTAGTACATTTATATTTAGTGGTTGCAGCCTCCTTCCCAGTTACTGGCAAAGCCTTGAGAAAAGTAAACCATGTGCTTTTGTACTGTCATATTTGATTTGGACTATATTCTCACTGTTGTTTGAAGCTAACATGAAACGCAGTGTCTGCATGACCCATTTTAGCAGCCCATTATCATAATTTCACTGTCGTATGGCCACTGAGTTAATGTACTTACAAATGACAGAGAAAGTGTGTTACATGACCTTAGGGTTTTCAAAAATTAAATGACGTAGGAGGTCGTATTTCAAAGAATTGTTAAAGTGTAGGGTTTTGGGGGGGTTGGCTTTTGGCTTTTTCTTTTTCTCACCTTCAAGTGTCATAGCTTGTAACAAGAAGAAGGTATCTTTATTCCTTGATAGACAAAAGTACTAAAAGTTTAAGCTTTTTCAAGCTCTGGATTTAGCCATTAGCTTAATAATTTTGAGTAACGTGAAAGTCTGAATGCAGTCTATTTTAATTATTTCAGTTATTTTTTTCATTGTCATTTGTCCATGTTCCTGGTATAATTAAGTTAAATTGTCTTTTGTATTTATTTATTTCGCTGGGTATGGAATTTTTTTACTTTTTTGTTTGTTTCTTAGCTTGTTTTGGTGTTTTTAAAAGGAATTATTTTGAATGAAAGCACCACAGCAAGTATGTTTCCTGGATTTGCTACAATGGGGCTATGTTCTGGTTGATCATGTGATGTAATAGTGCTGGGAATAATTTTGGTTTGAAAAATAATCTTTTTTAAAAATGGCTTTCTTAATTTGAGTTTAAACCAGATCTGAATGTGTTTCTTAATTTAGGCAAGTGACATTGGCATTTTATCAGTGTATAGTGTCCCCATACTTCCCAAATTTTATGGAGTCATGAACTCACATTGCTAAAACCCACCATAGTGAGTGATTGATGTTTCTTTCATCACAGAAGGGGTTACACTGAGGGTAAACCACAGTGGCTATGATATATATCCAGTAAATGAGGAAACGGCAGGAGAAACCACAAACATGTAGTCCAAGTGGCATATCCTCACCTTTTCCTCATAAAGTTAGGTATTGAAACCAACTGCCTTATCTTTCCCTTACCCTTGTGAAGTTGGAAATTCTGTAGGCAGCACTCTGCTTGAAAGGCCTCTCCATGGTTCTCCTGCTTGAACTAGAGTTTGTACAAACAAGTATTTTTCTTTTTCCACAGAAATAGACAGAAGTCTGGCTTATTGTACAAAAAAACAACGAACCAACCAAAAAAAGCCCCCCCAATCTTTGTTGTGATTAATATATTCTCTGAAGGTGAAACTATGTGACAAGCAGAAGGAATCGCATCATTTTATTTAAGGACTTACTTGGCAATGGTGGGAACATAAAGTGGGAAAAGGATCTACCTGAGCTGGATCGCCTTTACCACCCACAGGCCAAGTGATTTGTGACTCTTGAGTCGGGTTCGCTCGTGTGGGCTTGCATAGGTAACCCGCGGTAGGTTGCAGTGTTGTGTGGTTCAACAGATGAGTTGTGTGAGCATTATTTTGACTTGGAAACCTTATCCAGGCGGCAGCCACCTTTACGTTAAGTGGAAATTTTGTCTGAACAAGGACTGGAGGATGAATCAATATTCTTTGCGCAACCAGTGTTAGAAACCCTCCAGCCTCTGACCCTACTGACACAAATGGTCTTATTTAAAATTACTAATTTTTGAGAAAGCTCCCAAATGTTATCTTAACAGGCTAATGCACCTTGAATTGGTTTGAAGATAAAATGTGATTGCCATGTGTGCCTAGAAATTACTGCCTTAAATAAATTTTGGAGCTCAAGACAATTGTCTTTAAAATATTATTTTCTGTTTTTCTATCTATATAATTTCATAGCAAAGCTAAATAATAATGGAACAATAGCAAAAACAATAATATCAGAATTTATTTGCTGAATTTAACATTGTAAAATTGCTTTGTTGCTTGGTTTTCTCCGGCACTAAGGGACTGTTCTCATTTTACACCCAGGCAATCCCATTGATTTCAAATACAATCTAAAGGGGTTGTCTGCTTATAATAGAGGGCAGAATTTGACTTTCATTGCTGGGTGTAAATGACGGCAGAATTTAACTTTAAGGTCTCAATCCTGCAGGAAACCCCTAAGCACAGCTCTGTTCATTAAAGAACTTAGCCATGCTTTTAACCTTAAATAAGATCCCTCTGCTCGTGTGTATGTTTTGCAGGGCATTTAGGCACGCACTTAAATTTCATTAGCGTCGGTGTGCCTAAGCACTTTGACGCTGGACACCTGCACAGCTTCAGGGGTAGGAGCAGTTTCGCCAACTTCAAAGGCGTGAGCCGTGTGGAGGGTGTACCTGACCTGAGCGTGGTGGCACCTCCTGTCTCCAAGTGCCCTGTCCCCACCAGACGGTGCTCCTTCAGCAGTCGGTGGGGCTCACTTGTGCCACTTACTCTTTCCACGCGTTGCTTGCTCTTTCTTCTACAGCCCCAGTTCTGAAAATCCAGTTGCTGCTTTAGTGACTGCTGTGAATTTAGGTGATGTTTGGTTGTTCCCTCTTCAAATTTTTGCGTATGTTATTCTCCCTGCTGTGACCGTGCTTTGTAAAAATAAAGCACAAGATCTAGTAGTGTTTCTAAATTCTAACAGAAGTATGTAATTCTGGTGTACCAGTCTTTGTAGGTCGTTTGCTGAGAGCAGTGAATGGCTCTAAATATGCACGTGATCTTGTGGAGCCCATGTCTCAGGTCTGCGGTTGTTCTCAGGCAGAGTACTGACAAGATGAGGGATCACCACTCTGCTTTACATGCGCAGATCAGCGTAATACCTTGTGAACAAAACAACTGGAATAGAGCATCCAGGCACTTGGCTAATTGGAGGCTCATTAAAAAATATGGAGATAGATGGTTTCTTCTCAAGTTGCCCTGAAGTAAAGAAAGGAGGGAGGAAAATAATACGTCTCCAAAAGAGAGAGATATTACCGACCGATTCCTGTCCAGATAGGCACGCTTTGTTTGCTTGATGCTGTGCAAAACAAGATGTGGTAGTGAACGTCACGACAGAACTGAGACATTTCTCAGACATGAGAGGTTCAAGAGGCTGTTTCATGATGTGATGGCTTTCTAAAATTCCGCTCGGCGTCTCCTCAGGTTTGCAAAGCAAAACATTTGCTATTGTAAAAAAATGA